>QLTV01002664.1:2906988-2950113 GCA_003457575.1 Thermophis baileyi
CGGGGGGGGGGCTTATTCTCAGGGGGGCTTATTCTAGCGCATGCATCGAAAAGCCTGATTGGCCTTATTATGGGGACATGTATTATTTTTGGGATATATATATATATATATATATATATATATGAAAAAACAAGAACAATAAGAATAAAATTGAAATGGGAATAAGAATAAGAATAATAAGGTGTCCATTGGCAATCAAAGCTATGGAAAATAAATTTCATTAGATGACATAATCTTTTTATGCAATCCTCCATTTAAATTTGATGCAGTTTATGGGTCTATGCCAGAATCTCACAGAAAGTAGTAGTATATTCAAATGTTCTGGTGCGATTTACATGAACAAGCCAGTGTGATGAGTGTACATTTCCAATGCAATAAACAGAAATTGCATGATTATTGTGTTCCTCCGATGTTGATTCAAACCATTTTCCCCACAGCTTTCTAATATGGCTGAAAGTAAGAATATGCCATGTTCAGAGGACAATGTAAATTAGCTATTAAGTTCCATTAACAATTCACAGATGGGGCAGGTGGGTGGTAATCCCTAATGTACCATGTCCAGCTGACCAAACATATGGTTATTTGAGCTGTTATGCATGATTATGCCTTCTATCCCTTACCTTGCCTTTGCTTTCCTCAGCTTTTTGTCAGAAACTCGTATCTGTGTGCATTGGTCCAAATTGAGAGACAGCAAATAATGGAGCCAAACCAAGCCAATTAGGGGGAAAAAAGGAAACACAGAAGGATAGCCTAGTACAAGGGTCCCCAACCCCTGGGCTGCGGCCCACTACCGGGCCTTGGCCCGTTTGGAACCAGGCTGCAGAAGCAGCGGGTGAGCGCGTGTACATGCACTTAGCTCCACTTGTGGGAGCTGTGCGCGCACTCACTGGCTGCTCGTGTGTAACCATTCCCTCTCCCTTCCCCCTCTCACCGATCCATGAAGCCAGAAAGGTTGGTGATCACTGACCTATATTAGTGGCTACCCAGACTGAGGGATTGAGCACCATGGGAGATGCATGACTAGCTTTTCCAAAAGCAATTGATTCCAAACACCAGAAAGACTTGGGTCCAAGGTGTTAAAACCCTCTTTGGAATTTATTACAAATTTTGCTTTCAGTCCATGCTTACACTGATTCAGGAAGAAATCAAATTCATAATTCACAAGAACTGCTCATAGCCTTCTATTGGCCAACTCCTGCTCTCTTTCAGCTCTTGCTAAAATTCTTTACAACTATTCTAGTAATTAGGCCAAGTTGTGCATATTTATAACATTACACAATTCTCGTAATCTATTCCCATCACAGAAGTGCTAGATTGAGAAATCACACAAACAGTAAGTGGGCAACAGTGCATTATTACAAAATTTCATCTTCTGTCAATGGTCCTACCTTCTCCAAATGGCTAATTAAATCATTGCATATTTTTTTCCTCAGATTTTTGCCCGAAATGTAATGCATTTTTTTCTGAATTTCACAGGGGTTTTAAAGCTTTTTAAATTATCATCATCATTAACTTAGCACAGAATATCAATAAATGATGAATTTATTCAAATTTCATTATAGGTTCTCAGGTATTTAGCAGCCACTTTTTGAAAGTATTTTTCATATTTATCATAATTATAAACTTATGTTCTTTATAAGGATTTTCTAAAAAGTTTATATTAGGGCAGGGGTCAGCAACCCGTGGCTCTGGAGCCGCATGTGGCTCTTTCATCCCTCTGCTGCAGCTCCCTGTCGCTCAAAATATGCGTCACAACTGCCAATGTGCGACACCCACCGACGCGCAATTTATTAAGCTTTTCGACCCCCGGTAGGCCAACCATGGATAAATCCAAGAAAAGAAAAGTTCCAGAAGAAAACAAAATCTTTAATTCAACTATATATGCTAGTTTTGTGGCCGCTCAGGAAATAGTCAGGCATGGGAAGAGTTTTGTGGCTCCCGATGTTTTCTTTTCTGTGGGAAATGGGTCCAAATGGCTCTCTGAGTGCTTAAGGTTGCTGACCCCTGTATTAGGGAATAACTGTGACCCTTGATAACTCTTTTTTTCTCCTAAACATATCAGCTTATTCCTAAGTCTACCTGTATTCAGCTCAGATACATATTTATCTCTACAGGGGAGATAGGCATGCTATTTCATCTATTAATTTCTATGAATGGAAGACTCTGGGGGCAAATGAGAATATAACTGTAGTCCATACTCAGTGTTCAACGTGAACCTGTTCTAATTAAGCCCCAAAGCTTTCACTTTCAACATCAGCAGGAAACATCTGCTAGTGATCTTGCTGCCATGTCAAGGCATTCCTGAGCCATGCTGGAGAATTTTGCACACGTCAACACAAGCCGTTTCTCAGTTTTATCCTGGCCTGCCTACCTATAATAGACAGAGATATAGGACTATGTGACTATGTAACTTCTTTTAACTTGGGGCATTTGAACTCATGAAATTCAGTTAAATGGTTGCATCATGAATGAGTTGGCATTCTCACCTTGGGTTTCCCCCAAGAAATGTTCCATTTAATCTTTTGGTTATGGGTGGATAGATTGGATAAGCAAAGCAGTGGGCTTCCTTTTTCATAATTGACCAGATTTATGTATTTGTTTGTTTATCAAAATTAACAACTGCTCATCTCCCTCACAGGGCTGAAAGGTAGAAAAAGCCAATGGATGTTTTTGTTTAGGAGCCGCGGTGGCGCAGTGGTTAGAATGCAGTACTGCAGGCTACTTCTGCTGACTGCCAGATGCCTGCAATTTGGCAGTTCCAATCTCACCAGACTCAAGGTTGACTCAGCCTTCCATCCTTCTGAGGTGGGTAAAATGAGGACCCAGATTGGGGGCAATATGCTGATTCTGTGAACCACTTAGAGAGGGCTGTAAAAACACTGTGAAGCGGTATATAAGTCTAAGTGCTGTTGCTATTGTTTAATAGAAAAGCAGGAATGAATGGATTGTTAACGTTTCTCACCTCCATCCCCAAACTGGCCAAGGTTAAAGATACGGTATTGCACAGATGAATAGGAGTAGGGCCATATGGATATGAGCGAGAAACTGGGCATTAAGTCTGCCTGCCCTACAGCTTCTAATATTTGCAATTAGGACATAAATGAGCAGGTCACTGCATTACAGCAGGGAGAGAAAAAGCCCTGAAATCTCTGTACAACACAACCGCTGAGGGATATGGGACACATACCTCCTGCTTTATCCCAGGCAGCAGATCTAGTGAAATCTATATAGAAGCTGCAAAGCAGACATTACATGAAAACAGGTGTCCTAAGGGCTCTTATAAGGTGGGCTACAGAAGAGGCTGGTGTGTGAGCAATCCCATCCAGAGCATCCAATGATCCCATCATCAGTTGCTCTGGCAACTGGCAAGACTTCTTTTAACTTGGGGCATTTGAACTCATGAAATTCAGTTAAATGGTTGCATCATGAATGAGTTGGCATTCTCACCTTGGATTCCCCCAAGAAGTTTCCCATTTAATCTTTTGGTTATGAGTACCAAAGCATGTGTGACATGATGTTTGCCAGACTTATCAGATTGAATTTATGCTAACAGATTCTGAATACCAGGGTAAAACTCCTTCCCTCTTGCACTCCTTCAACTGCACAATGGCTTCAAAGTTACTAATGAGAGGACAGAGGACAGGAAACCTCACTAGATTGGTAAAAGAAAGCCATTATTCAAATTTAAAAAGTAAGCCAGCAATCTTGTCTGATGGGAGAGCTGTCTAGCTAGGTCATTCATGACAATTGTTCAAAGGAGACTTTTACGTTCTAGATAGCTCTGCCACATGCACACATATATTGTAAATCAGCCTTTTGCAACTCACCTATATTATGCCCTACCAAATCTTCAGATTGAAACTTTGAAAGATTGTTGTCATCTCAAGCTCTAATACAGTGGGAGAAAAAGATCCTTTCCCCCTCTTCGCATTGCCAAACTACAACTCCCGGCAGCCCCCACCAGAACGCTATTGGATGGGGAAGCTAGGAGTTGTAATTCAGTACCAACTGGAAAGTTACTGGGTCACACTCCTGCCCTATAGGATATATTCCAAAATTGGGCCACACTGCACAAATGAGGTTTGTACAGTACAACGTTCCTATTTTGCTGATCAAAATTGTAGATAGCATAGTGGTAAGTCTACACATAACAATTGGCCAGAGTTCTCAAACTGTCAACTTAGAGAAGCATCACTTTTTTGTTTAATCACAATTGATTGGGCTTCCATAGATAAAAAAAGGAGCACTAGCAAAACTGACTTTGGACTTTGCTCTCCGCTATATGCAGGCTGGGCTGCAGGTTTATACAGCAAAAAAAAAACCCAAAAAAACAAAACAAAACAAGACTGAGTTTTGACAGCACTCTCACTTTGCAAGCAAATGGTCCATCAAAGCTCAATCTGGGATTTGCTTCCCATTTTGTCTTGCAAATCTATAGTGATTGACTGTGATATTGTAAATGTGAGTGCCACTGTAATACACAGATTAAAACTGTGTATATATTTAAGAATTCATTTTAACATGTAACACACGTTCAATTGTAATTATTAAGTAATGGCACTTTTATTTCTTGCCCACTCTAATCCTAATGCATTAATTAGTCATATTTAGGGAAGTGGCTATTGCACAAATTTGTGTATCGTTTTAGGGGTTGTGGTACAAAATCTGAGAACTCCTGCAATAGTCCAAGCTAGGAGATCCTCTTGGTTTTGTGGACCAACCATTGTCTTAGTATGTTGTATAATCAAGCCAGTAGTGGGTTCCACTTACCTATGCTACCAGTTCGGGAATGGGCATGCAGGCACAGGTGCGTAACGCTTCTGCGCATGCGCAGAGTGTTTTTTGATGACATCCGGGTGGGTGGGCAGAGCCTCCCCCTGCCGCCGCCGCTACCGGTTCACCGTACCAGGTCGAACCGGTAGCAACCCACCACTGAATCAAACTATTATATTATTTTGTGGGGCAACGAATATTGGGAGAACTTAGATATAAATTCAGGTTTAAGGGTTAGAATATTTTGTGAACTCAGCAATACTGTATCTCAGAAAGGTTGTTGGGCCATTCTGCTGTAAAGCTACACCTCTTCCTTTTGGTCCAGGTTCCAAGAGATATTTGGGGCTTGTTAAGATGCTACAAAGATAAATATAAGATGAACCATCTATAATAAACAATGAAGTTCAAGTTCATAGATTTTGGTGAAGGCTATATCACACATGTGAGCATGGCATGGATTTTTCTGTGTTGTTGGTATTTGGGTGAGAGGGGGATCTAAAATTACATCCTTTGTTTTTTCCACTTCAGAACTATAGTTCTAATTTTTTTAACCAAAAGATTGCAAAAAATAGTGATTTGGGGCCATCCCATGCATGTCATCAACTCCTGTACAGGAAGCTTTGCAGACAAATAGGGGGCACAATCACTTAGACCATACAGCTAAATTTTGGAGCTAATTGAAGTCAGGTGTATACAAGAAACTGCATCATAAGGGTAACTAGAAGATTTCAGCCATGCATCCATTACTTGCTATTTATTTTTTAATCCTGAAGCAGAGGGTAGTATTTCTGAGCCCTTTTCATAATTTGATTTCCCAAGCTTCAGAACTAACTGAATTCAAATTTGGTTACAGCTGACTCCACAAAGTAAATATCAGATTGGAACTAAATGAATTTAATGTCTGAACTCATTCTTAACAGAAGAATCTTAATCTCCATTGCAGCGGCATGCTCAGAATTTCTATTCTACTAGTGATTTACCTTTCAGTAAGGAATAATCCTGATAAATTGTGCTAGAGAAGTGTAACTGCACCTGTTCAGTTTTCAGATGTGTGAAAAAATCATTCCACCACCAGACCAGAAGGGGAAATGGTAGGGCCAATAGTGAAACTAGACTAAGTCTAGAGAGAATTTGGGGCAGTGGAAAAATATCTATGGCTTTAGTATTTCATACAAAGGATGGCATCTGAAATTCAGTCTTCCCTAACATGACGGCTTCCACATGTGTTGATACTACAACACATCTATCTGAAGTGCACCAGTTTAGAGAAGGCTGATTTAAGTTCATGGAGCCATTCAAGTCCAAGTCAATATCTTCACTGCTGCACTGATTTCCTTAAATCTACTTCTGGGTTACAATATACCTACTTGATCTGCCTGATATACTTGTCCCAGGACAGCTGGTAGCTCTCACTTTCCTTAGGCTTTTCAAACACTAAAGTCATATGGATTGTTGTTTGCTACCTCCCCCTGCTCAATGGTCTGTGTAAGAGACACCCCATTGACATTTTGACTCTGTTATTGTAAGGATTAAAGGGGATAATGGGCCATTACTCAAGTGCTCAGGAGAGCCAGGGAGGCACCTAATGACAAACATCTCTGGAGATGCAGGTCACCAAGGGGCACACTGCCACTCTCCATAGTCCCAAATTACTCTGTCATCCTCTTCCCAAAAGTATCGGCTCAGGAACTATCATGCTGGGCATGAGAGTGAGGGGGAGGTCATGATGTTTGTAGCAAAATAAGTAGGCTGAACATTCAGCTTTATAGCACAAGCCCTGAAAGCAGTGATTATCTGTGAAGGCAAATACCAGCAAAGGAAGAGTAGTCTTCGAATGACAGCACTGTTTAAAGCACAGTATTCTACATGGTCATGGTGGTACTTTAGATGTTTCTCAGCCTTATCTGAGACAGCTTCTCTGGTTTTACTGACCCAACTAATGTCAGAGGATATGTTAATTAGGAGGAGGAAAAGGAGTACGAGGAGGAATGAATGGAGGCTGCATCTTGTAAATCTTGTCATTTGATATTAACTAACATCTTAACATTTAGCCAAAGAAGATGCAGTGAGAGTTTAGGAAAGCAGCTTTGGGATAGCAGAACTGTCTGTCTTTGTTGCCGGGGGCTGCAGCAATGATGGCTGCTCCAGTTTGACTAGTGCTGGCAAGCAGTAATGGCAATAGTGATCTGGGTATGCCAATCCTCTATGCTGGAGGTTTTCAAACACCCATCTTAGATGGCAGTGGGAATGGAAGCAGGTTGATGAAAATTGGCCTGCACCTTGCAACTGCTATGTAATTGATCCCACAGGAAAGTGAACAATGCTCAACATTACTATATTTTGTCAAGCAGCCTCTGACTCCAGCCACATCTGCTCCTTTGGGCCAATGGCAAAGGGAAGACTCCATGACTCTTTTGACCAAACATGTTCTCCCAGTGCTCAGAAGAGAATCTAGATTACTGCAATCTTTATGAGTATCCAATGGTGCAAGCTATAAATATCTCGGTTATGTTGTCCCTGAAGAAGTGGGATTTTCTTTGGTGATATTTGTTTGTTTGTTTTTCTTTTCTAAGCTTATTTCTCTCTAGTAAACTTCTTCTACATTCTGGGCCCACACAATTAAGTACCAGCCATGGATAGACACAGAAACATCCTTACAGCCAGTTAGTTATACAGTATGTCTACAGCTTGTTGTACATATTTCTCAGTTAGAGAAATCCAAATCAGTATTTCTGATCAATCCAAATCTATTATGAACTTCACCCCAATCCCTAAAACCAGATGCAGAAAGACATCAGCAGGACAAACAAATAAAATTTCTTAAAAACATAAACAAATACTACTTCTTAAAAATTCAGCTCAAATTAATAAAGAGTTCTCTGGTAAGGGAGATTTCAGCTCATCCCTGGGGCCAATCAAATAAATCTCCCCATAAAGAGTGGGAGAAGCAAACCACACCAACAAATCATATCCCTCTGATGATATCCTTCATCAGTGCATTCAATCCTTCTGTGAAGAAACAGCTATGTGCATACAGATTCAGCTGCAAGAACTCTAGCTGTTCAATTTTCTTGCCATCACAGGTGGGTGTCGCCAAAGGCCATGAGCCTTCAACTCTCTCAAATGGTCATTGATGGCATCCTGAGGTTCATCGAGCATTCCTCAGGCTAGTGCTCCTTGCTACCAGCATGAAGAAGAAGATTCTATGGAGATAAGAATTAAGGAGAAATTTCCTGACAGTTAGAACAATTAATCAGTGGAACAACTTGCCTCCAGAAGTTGTGAATGCTCCAACACTGGAAGTTTTAAAGAAGAGATTGGATAATAATTTGTCTGAGTTTTCAAGGTCCCTTCCAACTCTGTTATTCACTTATTCCACTTGCTTTGGTATTCTCTCCCACGGCCCTCTTTTCACAATTTCCCTAGTTCAGAAGTTAAGGACTGAAATTCGGCTACCCCTGGGCTAGATCCCAACTGCCCTTTTGCAGATCTTAGAACAAGGGAATACTGTAAGCAAAGAAGGGGAGAGGGAAAGAGAATGCTTGTGGAAATTACAGTGTTAGTTTCATGGGAAAGGATAGGCTTATCTGAGCTGGGATGTAACCAAAATACAGGGATTACCAGTATATCTCTTTTCTTTCCTTTTGTCTTCTTCCCTCTCTCCCCCAAGGTACTCACTACTAAATCTCCAGCTGCTCACCCATAATGTCCTTCCAAAATCAATACTTATGGGGGCAGTTCAGCTCAATTAATCTAGGATTCTCCTAAAGTTTCCAAATTGACTCCACATAGGAAGATGGAGCATAAATTCCTCAGATGCTGAAAATATTTGAACTATATGCTCTGACTCCTATCCCTATTACCTTTGCATTTATCACACACACTTACACTTTAGAATATTTTTCCCAGAGATATACACAACACATATTGTAATCCTGCAGAAGACATTTGTCTGCATTAACTTGAATGTATTTATTTATTATGGCCACTACTCTCTAAAAGCCACTCTTGGTGGCAAAAAGATAAAAACTAAATCACAATCCATAGCATAACAAGTAACAAATGTAGGACCCTATGCAAGAAATTGAACTAACAAGATACACCTGGATTCACATCTGAGCTCCATTAGCACCACAGTCTAAGTAAATAGCCAGATCTCCGTGACTTTCTGGAAAGCTAGCAGGATTGGGTTCATCCATATCTCAGGGTTGAGACGATACATGACAGGTGCATTTCCAAGGACCCACCAAGTAATGCTGCTTCACTGATGGGACCTAGAACATGCCCAATGTGATGGGATGGGCATAAACTATTAAGGAGAGGCAGTCCTACAAGTAATGTGGTCCTATGTTCAATGTTCCCTCTAAGATGAGCGGCTGCGTGGCCGTGCACGTGACAGGGAATCGCCGCGCGGCAGTTTCTAACTGCCGCCCAGCGATTTCCAATGCCAGAGGGAACATTGCTGCATGGCCGCGCACCTGACAGGAAATCACCGCGCGGCAGTTTCTAACTGCCGCGCAACGATTTCCAATGTTAGAGGGAACATTGCCTATGTTATGTAAGGTTTTAAACCATCAATGTGAATTGCACTCAGAATCCTATTGGAAACAAGAGAACAAGTGAGATTTCTGGATGCATGAGGCTTTCACTAGTGTCCAACTGTATAAATGGTGAGAGTTCCTTTTGGATCTTATAACACAGCATGATAAAGAAGTGGGAGAGTAGTTAGGAGATGGAGCTTACATATATAGTTCCCATCAGTGGTGGGTTGCTCCCAGTTTGGACCAGTTCTTAGAACCGGTAGCGGCGGCGGTGGGAGGCTCTGCCCACCCACCCAGGATGTTCCACCCACCCGCCCAGGATGCTTCTGTGCATACGCAGAAGCTTCTGTGCATGCGCAGAAGCGGTGTGCGCGCGCGCAAGCGCACGCACAAACTGGTAGTAAAGGGCTTTAGAACTGGTTCCCATCCTAATAATTCATGTTTCTTTATCCTTCTTATAATATCTGAACAGTTCCACACAATTCCAAATATCTAGTTAATTGTTTATTCAAGTGTGGATTTAGATTGCAACCTAAATCACTCACAAACAGTTGTTGCGTGCATAGTATAAACTCTCATATGTTGAGCTAGACTACTGGACAAGACAGTATTATTGATTTTTGAAAGACCTGGAGATTTTCAGTGCAGATTATGCTTGGGAGAGATGCAGACTCTCCCAAACATAACTCTTTCCAGGGATGCTGGGGATTCTGCCTGCAAAGCTGTGGTTTCACCCTTAAATCTATAGCATTTTTCCCAGCAATACAAAATAGAAGAAACATTCCCTTAAATTATCATATTCATGATCAGAAATTCAGAAGGATAAAAGAAGCGACAGAGTTAGAATTCTCTAACAAAATTGAGGCTGGAAACATCCAGATGACCATTAGATATCAGCAAAGAGTTAAGAGTTTTCAGACTGCCTGGTAGAGGAATCTAGATCTGGTAGCCCTATAAATAATGCCAACAATGTTTGCAAAGTCACAACAGCTTACCATGAGCCATGGTGGCGCAGTGGTTAGAATGCAGTATTGCAGGCTAATTCTGCTGACTGCCGGCTGCCTGTTCGGCAGTTCGATCTTGACCGGCTCAAGGTTGACTCAGCCTTCCCTCCTTCCAAGGTTGGTAAAATGAGGACCCAGATTGTTGGGGGCAATATGGTGACTCTGTAAACTGTTTAAAGAGGGCTGTAAAGCACTGTGAAGCAGTATGTAAATCTAAGTGCTATTGCTATTCCCTCTTCCTTTTATTTTTTTACAAAACGTGCTTGAGGTAATTTTTCAGATTCTGTGTGGGCTTTCCCTTGCAGTTTGAAAATGAGCAGTTAAAGCCCAGGAGCACATTTATCAGAGTAGAAAGACTCAACGCTGGCCTTAAACAATTCCATGCCTGAAGTGAAAAGTCAAAATGACATCCCCTCCTCTGCTCATTTTCAAAAACAGAAATACTGGCACAGCAATGATGAATGCAAGCAAAAACAAAACAAAAAAACCAGTCCTTATAACTGCTGCAAATGTTACCTGCAGGCACGATTTTATTTTACTTTTGATAAGGCAGATCTTGAGAGGGCTGCGGATCTTTACACGCAGGTAAAGACCCATTTAAAAGAGCAACTCCCTTAAATCACCCTTGGGGAACCATGTAGCAGCATATAAAAACTTCCAAAAGACCCAGGGTGTGGGTGTGTGCATAAATTTTGATACTAATGGTCACAATTAAAAACCTCTCCAATATCAAATGGCGAAGGAAGGAGTACCTTCTTGATTGCTGGAAGATCTCTGACACGCTCCATCCATGGTATCATAGTTTCCTTTTCCCAATTATGTCACAATTGCCAACCGACTCTGTGACTTCCAGAAGGAGCATTTCACAAGAGAATGATACCACTTTGTAAAACTGTTATTAAAGTGGATGAATCTTAAGAACAGAGCTTTTACAGTGTGTGGCAAAGAGATAAGGGTATTTCAATTACTCTAATGGGTCTCAAGTTTTCAGCGTTGCTACCTGCTGTTGCAATTTGTGAACTAATGGACTATAATTCAAGGAAGAAGCTAGGGGATAGTCATTCAACTAGAGTAGTTAAACTCCACAAACTCTACAGGTTTGATTCCTTTCTCTTTGTATGCAAGTATAGGATGTATACAGGCCCGGAAGCTTTTTCCCTTCCCATGTTTATGGGGAACCACTGCGGTGGCACAGTGGTTAGAGTGCAGTACTGCAGGCTACTTCTGCTGACCACTGGCTGCCAGCAGTTTGGCAGATCGAATCTCACCAGGCTCAAGGTTGACTCAGCCTTCCATCCTTCTGAGGTCGATAAAATGAGGACTCAGATTGTTGGGGGCAATATGTTGATTCTGTAAACCGCTTAGAGAGGGCTGTAAAGCACTATGAAGCGGTATATAAGTCTAAGTGCTATTGCTAAGGGAACTCTGGGAAGAGATTATTAGCTCAGTATTCTTGGTGCTCAACTTTTGGCCAGAAAGAGCAGGAACTTATTGGTTGATGGATCTCTGACAGCTATACTCCTACAAACAGATAAACCTTCTTATGCTGGCATACTCTTAGTACCTGAGAGGCTCTACAAATACAGGTAGTCCTCAACTTACAACCACAATTGAGCCCAACATTTCTGTTGCTAAGCAAGACATTTGCTAAGTGAGTTTTACCCCATTTTACGATTTTTCTTGCCATAGTTGCAAACCACTGCAGTTGTTAAGTGAGTAACACAACTGTTAGTTGAATCGGACTTCCTTTGCTTGTCAGATCGCAAAGGGTGATCGTATGGCCCTGGGGCCCTGCAAGCATCATAAATATGAGTCAGTTGCCAAGCATCTGAATTTTGATCAGGTGACTGCAGGGATGCTGCAATGCTTGTAAGTGTGAAAAACGGTCATCAGACACTTTTTTCAGTGCCGTTGTAACTTTGAATGGTCATTAAACAAATTATTGTAAATCAAGGATTACCTGTAAATGCTTTTTCTATTGAAAGTCCCAGATGAAATTCCTGGCAATGTCAGGTAGGCTAGGATGTTTCCCATGGCAGAAATACTGGAAACTCATTGACAGTGTAGATAAGGCTGAATGCAATGGGGTGAATTTGTATGGTCCCATTTTCCCCCCTTGTTCTATCTTATGATGCCCTGTGTGGCTATTTCTATGGAATTTTAGAGCATTAAATGCAATAAACATGAAATATGTATACATACTTTCAGAATTCCCTATGATAAGAACGTACAGTATATCGCACTGATTTACAATAAGGCCAAAAAAGAATTTTTTAAAAAAATGAAGTGTTTCCCCCCAGCTATGGTTTGCTTGTACAATGTTTATTTGAATGGCCCAAACGTGCATTTTATTGTATTTTACTTGAAATAAAACAAAAAGGGACAGAATAACAATTCATGCAGGTCAGAATTTTTCAGACTGGTTATATATTAGTAGAAGACTATTAACATTAGTTATTTTAGGTCAGATTGCAAAGCATATCGTATTCTGATAGCATTCTGATTTTTATACAGTGTGTTGTAACGATGGCATATAGGTTTCTGGATAAGAGACCAAGTGAGGAGGAAAAACTGAAACTTCCTTATTCTGAACAACACAACCCTGTACAATTGCACAGTTCCCAAAAAATTGAAATGCTCAGTGAGTTAATTCCAGACAGACTTTGAATACATAAAGCAACTGCAGAAACTACCCCAAGGTTTATTTATCTCTAAATAACATCTTCATAATTTAAGAGCACCAGCATTATTTATTCAAAAGTGGGTTTTGTTTTTGCTTTTTATCTCAGATGACTTGTAAGCTCTAGCAGGATTTACAGTGTGCTGGATTTTTTGGTTTTTATCTTCCCCCCAAGCATATGCACTAGATGGCACTCAACCTCACCTGGCAGAATGACAAGTACCAAAATCTAACTTCAGAGTATGGATTACTACGGAGATGACAGCCCCGGGGGGTCACTAAGGTCCCACTCAACCAAGCCCTGTTCTCACATGATAAGCACCCCTTTCAACAGGATTTTCCAGCCAAGCTCATGGCTTTTAACATAGATCCATGTCTGCAAGGCAGCCACCTCTCAAATGTAGAAGTTCATATATGGTTTTCCAAGTTGTAAAGATACAAATGGACTCGGGGGGCCCTTTTGTATGAGTCAGAAATGATATGGAAACAAACACACTGGCAAAGGAGAAGAAGAGTCAGCCGTGATAATTCTGGATTAACTAATGTCAAATGAAGGAGGAGATGCCACATGATATCTCGATTATGGAGCTCTAAACCCATCAGCAAACTAGAAAACTTCCCTTTTATTGGCCAAGGAAGGTTTACTCCACGTACAACAAAAAAGTGAGTGATGGGTGCACTAACAATCAGTGGTGGGCTGCTGCCGGTTCGTACCGGTTCAGGCGAACTGGTAGTTCCGACCAGCGGGTGGGCCGCCCACCCACCCCGGCGCTATCCCCTCCTATATCGCTGTGTTTTTGAAGCCGTGCGCATGCGTGGAAGGCATGCATGCGCGCGAGCGAAGCGAGTGTGTGCGTGCGCAGGCTCACATTTTCGGTGCTGGGCAAACCGGTTGTTACATTATGTGACGCCCACCTCTGCTAACAATATATTAAGACTCAGTAGCTTGTGCAATATTGACTATCTAAATGGTTAGTCAATATGGAATTAGAAATAAAGGAAGTCCTCCCTTAACATTGGTAATTGGGACAGGAATTTCAAGCAATGCAATAGTAAAGTCTAACTACACATGATCATGCTGCTTAATGACAGCAAATCTGGCACTCCTGGTTATGGTTGTTAAGCAAATTACCATAGTTATTAAGCAAGGACATCACGTGGTCATCATTTACAATTTCCTGTCAGCTTCCTTTTGCTTGTTGGAAGTTAGCACTCAAGGTCACAAAAGGCGAACCTTGTGACTGTAGGGATACTGAAGCGGTCGTAAATATGAAGACCGGTCATAAGTATCCTTGTTCAGCACCGTTGTAACTTTGAACAGCCAATGAGTGGTTCAATCTAATCTTCTTTTAGACTAGTCTTGTGTGAAATGAGAGTTGATATTGAGAGCCAACAGTGGTGTGAGAGACAATTTAAAATATCTTGAGGTTTCCTATTACAAAAAGCTGACTTTTACTTTCATCTGAAATGGAGCAATTATCAGATTTCTGACATCATAAGAGAAAATGATTCACCCTATAACAAAAACCACTATTATATTATAAATAAAATATATGTGTAAATACATGATAAGACACTCAAATATTCAAAGGCCCCCAAACCCTGAACACAAATGTTTTGTACTGAAATCTGACCTCCTGTTACCTTCTCCATTTTATTCCCAGATGTCACATTCATCTGGGCTGGGACCTCCTTTCATTCCTGCCATAAACTAATTAAGTGACTTCTAAAGATGTATTATGTAGCAGTCTCAGAATCATTCCCTCAGTTACCTTGCAGCTGCAGCAAGTCCTGGTTACAGTCTGATTTGAAGGATGCTACCATCTCAACTGCGGGCCTGTGAAAAGCCCGACCCCTGCAAATACAGGTCACAGTTCAAAAGCTCATCAAGGAGCCGACAGCTGCTTTTATAGGATGCTGTGGTTTGAAATCAGGGCTATTGGCGAAGAGTTCACCATCTGGCTGAAGGAAGATATCTTACATGCATAGGCTGATGATCCTCTTCTGGAAGTTACTGGCATAAACTCAGTTGTGAGAAAGCAGCATTTCTAATACCATTTGCGAGAATTCAGCAACTGCTTCCAACAAATTCTATGCAGGAATATCTGGATGTAAAGATATTTAAATCAAGCACAAGAAGCTTTGTACACAGATTTTCTATCTGGAGAGAGAGAGAGAGAGAGAGAGAGAGAGAGAGAGAGAGAAGAAGAAGGAGAGGAGAGGAGAGGAGAGGAGAGGAGAGGAGAACTGGAAAGAAAAGAAAAATAATACAAATAGGAAAAATATAAGACCACCTCTTGGATTAAACCAACTATTTAAAATATTAAGCATATGCATTTAAGGGAAGCCAGTTATATTCTCTAGGGGGAAAATGAGTTGATAAAAAAAAATTCACCTATCCAAGTAAGTGGATTGAAAAAAAAAGTCAGTCTGAGTGGAAAAGCCAACAGTTGACTGAATGCAGAATTTCAACTGAATCTGGAACATGAAAAGTAGGATTTATATCAAGGGGATGAGGAGAGTAATTACCATATTTTTCAGACTATAAGATGCACCGGTGTATAAGACGCACCAAGATTTCAAAGAGGTAAGTAAGAAAAAAAGTTTTTGCCCTCCCCCAGCTCCCAGGAGCACTCTGCAGATCTCCCAAACCCTCTGTGCACCCGTTTTCGCATGGGGCGGGGCTTCAAGAGGCCAAAAATGGCTGTATTCAGTGTATAAGACGCACCAACATTTCCACCCTCTTTTAGGGGGGAAAAAGTGCATCTTATACTCTGAAAAATACGGTAAATGATGATAAACATTCAAAGATTCCGTAAGGCAGTCTGGTCTTACCAGATTGAATGATAATTCCCATAATCCTATGCCATAAACCTTAATATCCAGCATTGATGGGAATTGATGCAAAGCATCCTGAGAGCATCATATTGACTTTCTCCTGTGTGTTAAGATTAAATGTGGGCAACATAGTCCCCTTTCCACTCAATGCAATCCATATGCCAGTGAACCAACCCACATCCCTTTCTTAATAATGAAATGCACATTATCATTTCCTTTTGTGGCACGTCAAGTACTATCTCACTATCTCACATGATTATTGTTTCAGCCAAAGCAGTAATGCCTATAATTGTGGTCTTCAGGATATGACTGCTGCCAAGTCCTGTCAGCTGCAGTATGTGTGACCTACAACAAGGTCCAAAATTTTAAGTCCCATCTCAATTTTCCACATAAGTAAGAGCTTGAAGTATCATGGATGGGGAGCCACACACAGGAAGCAATATTCCACAGCTGCCTCCAGCTGCTGGAATAGGCTTCCCTCCCAGTCCTTTTAAGAAACCAAGAACTTTCCTTTGGTTTAGATTCAGAATAACAAAATAACACAACAACAGAGTTGGAAGAGACCTTGGAGATCTTCTAATCCAATCGCATTGCTCAGACAGACACCCTATACCATTTCAAATGGCTGTCCAGTCTCTTTTTAAAAGCTCCCAGGGATGGAGCACCCACAACTTCTGAGGGGCAAGCTATTCCACTGGTTTATTGTCTTCACTGTCAGGAAATTTCTCTTTAGTTCTAGGTTGCTTCTCTCCTTGGTTAGTTTCCAGCCATTGCTTCTTGTCTTGCCCTCTGGTGCTTTGAAAAATAGGTTGACCCTCTCTTCTTTGTAAGAGCCCCTCAAATATGGAGCATTGCTATCATGTTGCCCCTAGTATTTCTTTTCACTAGACTAGACATACCCAATTCCTGCAACCGTTCTTCATATGTTCTTCATATTCTTTCCATCCCAGTTTTATTTGTGGACCAATTAGCATTTATAATGCAAATTCCCAGGTCCAACATCTCAAGAAATGCAATCATTAATCCCCCACAGAGTTTCAGATGAAAACAGTGCACAGAACCATCTTTCAACTGTTCACGCTGCCTTTAAGCTGGAGGAATTTGTTCCTTTAATAAATAGTGGCAGCCTTAAAAAAAACGAAAGACAAAATGTAAATACCTGTATACAAAATAGATATTATGGTTTGACTGACAGGATCATGGAATTCTAGTAAGCAAGTCAGTCCATGGCTGGTTCAACAAAGGAACAGGAACAAAGCAGTTCCTTTTGAAACAGCCCTTTGCTCTAATATGCTTTATTGAGACAATTTCTCTACCCGCTCCTGCCACCACTAGAGTACTGTGCTGTTCTCATGCACTTTAACACAACCTGAATAAGATTTTCTCATTCTCTCCCTCCTCCAGGTTTCATACAAAGTCACATTACGTGCACAGAAAGGGTTGGGGGGAAGACTTCACCTGCTACTGAACTCTGTCTGCTCAATAGACTTGTTCAGAGGTTCCTCAATTTTTAAATCAATGAGGCCATTGTGAATTGCTCCCCTCCCCCTCTCCCTCTCGCCAACTCCCTTGTGAACCTGGGAACTCACAGCCATGAAACCAAGAAAGCTGCTTCAGGCCTTCACATTCCCTCTAATATTCAACCCACGTAAGGAACTGTCCTTATAGGTGTTGCAGCTTCTAAATCACAAGTCAGGGGTTTAAAAAAGTGTGTTTGTAAGCGATCTGCCTTATTTCAAGAGGGATCAGAGACTTTGTTCCCCTTGAGTCCACATGTGTTGCATTTCTTATCCTGATCCGTAAGCAAATAGAGAGGCTTTAATTGACTAACAGGCAGATTTGCTGGAATGACAGTACGTTTTACTACTGTTGTTGCTGCTGAAAAGAAGTTTAATCATATTTACTTAGTCTTTGCCCCAGTGTTACTATAATCTTACATTGAAAAAGCAACATGGAGATCTTTCTGGGCTTTTTTTTTTTTTTTTTTTTTTTTTTTTTTTTTTTGCTTTTCTTAAAAAACCTTTTTTTTTTTCATCTTTCCTGACTGTACTAGCTATCGCTCATAATCTGCTTAAAACTGTAGGGGTCACTGTTGTCTTCTTCTGTTAATTAAAAGGAAAAGCGAACTAGAGGCTGATGTTAAAGACTCTGCTGTCTTCTAATTGCACATTCCTAACACTGGGTTCTGCTAATATATTTTAGCATAAATATGCACAGACCGCATTAGTCTAGTTTAATTGTGTTGAGCCTCATTACAAACGGGTCTTTTGTGCTGACTATCAGAAAGTTTGGAAAGATACACGCACAATAAGCAAAAAGTTTAGGCTGGCTAGAGTATGTTTGGGTGTGCTTCAGGTCCCCTCAATTAAACATTGTCATCTTGTAGGACATAAGAAATGGACCTTCTCTGTTGCTGCTCCCCCCAGCCTCTGGAACAGCATTCTGTATCCCGAGATACATACGGTAAGTTCCCTACTTTCTTGGGGTTCCAGAAGGTCCTTAAAAGCTGGCTTTGTTCACAATTAGTATGTTTGTGAGGCTCCTATCATGTTTTATTGTTAGAGTTCTTTTTAGGATTGGCTGTCACGTTTTATGTTATGTTTTTAATTGTTTTAACTATGTAATTGGATTTGCTGCCAAGAGTCTATTGGAGGGAGCAGCCATAATACATTTAAATCATCATCATCATTTTATTTATTTATTATTTATTTTATTTATTTTGTCAAGCATATATAAGATTACAGAAAAAGTATAAACATGATTGTGTATACATGAAATGTATAAACATGGGTATGAATACATGAGATGGTTACGAATACATGGGGACATTAGGACAGGGATGGTAGGCACGTTGGTGCGCTTATGCACGCCCCTTACTGACCTCTTAGGAATGGGGTGAGGTCAACAGTAGATAGTCTAAGGTTAAAGTTTTGGGGGTTTGGGGAAGAAACTACAGAGTCAGGTAGTGCATTCCAGGCATTGACCACTCTGTTGCTAAAGTCGTATTTTCTGCAATTGAGTTTGGAGCGGTTTACCTTAAGTTTGTATCTATTGTGTGCTCGTGTATTGTTGCGGTTGAAGCTGAAGTAGTCATTGACAGATAGGACATTGTAGCAGATAATTTTGTGTGCTACACTTAGGTCAGACCGAAGGCGGCGTATTTTCATTCTAGAAAATGTACCAAATATACCAAAGAAAATGGGGTTGATATCCTCCACATTTAACGTTTTTGTTGAAGAAGCATCTCTAGCTTTTATCATGAAAGTTATAATTCAGAAATTTCCTTTCCTTCATACTGTTAAAAAGATCTAACTACTTCAAACATAACGGCCTTTAGACTTTGAAGAAGGGAGAAAAACACATTTTGTAATTCCAATCCTCAAAATGTATTGCAGAAGAGACTTGAAAAATATTGATAAATTAGGTTTCCCCCAGACAACCTGAGTTTCCACTCCCTAAAACTCTGACAAAGAAGTTTGAAATTAATTTAAGGTCATTTTGTAAACCTCAAAATGTAGTCAACACTCAGAAAAAACCAAGTTCTCTTGGTATTCACTTTCTTTTCTTTCATCCGATCAACAGAAAAGGGCAAAAATAGTCATCCAACCTTGGGATGTAGCCTTGGGAGCTATCATCAATGGTTTAGTAACAGAAATCCTACGCCATAACTAAGGGGCATGCAACAAAATGCTAATTACTCCCTCCATGTTTCCAGTACATGTATTTGTGAACATGCTGATTTGCAGAAACCAAAGATAAAACTTTGTTATACAAAGGAAGATTGAGTACTGTATAACGAATGTAACAATAGAACTGAAATTTCCATTCACTTCCTAGTCACTAAGCTGCTATTCCTCTTTGAATTTAAAAGCCTCTCTGAGTTGTGCAAGTAAAATTGTAATGTAATGGTAATCTTGTAAGCAGATATTCTTCCCAGTAGCTGCTACTATAGCTGGATGTTACTATAGTGGCTACCTTGGGGAACTGGAAGATAAACTCTAATCATCTATCAAAAGATACAAGCTACAGGAACAGATGAAAGCAAATACAGGTAGTCCTTGACTTACAACAGTTCATTTAGTGACCGTTCAAAGTTACAACGGCAGTGAAAAAAGTGACTTATGACCGTTTTTCACACTTATAACCTTGCAGCATCCCCATGGACACGTGATCAAAATTCAGACACTTGGCAACTGACTCATATTTATGATGGTTGCAGTGTCCCAGGGTCATGTGATCCCCTTTTGCAACCTTCTGATGAGCAGTCAATGGAGAAACCAGATTCACTGAACAACCGTGTCACTAACTTAACAACTGCACTGATTCACTTAACAACTGTGGCAAGAAAGGGCGTAAAATGGGGCAAAATTCACTTAACAAATGTCTCACTTAGCAACAGAAATTTTGGGCTCAATTGTGGTAGTATGTTGAGAACTACCTATAATGGCTTGTTTGAATCCAGGAATATAGTTGCCATAACCTGACATCATTATGAATTCAAATAACTCCAGAGTTGATAATGGAGTGGAACGATCTTCAGTTAAGCAGTAAAAGCATCCAGATGGCTCAGCGGAACAGCCTTTCTAATCTGAGAGAGAATTTATTCTGGGACCCCTTTGTTTAGAAGCCCCTGTGTGCTTGCTCCCTCTCTCCATACACCAGAGCTATGCTGTGGCCACATGTTTATGAATAATGCACTGTATCTGCTTTTTAATATGTTACGTTAGTATATCAATACAGATATTTTTCCCAGTAGGGGAATAGAATCTGTCATGTCTATTCCTGAATGAACACATGCCCCAAATCATAAGTATAGAGTTCCATTTGCAATAAGAATCAAGCTGCATTTCAGGTAAATTTTTATATTAAAAAAAACAAGCTCAGTCTGAATACACACCTCTGTAGTTACATCTGATTTAAAACTTTTTTAAAAAAACCTGCATACATTTTAAACCAGATCCCTCCAAATGATTTTTTTTCTTTAAGAAGATATTGGATAACCATTTGTCTGAAGTGGTGTAGGGTTTCCTGCCTAAGCAGGGGGTTGGACTAGAAGACCTCCAAGGTCCCTTCCAACTCTGTTATTCTATGTTCTATGCTGATGTTGGGGTGATGTTGCCTCCTGCCAACAACAGAGAGGAAATGTGGATGATCTACTTGCAGGTACCTTCTTTTAACATCAGACCAAGTCAAAACTAAGGTTATGGTCCATTAAAGGCCTATCTATAAGGAAAAAAAGTTCTAAATGGATAGAATGCATATATACTGTACACACGACTTAAGAGCATGCAGAAACTCAATTGTCCACAAGATACCATTTCTTTAAAAAAAGGAAAGAATTGTATTTTGAGAGAGAAAAACAGTCCTTAAAAAGTAGGTTGATAAGTATAATTGATGGTGATGTGCTCCATGTTTGAAGCTGATATTTTAGCACTAAGCAAAAAAAAAAAAAAAGGTCAATTATTATGTTCTCCAGATGGCCAGAATGAACCCTGTAAGAAGCTCGTAAACAGGACAGGAGTTCAGCAGTGCTTTCCTGCTCATAATCTCTAAAGATTAATACTGTGGAGGATACTGCCTCTGATATTAAAGAATACATAACCAATATAACTGATGGCCACCTACATGTATATTCACTCTGGATTTGTTTAAATCCTTTCAAAGTGATCCAGGTTGGTAGCAATTGCTACATTTTGCATATGGGCATTCTACAAAGTCTGCAGTTTAACTACAGATACAGTTGTCCCAAAGGTGCTTTTTCAAGAAGCAACTGAACTTTCTGGGTTGGTGTTGTTGTTTTTTTGAAGACATTTCGCTTCTCATCCAAGAAGGCTATTCAGCTCACCTCATGAGGGACTTGAAGTCTGCTATCCCTCCAGAGATGATGTAGTTTCCATTTTTAGCCCCAAAGCATGGACAGCATT
This sequence comes from Thermophis baileyi, assembly GCA_003457575.1. Classification (NCBI taxonomy): domain Eukaryota; kingdom Metazoa; phylum Chordata; class Lepidosauria; order Squamata; family Dipsadidae; genus Thermophis; species Thermophis baileyi. Next base: position 2,928,749 of record QLTV01002664.1, read on the forward strand.
TCCAATATGATAACTTTGTCTGTAGCAGGTAGCAGACAGAACATTCCCTGAACTGTATTTCAGGTGAAGCAAATTCATCAGCAACAGGCAAACAGAAACATTTCCTCAAGTCACAAAAAGAAAGACCTGACTTGAGTCATTTTGTGGAAAACATTTGCTTTCCCCCTACTGTAGCAGAACATTTCCATTCCCCACTATCCTGTCAGAGCTGAAGAAGCTTCTTGGATGAGAAGCAAAACTTCTTCAAAGAAAAAAAACACCAAGAAAGTCCAGTTGCCTCCTGAAAAAGCACCTTTGGGACAACCATGACCTGGATGACTGAGAATCTCCATATACAGATACGGGTGTATGCCTAGAATTTCCCAGCATCAGAATTCTGAGTTCTTTCATGAATTCTGTTAAGCAAATGCTTTGATGTACAGCTGGTTCTTGATTTTTTTTTTTTGTCAAATAGCTTTCCTACTTTTCCTTTTAATTTTGCTAAATGTAGAGTAGAACTTCTTACTTCAGTCATTCAACCTCTTTATAGTCCCATCAAGGTCAATCCAGAATTTACTAAGAAAAATGACATGCCCATCTTACATTACCACACACTGAACTGGTAGTCTCCCAACCTATCTACTTATTCCAAATAATAATAATAATAATAATAATAATAATAAACCTCTTCATAATATTTTTTCAGATATTTCTTTCATTCCAGTTATCGTGTTCCTGAAGAGAGGTACGTAGGTACTTATTCTGCACACTAGGTCCCTGAAAAAGTAATCCTTTAAAAAATTAGCTGAGTCTCCAATTCCCTGGAATCTAATCGCTAAAACATTAGCAGATAAATGTTCTCATACTGAGAACATACTGAGGTTTCAGGAACAGCATTTTAGAAGGGCAGTGGCATCAAAGTGATCCATACCACATTGAACACAATATGTGGTTATTCCATAAAGGTGCAGGTTTCTGAGAAACTCACTGTTTACATGTAACAAATATTGTGCCACTGAGATCAATATCCAATTTGTAGACAAGCTAAGGTAGGACAGGTTACAACATTAAAATAATCAAGTCAAATTTTGCAAGTATCAGAGAACCTACCATAGGCGGTTTTCTCTATGAGCCATTCTTGACTCTAGTGACTTCATGAATGAGTCCTTACAGTTTTCATGGCAAGATTTACAGAATTGGTTTGCCCTGTCTTCTTCCTAGGGCTGAGAAAGAGTGATTGACCCATAGTCACCCAGCTGGCTTTCATGGAACTTTGAACTCACAGTCTCTTGCTTTCTAGCCTGTGCCTTGACCTAACTGGTTCTCACTGTATTTGTACCAACAACCAACAAACAAGATCATGACCAAAAGAAACCTGAATAATGAATAAATGAATGTTTAAGCAATAAACCAATGCTCTTGAAAAATACATTTCCCAATGCACTTTCAAATGCAGCCAAAAGCCAGCCTTCACATTTTGTTCCTCTTGTACTACAACCTGAAAAGGAACCATATGAAGTATGTACCTTCCTGATGTGTAGTAGTGTTGGTAACGAATTAAACCACATTGTTACACAACAAGTTCTCTCAAGGTAAGTTCAGATAGCCTATATCTAAAGAAAAATGGAAGTGTACTCTAACAAAAGGGTTATTGTCTGAGTTTCCCTTTATTGTACGATGGATACAGTGAAACTGCCCACACACTGAAATGTTTTTCAAGATCAATACATCTATCTAAAAATCATGAAAACTTCAAAGATTATTTTTTACTAAATGTGTATTGGCTTCTGCATTCTTATGCTGGCATATTTCTGAGGCTGCATGCAAAAGTTATTTCCTCTCTAAGATGTTGCATTGAAGGCAATGAAATATATGCCATAGGATATTTCTTTAGGATCACAAGATAAGCGATTTCACTGAATAGCTGCCAGAAATTATGTCCATGCACTGTCTCCAGAATCAGGTGTTTATTTTCCAAATCTAGAAAAAAGTACTTAAAATACATGTGAAAAGCCTCAGAACTTTAAATGTTTCCTTTTTGATCCTCTTTCAAAGCATGTAAAATTGGATAACTGCACAGTTAAGAAAATACCGTTCCACAGACAGGCTCAGGTTTCAGGAATAAAAAGTTTTTATTCTCTAAAAATCATCTATATATCACAGCCTCTGTAGGATTAAAGGGACTTAAATTGACATCCACTCATACAACATTCTCCCATTTTTCATTGCAAGAACCTTCTTTTAGCTAGGTGATTATATCTGCAATCACATTGAATTTAATAGTCCAATTGTGAAGTCCCATTGGACCCAAAAGCGCTAACTTCAGAGAAAGAAGATATAGTGCTCCCCATAATTTACTTTATTCTTGCCTCCATCATTATACATTCTATAACAGAGGTTTAGAGAAAACTGAATGTGAAAAAAGCAAAACTATTTGCCAGTATGACTATTTGCCAGTATGCTCACTATCATTCTCTTGCTCTTCCCCAAATGTTGCCCAATTTCTAAAATCCAGTTTGGGCTCCATTTTCACATTAGTATTGGAGAAGGACATTTGTATACATCTTTGCACACATTTTTCCTAATCCACACTTCACTGAGTTTTCTGAGTTTTCCATCTAATGTAATGTGTTTGTGTGCATATTTTAATATAATTACTCTAGTTCGGTAAGGACCTTTTTTCAATATTCACATTATTTTATATATTTATGAAACATGAATTCTGAAAAAATGAGTTTCAGCATGCACGTTTTTGGTTGACCTATCATTTGGTAGATGCAAATTGGATATATTTCTATGGGGGGGGGTGGAATTCTTGCCCATTTTCACTTGGACATACATTCCACCAAGTTTGATTCCCACAGCTAGTAACCCTACAACTGCAACCTTAATATCCCTGTCCTGACCCTCTAATGTGAAAGATTTCTGATGATAACATGGACCTTTCATGGCTAAATGTACACTGACCCCAGCTCAGGAGCCCTTTTGTTTTACTCCTGTGTGCTTGACGGGAAACAAAACATTTTTTGCCATGCAACAAAGACAAATTGCTTGCTGAGCCAACAAGCTATTTTCATATTAACTTGCCAGAGGACACAACTTTATTAACTTCAAATGACAGAAGCACGTGGGAGAAGCATCTGCAAATTGCAAATAAGGCAATTGCCCTATGGCTTTCATGTTTATTTCCTCATTGTGGCTTCTTTTTTTTTTTCCTTTCCTGGGGTATGGGGAATGAAAAATGGAGCCCATTAAAAATATTTGATTGGACTTGATTAAAGCTATCTTTTCAGGTAACTTCTATACCCAAGCCTTATTAAATTTTTAAAAACTCTCCCATTCTGAAAAGTGGTTTGTTTAAATCAATGACTCGATTGGACACGACTACAGACTTGCTGGAATCCCAGCTGCAGAAAATGGAAGGAACAGTTCTATTCAGAAGAAGCACTAAGTAAGGAGTCAGTAGAGGCTCACTATGCCAGTGGAATGGCAGAGAGAGGGCTCCGATTTTAAAAAAAAAAAAACTGGAAAATCTTTGAGGTGGAACTAGAGGAAGGCATGTCCAAAATAAGTATTTTCCATTTTTTTTTTTAGTTCTGTAGCCATGGTTTCTCAGTGTCTTGTAATGGGGGATTGAGGCCTGAACATTGGCCCAATTCTTTTGGTCTTCCACTCCATGATAACCAATTGCACATGTGCACTAGCTGTTACCTCCTGCTCTTTTATCCTTGTTGTCAGTTCCACTCACAGACTGTTCTTTCACTGACTTAGGCCCCAGGGGTGGTATTCACTTATCTTCCCTACTGGTTCGCAAATGTGAGCGTGCACGCCCCCCCCGTCCGTCCGTCCGTGCATGCGCACAGCCACAAAAATGTGGATAAATGGGACGTGATTACATCCGGGCGGGTGAGCAGGGCCACCTGCAGTCAACGCTACCAGTTCGCCCGAACCGGATAGAACCAGCTGAATACCACCTCTGCCCCATGTCATCTATTTTCTATGTAGGCCAGAAGGGAGGCCCATCTCATGACTATGATGGGATGATCTGATGGGGAGGAAGGGCTGAAGTAGAATGACATACTGTTTTGCTTTCTTTTCCAGTGTTCACAGGAAGAATGCAGTTGACCTACAACTAGCCCAAGACACATATATTCCAATTTTTAGTGTCACAAAATGGATCTTGGAATGGACACATGCACTGCTAGGCAGGGCACACTTGGTCCGTGTAAGTAGATCTAAGTGGGGGTCACAGGTTGCAGCAGGTGAAAGCATTTAGATGATCATGGCTTATCTCAAAAACAAACAAAACCATCAGATAATCCCAGAAGTGTAGAATAGATTAGGCAATGGAAAACAGCAATGGCTACCGCTTCTGCATTGTTCCCAGGAGAACTATTTAGATATCATTTAGTGTCAGTGAGAGGATGTTTATATTTTTGTATGCCCAGAAAGTTGAGTATTGTCTCCTTTCCTAGCATAGGTCAAAGAGTCAGGTCCGTGCATATAAAATATAAAGCTCCCCCTTCCAGTTAGGGCTCCTTTCAGGGGTGGGTTCTAACTTACCTCGCTGCCGGTTTGCTTCCTCCCACACCGCGTGGCTGTGCCTCATGGCCGCGTGTGCGCAAAGTGCACGCGCGCATACGCAGTGCAAAAAAATAAAAAATCCCCCCCCCAAAAAGCCGAAAACAAGATGGATGCGCAGAAGAAAAAAAACCCAGAAAAAATTCCCCCCCCCCAAAAAAATTTCCCAAAAAAGATGGCAGCATCCACAGACTGGCACCGAACGAACCGGATCCGTGACATCATTGTGACGTCACCAGCAGGTCGCTAACAGTTTGGGCGAACCGGTCCGAACCGGGAGGAACCCACCTCTGGCTCCTTTGCTATGCTCCTGGCTTCTATGGCTATGTATTGGGGAAGATAAAAGATGAAAGTCCTAGGATGTTCCTGTTTCCCATTTGCTAATGTGGTGCAGTAATTAGGGTCCTGCTCTTTGGATTTTGCAAGGTGTGCTGAAGATTTGGGAACAGTCTCTCTTTTCTCCCCAGTGTGATTTGTAAATAGAAAATGGGAATATTCTTCCTGGGTGGACTCAAAGTTCTACACTTCCATTCTGAGTCCAGAGAACCACCAGGGATTGCTTTTCTCAGGGGCATTTATGACAGTTTTGCAAGTCCATGGTTTCTTGTCAAAAAAACAACATTTTCATCAATGGGCTATGGGTATCCTGCCCAGGTATCCTTCCTGCCGAGCTACATGGATCTCAAAACCTATGGGCTGGCCTATCCAGTATTAATGTTTTGCTAAAAACGAAACAAGAGGCATGAATAGCTTGCAGAGAGGGTTCTGTACTCTGGGAATGGGAGTACTAAGGTTGTTGTTGGTCATGTGTACCTGGTGTAGAGTGGAATCAAAGCAGCAAATTGGGACGTACACAATTGCACATTCTGTAATCAGTTTGCTGGCAGTTCCAGTGTAGACAGTGATAGAGATATGGTCAATAATATCTCCAGAAACACTAAAAGCATGAGTATGTTTTTCCTAGAATTCATCACTTTCCCTCCCAAGAGGAACATGGATTGAAATCTGCAGCCAGCATTATGACTTCAGTTCTAAAGTAATCCTTGATCTGCTCTGGTAAACCCACCATTGTGAACCTGTGAATCAAACTGGCTTTAAGTATTTTGTCGAAATAGGCTATATCGGAATGAACACATTTGCTGAACTTACTTTACACCGTGACACAGTGATATATTTAATTAAAGGATTACTGCATTGTTAAACATAATTGTTTCAGTTTATATTACATGCTAAATGGTAAACTAGGGTTTACTCACTGTGGCTGGCTCAAAATGAATTGTGAATTGCTTAACCATGGTTTGCTGAATACATTTTTATTAGCTGCATTCATACACTACACTAAGCCAATATCAAATCAATTACCTTATGACTTACCGTGGTATGTGAGACAGATCATAGCGCAACAAAAATATCAGCTGTCGGAGAGGGAGACAATTGTCTAAATCTTTCCCCCAAACGGGGAAATATACAAAATCAAGAAAACATTTTGAGCTATGATTTTCATACAATTCTATAAAACACTATAAAGGATAATTCTGTGCAGGTGATGGGAGAATGAGTCCAGGCTACTTGGCATTATTCAGTATTGGCTGCATTCACATATGATACTAAGCCAACATTTCCACCTGCTGTGAACAACTCCATTGTTTCCACTTGGCTTCTCCCAAGAAGCTCCTTCTGCGGTTTGTTTAGCATGCCATCAAAAGCAGAAAGACTGTAGTGTTACTTCCTAACAAACAAGCTTGTTAGGAGAAGAACAAGCCAGAAGATGTTAAACAAACCATGGAAAGTACTTCCACAGTTTGTTTAGCCACTCCCTCTTATAGGAGGAGCCCAAGTGACAAACTCCAACCAGTTGCTTAGTCACAGTAAGTCAGAGTTCTGACAAGTTCTTGGTGTCTCTAAGATTTCATTTAATCACAGTGCTTTGAATCAATTATCAGGGATCAGGAAAGCAGTCTAATAATTTGCAGGTAATATGTTTAAGCTGCATGGTGATGTTCCTGAGGACAAGCAAATTAATCAAGCTCTCATGCTGTTAGTAATTTTTTTTTAAAGTAGTATTCAAATCACTGTTTAAAAAAAAAACCTGGGGGGAAGACATTTTCTAATGCTATCAAAATATTGATTCAAAGCATTCTCTTTTGGCTCAGCATTAACGGGTGCCTAGTTTACATTATTCTTTACCCTCAAATTATGGATGGAAAATATGTATGTCCATTCCCAGGCAAGTCCAGTAACCAAGACACTACACCAGTCTGCTCTAGCCTAGAACCATCCAGATGTGTTGAAACTAGAACTCCCAGAAGTTGAGACTACAACTCTCTATCAGCAAGGCTGTTAACTGTTCTGTACCACATTATGTCACACCATCCTGGCATATGCCAGCTTTCCCAACATGTAATTGCTAGAAAGTACAAAGCAGATTGATATTTAGGACAAGAATATTTTCAACACAAACACACACACACACACACACACCACCAACAACAAGTTTAGGATACCTACAGATCACCACCAGATCATCCCTATAAAGCTTTGCCTTGTCAGTGTCTACGCTACACAATGCACAGAAATAATGGCCATAAGTTGCAGTTATCCAGATTTATTTTAATAAAAGGAAAGACATTGTGACAGTAACATTAGCACAACACTGGGACTGTCTACCTAGGCCATCCTTCATAGATGGATTAACTTTTTTTTCCTGCAAGTTGCAGAGGATTGACTGGCTTTGTTGTCCCCTCCAGCCCCATAATTCTATGATCCAACCATGGCTTTTGCCAGATGACTAACAGAGCAGTGTAAAAAGTGGACTGCAGCCTTATCCCTGTATCGTATTTTCTTGAACACAAAGCCAGCCCTACCCAAAGTGATAGCAAACAGCACAGTGCCTTGACTTTAGCCCAGAGCAGGAAGAGTTACGGAGTGAGGATGTACCAATGAGAAAGCACCTGCTGCCACTGTAGGAATTAACATTACAAACTGTCTTTGCAGCTTCAGGAGTTGGAGTCAGACATTGATCAGCTCAGCTGCAGGGAAGCGCCTGAACACAGGAACACAGAGCACAATGTGGATGTCTACGAGGACAACCTGTGGAGTAAAGTGGAATGGAGTGCTCATAAGTTGCTGCTTCAGAGTGCAGAAAGAAGTTCGGTCTGAACAATCTTAATGAGAAATGAGAGATGGAGACAAGGCTATCCATCTTCTTTTTTTCAGTGGGACTGCAACACTTCTACAATTGTAGCCTACAAATGTCTATTCCCAATTATAATACTTTTATTCAGACACAAAATAGTGAATAGAAATTGAAATAAAGAACTACTATTGGAAGTAGCAAGTCCTTTACACATATGAATTCCCAGGTTTCTCTCTCTCTCTCTCTCTCTCTCTCTCTCTCTCTCTCTCTCTCTCTCTCTCTCTCTCTCTCTCTCTCTCTCTAGAGAGAGAGAGAGAGAGAGAGAGAGAGAGAGAGAGAGAGAGAGAGAGAGAGAGCACACACACACACACACACACACACACACACACACAAACACACACACAAACACAAACACACACAGTGTGTGTGAGAGAGGGAGAGGGACAGACATTTCCATAGAAGGCTGAGAAATACTGAAATCTGAACTCTTTTTAGTTAATGTAGAGGAGCCGGAACTGAGCTAACTAGACCAATAACCAGACTCTTTATAAAACAGTTTCCTAGGCTCTTAAGACATCTGGCTCTTCATAAAATGAACATCTGACTCAACTATCAATTATTGATTGAAAACCATATGTCCCAACCCAAGGAAAGTTAACAGTGTTTGGTTTTTACCGAGACAAATGATTCATTTAAATTTTACTGATTTGAAGGAAATTTTCTAAACTGGGCTTTACAATTTTTAGAAAGATAGCTTGGGAAGTAGCAGAAATTTTCTGCAGTACTCTGAGTACTTTCAGAGAACAAATAGCAAATAGCTGAAATATTTACAGAAGAAGAAAGGCATTTAATTGCACTAATTTCTTACCATCTGTCCAAATGTTGTCCAAAGTTGGGGGTGGTGGTGGAGATCATGCACATATACTTGAAAGGATAAACCAGTTTTTACACTTACCATTCTTAAAAATCAGTGAGCCTAACTTTGAATTTTTAAATCTAGGAGTAAAAGTCATACCATATAAAACTTTGCTATTCTGTTAATGGGAAGGAAGGGAGGGAGGGAGGGAGGGAGGAAGGAAGGAAGGAAGGAAGGAAGGAAGGAAGGAAGGAAGGAAGGAAGGAAGGAAGGAAGGAAGGAGTCAGTCACTAACAGTATCTTTCTTGTAGACACTGGCTGTATTTCCACAAAACATCTCATGAAATACAATCCACATTTTAGCTGAGTGCATGATTCAGAAAATTGGTCTAATTGAGCAAACTATGGGTAATTTGTGGGATGTGTATATAGCCGCTATTGCTGTAAAGTCAGATTTCTATAGTGCCTGCTTCTCAAAATGTAAACATATATGGACAAACATTGGTTGATTTAGAATACACATGCAGATTTAAAGCATCTCTCTTCTATCTCTTCCCTGAGTGCTAAGCCATTTCATACAGGCACTCATTGTATTGTTGGTGAAAACTTCCTGCACTGAAATTTTGTTTAGTACCTATCTCTTTTTCTGTCTGTTCCCTCTTCATCCCAATGGAGACCTTGATTGATTCTTTTTGTTATTCATGCTCATACACCTTTTTCTTTACTTCTGAAGATAAGGATGAAGGCACTTTAGGACAGATACCATGCAAGGTTACTTCCAATGTTGAGGCTGAAAAAGGTCAAATATGAACAGGGTTGATGGCTGGTCAGGGCGGGGGAAAGTAGATTCATGGAAGGAATGTAGTTTACTTAAGGATTTATTTACTGGAATGGACAAGTCTGCAGGTCAATTTAATTTGTCTGCAGTATTTATACAAGAGGATCAGAGTAGGTGAAAGAGCCAAGCTGGCAATCTGAAACCAGTTGGACCACTTCAACTGGTAAAACTTATATTGGAATCTATACAGTTTGTTTCATTTCAAAAAACACGCAAAAGGTGTAAAACTCTGTGTAAAAAGAAGCAGCCGCTACAATAAAATGAAAAAGTGCTAGAGCAGGACTTAGAGCAAATCAATGACTTTACACAAGGAATTTGTGAAGCCATGGGCTTTTTTTATTAGCTCATGGGCTTTTTTTATTAGCTCTGGGGCCCAAAAACCCAAATCTCCAGTAAAGGGCAATAAAGATATATCTATCTATCTTTATATATATATCTTTATATATATAAATAATATCTCTCTCTCTCTCTCTCTCTCTCTCTCTCTCTCTCTCTCTCTTGTGTGTGTGTGTGTGTGTGTGTGTGTGTGTGTGTGTGTGTGTGATGCCATACTGGGCACAACAATGAACTAAGAGCCATGGGTTGAAGAGTTCACAGAAAAGTATGAGGGTGGTTGGAGAAAGAAAGTTTTAAATATACTCTTACCTAATTCATTCAATAGAGTAAAATAAATACTGCCTACAGCTTCTTTCTCTTCCTTTCTCATGGACTGAATAGCAGGCTTGAAATGAGAGATTTGGGTAAATGTTGCAAAGAATTTCCTCTTCTAATATTTTATAAAGCAGCTGGCTAGATAGGAAGGCAAAAGTGAGTTTAAGAATGGGTGCCAGGTCATTACAGTGGTAGGGGAGGGTTACTGCTTAGGGGGCAGAAGACAAGAGGACAAAGAGAACTGGAGGGGAGTTGAACTTAAGAGAAGGATTAATGAAGTTATATGTGGGGGGTTTTTTTTGGGGGGGGAGCGGTGTTAGAAATCAAAGTCCTCAACTGGAACTTGATAATTGGGATGATTTCTTATCCATTTCATATCCAAGTGGATAAGAGATCATCCCAATGCAGAGGCTGCCCTGGAACTATAGGAAAGGAAGGATTAGAGATTTAATAACCCTACAAGGAAAAAGGAGGTGGTGAATATGCAAAATAGGAGGGAGCGGGACTTGCTAGGACCCAGTTTTAAGAGGCAGTTTTCAATTGGATTACTTGAGAATACACCCGGTAAGAATCCCAAAGACACATACATAAACCTAATACGTTTAGAGATCAGATGCCCTTTTCTCCCTGAATACCAAGCTTATTTCAATCCAGGAACACATATCTAAAATTCTGAGTGAGACCAAAGGTACTTTGCACATGCTCAGAAACAACCGCACTTCCAACACTTCACCCTTGGCTCCCTCAGCATGCTTGGTTTCGCATACCAAGAAGCCAACAATACCAGGGTGTACAAGTTTAGTCTGGGTATTATTAATTTGAGAGAGTTGTAGAGAATTCCTCCCAGATGTGTATCCTGGCTTCTTCTTCTCTCTACTGGATGCGTGAGGCAGGCTGTCAAGCGAAGCTCTAAATTTAGATCTGGGAAACTCAAGACAAGCAAAAGGGAGCCCACTGGTTTCCCAGCGAGTTTTCCAAGCTCTCCGACCCACCCGGGAAGGGAGAGGAAGGGGCGCCCGGCCTCTCTTCGTGCCGCGCCTGACACACCCAAGGAGGCTGGAGCCTTGCCCTGCTGGCGCTATCCAAGAGCGGCGGAGCCACATACATACCGGTACCAGGCGAGTCCCCGGCCGTAGTTGCGATCGAAGAAGTGCGGCTCGGCGCCCGCCGCCCTCACATCCGGATGCACCCGCAGAAACTCGAGCAGCGCTCGGGTGCCGCCCTTCTTCACGCCGATGATCACCGCTTGCGGCAGCCGTTTGTTGCCTTCACCCCCCGGCTGGGCTTGCAGTAAGGGATCCCGGGGCGTGCCGGCCGTCTCTTCGCCCTGAGCGACGGGAATCGGGGCCGGATCCCGGGTGAGGACGCGCGCTGCCCCCGCTAAGCAATAGCTGGCGTAGAGAGACATGAGCACGGAGCCCAGAACCAGCAGCAGCTTCCGCAAGGCGCGGCGGGGCAGGGGCTCGGGGCCAGACGAGGAGGCGGGGGGCGTCCCTCCCCGGGCCATGCTAGGCGGCCCCCCGCGCAGGGGCCATCGCCCCCCTCCTCTCAGCCGCTTTGCACTCGGCGGGGAGCGGACGGCCCCATGGACGGGCGATCTGGACCCGGAACCGCCGCCGTAAGGATGGCGAGGAGAGCTGTGGTCGCCCCCCTCCTCCAACGGGGGAGTGGGGTTCACCGGCGCCTCATTCCAGCGCGCTAGCGGGAAGACGGGGGGCTTCTGCTCCAACGGCGTAAAGGGCCGAAGGGAAGGGAAGGGAAGGAGAAGGCTGCCTTTCGGGGATGAAAGCAAGGGCCCGGCAGCGACGGGAGCATCGCGCCCCAGCTACTGGGGACTGTGGGAGGGTCTCGGCAGGGTCGAGTTGGCCGCCTGGAAACTAAGCCAAGCTAGCCAAAGAAGCAACGCATCTAAGCGGTGGTAAAATTGGCGGCCGCCTTGCAAACTGCTCTGAAATCGCAGCCAGGCGGAGGAGATCCCGGGAAGTTAAGAAGCTGCTGGATCCGGAGAAGCCGGCGGAACGCACTTCGCTACCTGGGCGAGGATCTTCAGCTGATACATCTCCTCCCTTTTCCGGACTAGCTAAGCGGAGAGCTGGGCTGCCGGGAAGACCTCCGCATTCTTGAACGCCAGTCCAGGGTTGGGATGGGACTGAGCACAGGGTTTGGTACTCTCGTCTCCAGGACCAGCGCTGGCGGAGCTTTCGGGATTTCGGTGGAAGGAAGAACCAGATGGAAAGACTCAACAGCGGTCGGTTCCAGGAAGTCAGCAGAAGCTGCCCTTTTCCTCCGCAAAAGAGTACGATGGGAAGATGTCCTCACCTGACGCGAACGGCTGGGCAGACTGGCGGAAAGTCCTTCGCAAGCGTTCGCCTGTCACCTTCCCGGTGGGATTCTCTCTTCCCGGCTGCTCTGGCGGCTGCCACACGTGGAGCTCTCGATTGTACCCCAAACTTCTCCGAATGGCAAACACCCACCCCTCGGGCTGTTAACGACGTGCCCAGAAACCAATAAGAGCTTGAGAAAAAAGAGAGGGGCGGATCTGCCTTTCTGAGGGGATTCGGGATGGAGGCGGGGACAGAACTAATAAGGACACGCCCCTTCGCCAGGTTCCGGAGTTTCTGCTTTTGCGGTTCAGAACGAGGGAGGTTTCGTTACGGTTGAATGTCGCTTCTGTGAAGATCTCTGGAGCTTCTTGTGCAGTCTCACAAACACACACACACACACACACACACACACACAAACTTGCTCAGATGTATGCCGGGATAGACACACTGGGCGCCCCGCGTCTTTGAGGGTGAATCCGATTTCAGAGATGGGAAGGTGTGTGTGTGGGTCACGGCTTGGGATAAAGCTGGCTTTGAGTGTGATGGTCCGTCAAACTATTTAGAAGAGGCGGAGGGGCAAGCAAAGCCTCTGGGTGGGGGGAGCTACCTTGTAGACTGGTGTGCTTGGAACCCTCTGAGGTTGACTAAATGCAGTGATGAGAAAAGAGTTTTTACTTCTGGTGGTTGCTGAGAAGAGAATTCTTCCCTCCCAGCTTGCCAGACAGGAATGCAATCTTGTTAAAATTACCCTGATCTACACACATCTAATAAAGGTCCTCCTTTAATGTTGGCCACTTGTGGGGACATACGGATAGTCAAGAGAAATTAAAGTCTACTGCCTTGAAATAAAGAAAAATAAAACCAGTGAGAAATGAACACAGCCAACCCAGTTCCACAGCAAAGTAACCACAAATATTTAGAATCAAAACCGTGCCCGCAATTTCTAGAAAGAATCTTTTTTTTTTAAATTGTTTTCCCAGATTAGGATTATACTTCCAGGCAGGAGTCCTGTCTCTTTAACATTTTGTGTGGTACCAGATGCTGGTAAATCAACAGGGAAAGCTTTTTTGCATCTTGGCTAAAGGCCTATCATAGAACAGCCCAGCCAGAAAGACAAAATAGCAAAGGGCACTTCAACACAGTTTGCACTGCAGATGGAAACAGATGCTTGTGTAAACAGTGACACAAAACATCTCACACATTTTCCCCCAAAGCGGTGTTGTTCTTCAAGCTGAAAATATAATTTTGCAAGTAAAATGTAGTAGAATCATTTTGTTGTAGTTAAAAATCCTTAAGTGAATCTATACATATTCATAGATTTACATTTTGCTTCCACTTCTGGAGTGTTTTACAATGTAAGGTGAATCATATATTCATACCTTACATATATACAATCAGTTCATTGTAGATTCCCTGCACATACGTACCAGGATTTCATTCTTAATCTCTGCAATAGAGTAGCATTTATTAGAGCTGACACCATTTTCTTAATCTTTTCTCCAACTATCTTTTGCATAAATTGGTCAGATCCAAAAAAATTATAGGATTATATTTATAAAAACATGTAACAATAAAAGACAAATCATTGCACCTATGAGGCAGTTCCTATAGCAGTACATGCATGCTCATACACTCAGTCTTTAGATTTTTCTTATTGTTCCACTATTCGTCTTGGAGACTGAATGATCTATTACATTTAACTGCATTTTAGATTCAGACTCCCGATATTAAGTGTACCAAAGCCAACAAGAAGGTCACTTGAAATGGTTCTAATAATTTCTGGAATATTAGACAAATGATGTTTATGAAACTTTTTACTGAGATTCTCTCATGTTTAACTTGCAATTTAAATTTAGCAGGCTTTTTATCAGCTTAAAAAATATCAAAGGATGACATACCTTCTACTCCTTTATTAAACCAGTCCAAAGGAGGCCCTGTCAAAGCCCAGCAGATGTTAGTGGGAGACTTAAGCATGTGCCCATAGTCAAGATTGTACAGGTCTATCTCCTTAGAAGAACATTTCATTGTTATCAGTTCCAGATGAAAAGATCCAGAAGGAACCCCCCCGATTATATTTTTCTCCAATGTAGTGCACTACTCCATCCAAAATTCTGCAGTCAACTTCAGTTTCTCAATCTCAGTTTCAGTTTCTCCACTGCACACCTCAAGTACCACCTCAGCTTCCAAATGGTGGTCTTGAAACAGGCCAGAAAGGGAAGTGATACAGTACTCTAAACCTTTTGGCAATCTTCCACTCCAATGCCGGTATGGTTCACACAATCGTTAAATAGCATGTAGGACAAGATATAATTCTCTGGGACATCCTCATCTCAGCCTGAAGAACCTTTTGCCCATAGGCCTATAAAGCCAAGAGAACACCCCAAGCTCAGGTCTATCCTTTTTCCTGAAACTCTACCTCTTAGCCAAACTTGCTGTCCCCCAAAAGAGGAACGGACATTCTTATTTCCATTCAGCATCTGATATTAAAGTAGACTTTTCCTCTGACCTGCAAGTTTTTAAAATAGCCTCAGTTGTTGTCAAAAGAGGCTATTTGAATGCTTCATTGCTGTACAGAGAGCAATTTTTGAGAGGTTTCTTTCTTTCTTTTTTTAAACTGCTCAGAAGGGAAAGGCTAAACATCCTTTCTCTGTCAAAGTGACTCTCAGCTCTGCAATATATCAGGATCAGAAGGGGCAGAAGTAGGGGCAAACCATGCTGTATGTAATGCAACAGTTAATTTATTAATTCTTTCCCCCAGAACATATTTTGTTTTTCAGGTTCTAATGAAACAGATGCAAACAAGTTTTTAGCTTTTGCTCAAGTTTTGGCTATGGCTGAAATTGTGTTTGGGAATTCTCCAAAGCATCTGAAGGCAGGACAAGAAGCAATGGATGGAAACTAATCAAGGAGAGAACTAACCTAGAACTAAGGAGAAATTTCCTGACAGTTAGAACAATTAATCAGTGGAATGATTTGCCTCCAGAAGTTGTGGGTGCTCCAACACTGGAAGTTTTTAAGAAGAGATTGGAGAACCATTTGTCTGAAATGGTATAGGGTTCTCTGCTTGAGCAGGGGGTTGGACTAGAAGACCTCCAAGATCCCTTCCAACTCTGTTATTTTGTTATTCTGTTATTGTTATATGGGACTTATTGTTTTCTCTGCTGCAGGTTAAGAAATTCTTGTCAGAAACTTAGATCACCCAAACTCGGTAATGTTAAATTTGGGTTTGCATCTGTGTTCCTTTCCCATTGGAATGGATGGGATGATTGGCTTTTGTGCATTTTTCTTTGTTGTTTCATATCTGGAAACATTCTGCCTACCAGTTTACTGAACTTGCCATTTGTAGCAAATAGCCAATTGTGCTTCAGTCAAAAAAGAATCCAAAGTGAGTTTTGTGGCTTGGACCACATGCTTACCAGCATCCCAGAGTATTTTACATTGTTTTGCTTTTCTGCATTTGCCCTATGCCTCACCCTACTTAGACTCTTCAGTTCATGCAATCTTTCACAGGTATTGAGAAATCAAAGGTCCATGTTTCATGAAAGGCATATATGTGCTTCTTTTTTCCCCAATGGCTTTATAAAGTCTGACCTTCCCTCTTCAGAATGTAAGAAAGTAAATATAGTTTTGTGATTTGTTTTTGTACTGGATTTCTGCTTGAACAATAAAAATTTAAAAATAAAATAATGTTTCAAATACAAAAAGAGAGAGATTTAAGCTCTGAAACAAGCCTTCCAACTAAATAATAGTTTGGACGATCAAGACTCTTGCCTGCAGCACTTATATGCTTTTTGAATTAAAATGCTGTTTTGGAAAAGTAAAGAGCTTAATTTGATCTGTGCAGGAGTCTGGGAATTAAAATATTGTGTAAAATTAGCAAGATTCGGGTATAAACTACTTAATTACTTTTTTGGAAAATAAAATACTTCCAAGATAAGAAAGACCATTCACAAGGATACTTAAATGAGAATTTGACAATGGAAATGATACGTTACAGGTAATAACTCTTGACTTCAATCCTCTACAACCCACCAGCCAAATCCCAAACTACTACTTCTACTACAAACTATAAATTCCAAAGTACTATTTCGATAAACTATAAATATTTATAAATATCCTACACAGACCTATAACTGTGCTATCTGTTTCCTTCTTTCTCCCCCTAAGGGCTTTACCCACATTCATTGTCACATGTACAGGCTAAGCCACAAGAGGACACGACAAGGTTCTTGCATATGGGAATAGTGGTTTCATAGTGGCAGTACTGAGTAGATGATGTCATCAATTATGCAGCTACCATGGTGACAATCTGGATGAGAACAAGCTGCAAGGTCAGGGAATGGTCTTATGCAGTCTTCCAGAATCTGGAATTATTTGGAACACATTTTGTAGAGGGATGGCCAATCTAGAAACATGATTGTGTTGACCAGATCAGGACAATTTAGCAAACAGGGGTGTGCTCTTAAAAACAACAGCACCCATGTCTGTCTGTCTGTCTGTCTGTCTGTATTCAATTTGAATGGCCACCCATCTCATCTAAATGACTCTGGGTGGCTCATAGCAATTAAAAACAAAAGGCAAATAAAAATAAGTTAAAACAGATATATAGCAAATAAAACCATCATATATACATATGTACCATTGACATTGCTTGCCCAGAGTTGTTTCTTGTCTCTGGACCAAAATAGCTCCTCCACCCTTGTTGTAGGCCAACATTTAAGAGAAGGAATAGAAATCTTCCTCCATTTTCTTTTCTAATTTTGATTATGGTCATACAACCATTGAATCAATAAGTCTGAAAGAACCAGGCTACATATTTGTTGCAGTTTTGAATGTTACCTGACCAATCTCCAGTTGCTTAGAAAGTTGATTTGAATTGTCAAGTTGAATCAGATTTGTCTGAATTAATTCTGCACACATGTAGAAATTAGTGTTTTAAATTAAATCAAATCACTTTCCCAAGTGAAATTATTAAATCATGTAATCAAATTGCTGTTCCAAAATGAAACAATTTTAATCTGATTTTGCTTGATTCACAGAGGCCCCTCGGTCTCATCAGTGCAGGATTGTCTTGAAAGCATCCCGTTGTAGATGGAGGTCCAGCTTCTGCTTGTACATATCAATGAAAAGCTGTTCACTCTCTCAATTTTTCAGTGGTTCTACTACTGAATTGCTCCTTCCTATTATGATGGATTGGAACTCCTATTTCAACTAAAGGAGACCAGAAAGATGCCAAAGTTGGTAGCATCGAGAGTTGCCCAACACTAGCAGAACCATCTGAGAACATAATTTAAATCAAACCCAGACTGAAGATAATCTAGTTTAGGAACACACAATTTATTTCATGGTGAGTATTCTACTTGGTTTTTTTAGTAATTTGTAGAGACTACCAAATTTCCTAAAGTGAGAATGATCAGGACAAATTTTAGTGAAAATGAAATAAATATAAATAGTATGAAAACTTCACATGGATTTAGTAGTTTTAAAATTACCGGTACAGTTTAAGAGCAGCTTTTGTAGAAACTTTGAGGATGATACTGAAGACTTGCTCAGAGGGCAAAATTTGTTGGGTTGTGGCCTCAGCTTTCTAATCTAGATAATTCATATACTTAATGGAAAATTTGGAGACAAAATGCCCCCAAGAGTCAAAATATTCAACTTTGTATGGTATAGTGAGCCGTGGTGGCACAGTGGTTAGAATGCAGTACTGCAGGGTACTTCTGCTGGCTGCCGGCTGCCTGCAATTTGGCAGTTCAAATCTCACCAGGCTCAAGGTTGACTCAGCTTTCCATCCTTCCGGGTCGGTAAAATGAGGACCCAGATTGTTGGGGGCAATATGCTGACTCTGTAAACTGCTTAGAGAGGGCTTAAAGCACTGTGAAGCGGTATATAAGTCTAAGTGCTATTGCTATTGCTTTTGCTATTGCTATAGTGTATTCTCCAAAGAAGGCATTTGCCCCTATTCTTGACTTCTCAGATCATTTCTGGCACTTTTTATCAACTAGAAAGATCATGGGGCGAATTCACCTGTGGCTGTAGTCACTCACCTCTCCAAGATCATTCTTTTATAAATGTGAATTTTAATTGAAAAGCAAGCACTGATTAACACAGGCAATGCTGCATGTGAATTAAACTCATATTTCCATATTTGTATAACATATTCTTCTAATTATGGAATTCACTAATTATTTTGAGAATTTGGGATTTTCCCATGCAAAAATTCTGTACCGCTTGCTCTTGCACACTTCGCTGCCTGACCCACTATTAACCCAATGGATTGCACAGCTACAAGTTGTTTTAAACTCTGTATGCAGTTCTATTAAACCGAACTATTTGTACTTGGGGGCCCCTTTATGAAAAATCAATGTACTGAATCTGTTTAACTCAAAGGCAGTTTATCATTTTGGCAGCTTTTTCCCGAATGGAGGATACCAGTTTAGGCTCTGCATATGAGTTTGTAATATTTAGAAGAGCCAAATCCCTGGACGCCACAAAACAGAGGCAAAAATGAGATGTTCAATTTATGGCACTCATTGCACTGATTATTTTGCTCAGAAGAGAGCCTTGCTACAGAAATGGTAAAGCACTGTGGTCCTTATTCCTTCCCCTACAGCAGTGGTTCTCAACCTTTCTAATGCCGCGACCCCCCCGCGACCCCCCACCAGCCGCCACGACCCCTGCCCCGCTCCGGCCCACCCACCCGGATGCCGCCATTTGGGTTCTTTTACCCTCTGCGCATGCGCAAAGCGTTCTGCGCATGTGCAGAGGGTAAAAGAACCCAAATGGCGGCATCCGCGTGGGTGGGCGAAGTCTCCCGCTTCTGTCGCTAGTGGCTGTCCGGCGACCCGCAGGCATGGCCGAACCGGGAGCATTTCACCCCTGCAGTGACGGTGGCACCAAGATGGCGGGCTAACGCGTGCAGCGACCCCTGTGAAATGGTCGTTCGACCTCCAAAGGGGTCACGACCCACATGTTGAGAACCACTGCCCTACAGTGTCAGGCAAAAAAAAAAACTGTGCAAATGGTCTGGATACTTACCTATTCCTCTGGAAACTGCAAAGCTTGCTGACTGCATTCTTGGAGTTAGTGATTCTTTAGAGAAATCTAGAGCAGTGTTTGTTAACCTGGGTAACTGGGTGGAATTCAATTCTCACCTCTCAGAATTTTCCAGCCAGCCTGCTGACTTGGAAATTCTGAAGGCTGAAATCCCCACAGCTTCTAGCTGCCGAGGTTTAGAAACACTGCCCTAAAGGTTAAAAGTGAAATTTGGTGAGAGGGCACTTAGGCTAACACTTCCTTACAACCAATTACAAGGTCAAAAGCCAAAGGCAGTCACCTCTATTTGAAAAAAAGAAACAGAAGAAAATATGGTATTCTTTTCATGCGGCAGTAAAAAGGGGAGGAAACTGAAATTACAGAGGGGGGCGGAAGGAGATTGATCAGCAAGAGGCTATCTGACCCATTAATGTTTATGCAACAAAAGCTCCTTTGCTGTTCAAATCAAATGGGAACAGCAGCAAACGAGAAGATCCAAAGGCCACACAAGTACACAAAAGTCTCCAGCAAAGGAGTCAGTGAAGATTCATATCCACCGTTTACAATGGACAGTTTCCTAAAAAAAAAAAAAAAAATCAGGTTCAAAACCTCATCACCAAATACACCCGAGAGGTTCTCTGGTCTTATTTTTAGCACATGTGACAAGGTTCTAGAGGTGAAAAAAAAACTTGAAGAGACACCTTTGGGAACTGACTGTACTATGTAGCCAGTTTGTTAATTAATAAATGGTGGGTGACCTTGCGAAAATCTCTCCTTCTGTGAAAAGATTAAATCACTCTAATAGTGCTTCTTCCAATCCAAAATAAGAGAGTTGGTTTTGTTCTAGGCTGGAGAAGCTATGCTACAGCTTCCTTTCTGAAAAAAAAAAATATTTGGTACGATTGGCAGATTGTACTATCTGTAGAAATTAAAACAATGGAAGGAGGGGAAGCATTTAAGAGGACTGATCAGTTGTCACATGGAGAAATAGTATCAGAATCCTGTTTCACAGCTACTTAACTTCTACCATTGCAGAGTCCAAATTTAGGAATCCAAAATAAGTTTATTGTGTTATAACAAGGAAAAGGTAAAGGGATTGATTTATATACACGAGAAATGTTGATGAAAATTCTCCCAATTTAAACCAGATACATTTAGATGTTGCCCATCTCACTCTAAAAAATGACTCTGGGCAACGTCTTGATAATTGGCTGATTAGACTAGACTAGATGATGCTAGTCTAGTCATTACATATAACTAAAGTTCTATGATTTTGTGAAAGCGACGAAGGATGACAAAGAATAGCAAGATAAAAAGAGTTGTGATTTTTCAGTTTCACTTACAGTCTGCTAATCCCTTGCAATCACGTCATCTAGATTCCCTAGGCATCTAGGTTCTGCAAGCCCCTGTTTCCTCTGACTGATCTTCAGCCTCCACATCCTTAACTGCCCTCATTGCACTACATAATACACCAACACCAACACATCTAAGGGTAGGATTAAAATGGATAGGCAGGTGGGAATACTGCTGGCATGACAAAAAGACAGAAGAGGATAAACACAATTAAATTATTATTTTTTCATGCAGTAAAATCAAAATATATGATACTTAATGAATGATTGTTAAGATGGGGAAGCATAAAGTAGTACTTCTGAAAGTGTATTGACTTAAAACAAAAGAAAAAACTGCAGGAAGGGAAAAAAATAAGCAACAAGGAAGTTTAGATAAATAAACCAATTCAAGGAGAGTTTTAAAAAAAAAACCCAGCAGCAAGATTTCAGGCATTGCATACAGAAACCACACACTGGAGGGAGAAGCTAGGCAACTGGAATGATTGCAACAAAAGTTAATATTATTTATTTATTTATTTATTTATTTATTTATTTATTTATTTATTTATTTATTTATTTATTTATTTATTTATTTATTTATTTATTTATTTATTTATTTATTTATTTATTTATT
>QLTV01002664.1:2951911-2963050 GCA_003457575.1 Thermophis baileyi
GGAGGGGGTCGCGGCGGAGGGGG
This sequence comes from Thermophis baileyi, assembly GCA_003457575.1. NCBI lineage: Eukaryota > Metazoa > Chordata > Lepidosauria > Squamata > Dipsadidae > Thermophis > Thermophis baileyi. Next base: position 2,951,935 of record QLTV01002664.1, read on the forward strand.
GGTTGTGGGGGGGTCGTGGCATTAGAAAGGTTGAGAACCACTGGCTTATATAGAGATTTTTCATTCAAAAGTAGAATACACACCAGAATTCTTGCGTTCTTATGTTAATCTTCTTAATTAAGCTTAATAATCAGAACTTGGAAAATATGTTCTTGGGATTAGCCACTTCCAGTTCTGATTGCTAGCAGAAACCAGGCAATAGCTTGACAGGCTTACATAGCAGCTTTATAGTTTCTTTTGTTATGTTTTATTTTGACATAGATCTGCAACATATTGATGAATATTCTAAAATAAAATAAAGAGGATAGTAATCTGGGCTTTAAATATGAGAGACTGAGCCAGATTCGACATTTTCAGGTGCAGTTGAGCAGTTTTCTCTGCAGTTTCATTCTGTCGACTTCTTCCCAGTTCTCAAATTATAGAGAAAAAGGACTAAAGGAACTAATGAAGCTCCACATTCCACCAGTTTAATTTTCGATAGCCTATAAAAAAATTGGTAGATAAGGGAAATCACCAAAAAAGGAGAAATTAGATCTCTGGTAGCTCCATCCTGTTATTTGCATCCTACTTCTCCCTCAAATAAAATCTTTTAAAAAGCAAATCATTCAAATTTGATGCAACTTGTAAAATAATTAGCTATGCTGTTCTTCTGGCCTTATCTCTCTTTTCATCCCAATGTTTGTTTGTTAAAGTAGACTTCATTTTATGGCTTTTCTTTACAGGAATCAATTCTTTTGAACCATTTGCTCACGTTATATAGTGGCTCATAATTCAGAAATACAGCTAAATTTTCTGTCATGTGTGTGAGCCTCCACAATTCAGGAATTTCTTCCTGTCAAAGACATGGTCCCCTGATCTTTACATCAATAGCATCGCCCTGTGCTTTAGCAAGATTTATCAAGGGGAAAAAAAGCTATCATGGATCACAAAAGACTTTGAGTCCTATTCAGGTTTTCGTTTCTTGCTATTTTATTTATTCATGTTCAGGTGCTGCTGTCTGGGTGGAGGATGGTTACCAGATGGTTTTTATTCTTTCCTCAGTGCCAGCCAGTTGGAACACATTACCCTTTTTTTCTTCCCAGTGAGACTATGAAATGCAGGATTTTATTATTTGCCATAAAAATTCCAAGGTAAAGCCCAACTACAGTATCTTTCCTGTATCTGTCAACCTAATACTATACTTCAAAAACTCAGGCCCCTAATAATGAAGGCATTTTGTCCCAAGCAGTTGATTTTTCTTTTAGTAAGGCTCTTTTTGGAGCTCCAAAATAAGACAAAACAAAACAAAGAAACATTGTGCTACCTAATGCCAAACAGCAAATGGTCTGCATCCACCTTTCCCAATCAAGAAAGCTGTCCCAGTTATTTTAGGATATGAGGCAGAAAATGCCCTTTCTCTGGTAGAAAAAAAAATGCAATGGTCAGAAAAAGCTTTCATAGCTTTGCTAAGTGATACTTTCATCTCCTTCTGCCTTATGGTAGGACCAGTCCTGTCCATTTTGATTTTAACTGAAATCTGTGTGCATCCCATGAAAACAGGATGTCTTTCAGATCTGGTTACAAGTTTGATTCCCTTCTTTGGGTAAGCAACAGACTTGTCTATGCATTACGAACCTGCCATGAATCTTTTTATATGTGATAATCAACTTTGAGTGTCATTGAGTGTGCATTCCAGTTGCCATCATCCATGCACAAGAGGGATGTATCAGTATATCATGTCACAGTGTTGTGTCCCAACCACCAGCAAGTCTTCAGGAATGAAACTATTCTGAAGTGCTAATTCGTTACCACCTCAGTTTTTCATTTTTCGTTTCTTTATTTTTCTTCCTGGCGATACTCCACATTCTGGGGAGCATTTCTCTGCAATATCACAGTGGTTGTAATGTGGATCTCCTCAGGGGTGAAATGCTACGGGTTTGGCCCGGTTTTCCTGAACCGGTAGTAACAAATGCTTCCGGTTCACCAAACCGGTAGTAAAAAATGCTTTTAAAAAGTTAAAAAAAAAAAGGTTCCTACGATGGGGCAGCACAGCTGATTGTCACAGCTGAATCTTTTTTAAATTTTTTAAAAAGCATTTTTACTACCTATTCGCCCGAACTGGTAGTAAAAAAATGCTTTAAAAAGTTTTTTTTAAAAAAGGTTCCTACCAGCAGCTGTTTGACAATCAGCTGAGAGGGGGATCTGAACCTTTTTTTTTTTTTACTTTTTTAAAGCATTTTTTACTACCTATTCGGCCGAACTGTGACTCTGTGAGGTTCCTGCTTGTTGCAAGGGCCATTTTGTGTGAAATCCAGCTGCTTCTGCATTGTGTGTGAGTCAGTTGTGTAGCTTTTGTGTTGTTTGTGTGTGAAGTGTGAAAGTTGGTTTTTGAGCTCTTTAGTTGGTTTTTGAGTTCTTTGTGGCTCTGTGAGGTTCCTGCTTGTTGTTGCAGGGACCATTTTGTGTGCTTTTCCATTGTGTGTGTCAGTTGTGTGGCTTTTGTGTTGTTTGTGTGTGACATGTGAAAGTTGGTTTTTGAGCTCACCTGGTCACATGACCATGACCACCAAGCCACACCCACCCAGTCACATGACCACCAAGCCACACCCACCAAGCCATGCCCACAGAACCAGTAGGGAAAATTTTTAGATTTCACCAATGGATCTCCTTTTGGCTTTCCCCCAAATATTTTGTCTCCTGTATATGTTGGGGTTCACCTAAGCATGCTAATAGCATCTTTCCATTTTTAATGACTCACAGTCAATTCTGTCAGTATTACAGGATCCAATCTGAGTCAGACATTGGGACCAGAGATTTAGTCTTCCAAGTTTTCAGAATTGTGTTGGAACCCATCCTCAGGGAATTTCTCTCTCCACACATAGAGAGAGAAGTTCCCTGAGGATGGGTTCCAACATGAGTCCAAAAGCTTGGAAGACTTAATCTCTGGTCCTGGTGACCAACTCAGATTGCATCCTGCAACATTATCCTGGAACATTGCCCTCATTCTGTCAGCATTCAACAATCCAGGACTGGTATAGGGTCCATATTATTATGTTGGACAATTAGATCTTGTAATATATTTTTATGCTGTTAGCCATTTTGAATTCTTTATATTAAAAATGAAACCTTGTGTCCCAAGGAGCAATCAGAGCAGAAGTCAGTAAGGACAAAGGGTATTGATGATGGACTGTGTTGTTTGATTCCATGCATTCTTTGAAAACAGTGGAAAACATCTGAAGAAGATTTGAAGTGCAATACAGATTCATATCAATCCCATTTTTTTAAAGGGCTATCTTAAGATTAGTTTGGCTCCCTGGGCCACCCTTTCTGTTTCTGGAGCATTCCATTCCATGTTAAGCATCTGTGTTTGGCTTCTGGCCAATTATTTTTCTATCTCTTGGTGCAATTTCTCATAACAAGTCAACACCAAGAATTTATGGTGCTAATAAACTAATGCACCAAACAAGAAAATCACTCCCTCTGACATATAAACCAGGAAGATTTATAGTCTAATATCCTGAATGTTTCCAGTGTCATCTAAAGACTATGTTTCTTTTACATATTACTTGACACTCTCCCAGACCAACAACCTTGTCATTAAAGTGCCCAGTTTCTAATTATGAAGGCATAATTCCAAGAATTTGGAAATCAATCAGAATAAAGAAAGAAGACGGTACAGTATATTCTGGTTATATAAGGCTTGCTTGCTATTGAGTGCTATCCAACAGAATAGTATATCTATTATGCATTCCCATTTAAATTAATGGATCCTCTTGATTCTTGCTTATCTTCCCATTTGTTGCATTGATGGAAGAAACTTGTAATGAATTGTGATCGTATAGGTTGTTCTAAATTATGTCCAAAGAATATGAGAAGATCTCACTCAAGCCATAAAGAGCAGTCAATGAAGATCTCACAACATACGAACCTTTGCCCACAGTTAGTAACAAATCTTTGGGATTAAGTGATTGCCCTCTAAAATCCTAAAATAATTAAATAAATAAAAGCTCTATGTCCTGCTTAACAACTTCTCCAAATAATAAAAGCAAAATGCAAGCAAAATCGTACCTTGAGAAAGCAAGATTATCTTGATAGCAGTAAGCACATACTATTCAACATTCTTTCCTACCAGGTACTTAAGACAATTAAATTCCCACTTTTTTTTTTTTTTTGATGAACACTCTGATGCTCCTCATATCATTTGCCATTTGCTTGATTAGACTGGTGGTCCTGCTACAAATCCCTTTGGAAATCAAATTCTTAAAGGAATTTTTTTCAAGCACTGCACACTTATGAAACTTCTGCCATTATACTCCTTGCCTCTGTCTCTTTCAATAACATAAAGCTTTTCTAGCTTAGAAAATGAGAAGGAAAATGTGAGACGTGAACAAATATTCCAGAGTTAAAATAAAATTCAAATCACAGCCTTGTTTGGAGAATGATGTCGTTTTGATCTCCATCATTTGCATTAGGGTGTTCGCATAGTAGATGAATCCTGCTTTGAATTTCTACTTCCTTTCCCCCATGCATATCCACTTATGATTTAAAAACCAAAAACCAATACAGATAGTCCTCGGCTTACAACAGTTCATTTAGTGACCGTTCAAAGTTACAACGGCACTGAAAAAGTGACTTCTGGCTGTTTTTCACACTTATGACTGTTGCGGCATCTCTATAGTCATGTCATCAAACTTTGGCCGCTTGGCAACTGATTCATATTTAAGACAGTTGCAGCGTCCTGGGGTCATGTGATCCCCTTTTGCAATCTTCTTACAAGCAAAGTTAAGGGAGAAACCAGATTCACGTAACAACCATGCTATTAACTTAACAACTGCAGTGATTCACTTAACAACGGTAGCAACAGGGGTCATAAAATGGGGCAAAACTCACATAAAAATGTCTGACAGCAACAGTAATTCTGAGTTCAATTGTGGTCATAAGTCAAGGACTACCTATATCCGTGATGGCGAATCTATGGCACGCGTGCCCGAAGTGGCATGCAGAGCCATGTCAGCTGGCATGCGCGGCGTCGCCCGTTCTTCTTCTGGGTTTCTGGCGCGCATGCGCTACAATCAGCTGTTTTTTGCGCATGCAGCAGTGCCGGAAACCGGAAGAGCTGGTCTTCAAGTTTCCATTGTGCGCATGTGCGCCGGCCAGCTAATCATTGCACACGCATGCATGCCACTAACCAGAAGACAAGCTGGCTAGTATGCATGCACGCGCTGGAAACCAGAAGTTCATTTCCCGGCACGCATATGCCGACTTGGCAACTTGTCTTCCTGGGCGCGTCCCCAACGAGCACGCACGCGCGCACTCCCTTTTCGGCACTTGGTGCTGAAAAGGTTCGCCATCACTGACCTATATAGTCCATACTTAGGTTTAATTATGGGATTGTAATAGTGCTCTTTTCTAATTCAACTCCTACTAATTAACAACAATCAAGATATTAATTATGTTGTAGTGATTATAATTGTATTAATATATGTATTATAAAATTTTACGTACATTGCTTTTGGAAGCCAAATAAATTCTACCTCTTCTGAAGAAGGGAAATAAACAGCTTTCAAAGGATTACAGAAAAATAAGCTGTGGCAGAAGAAACTCTCATTTACTTTTTATTTTTGAAAATAAAGCTAAGTGAGCATGAAAGTTAAGTATATCCTGAAATGGCCCAGAGAAGAAACGTTTGGTTTCTGAATGTTTTCCCAGAAATAAAGGAGAACATATTCATAGTGTACTTCTCTCACAACAGATGCACAACCTTGAGAGAAGATGTAATTAGCTGTTTTCAATAAGTGGCTAACAAGCACTCGTTTATTGTCTTTAACATCTGGAAAGAAATTATGTCATTTTAAATTGGCTTGATGTAAGTTTATAATTGCCAATAGTTATTACAATTAAACCTATAACTATATTTTGGTATGGGTTAATAGAAAGAGAAAGAGAAAACAATTTTATTTATTCTGAAGCCATCTTACCTTTATAGCTATTTTACACATTCCAGGATTGTGTAAAATAGCTAAAATTTAATTTTAATTAAGTTTGTCACATTCTACATCAGTGGTGTCAAACTCAAAGCCCGCAGGCTGGATACGGCCCATGGAGTGCTTAGATCTGGCCTGCGGGGCCGCCCTGGAAACAGCGAAGGATCAGCCTGCCAGCAAAAATGGAGCTTGGGAGGGCCATGCACGGCCTTCCCAGGCTCCATTTTCACTGGCAGAACGCTCAGGCCACCACAGGTGCCCCCAACATGAGTGACATCGAGCTGGCCATGCCCACCCTGGCCATGCCCACCCCAGCCCCTGAAGTCAAACACAACCCTGATGCGGTCCTCAATGAAATTGAGTTTAACACCTCTATTCTACATTGTCATAATCTTCCATTTTTGCTGCTGACAACTGTATGAACATTGCTTCTAACAATGTTTTGTCCTTTTGCCTATGACTTTGCAACCCAACTTCTAAATCAGTGGTTTCAATATAATTGTCCTGTTTATTGGCTCATGAACCTTCTGGATGAAAGACATACTGGAGTGATCTTCAACATGAACCTCCCTCTATCACAGTGGTTCTCAACCTTTCTAATGCCACGACCCCCCCACGACCCCCCCTCCCCGCGCGGGATGAGGTGACAAAGGGGGTGTGGCACCAGGGGTGAAATGCTCCCGGTTCGGGCTTGCCTGTGGGTCGCTGGACAGCTGATAGCGACGGAAGCGGGAGACTTCGCCCGGACGCCACCATTTGGGTTCTTTTACCCTCTGCGCATGCGCAAAGCATTCTGCGCATGCGCAGAGGGTAAAAGAACCCAAATGGCGGCGTCTGGGCGGGTGGGCGAAGTCTCCCGCTTCTGTCGCTATCGGCTGTCCGGCGACCCGCAGGCACGGCCGAACCGGGAGCATTTCACCCGTGCAAGTGACGGTGGCACCAAGATGGCGGGCTAACACGCGTGGCAACCCCTGTGAAATGGTCGTTCGACCCCCAAACGGGTCGTGACCCACAGGTTGAGAACCGCTGCTCTATCATCTCTTAGCATCTGATGTATGACCCCATATTTCTTAGACATCTGAATTGTGATGAGAATCCTCAAGACACAGTGGCCCTTCAGTGCTGGTGCTCATTTTGACATGATTATCTTGTTAAGCCCAACTGTAACCATTGTGACAGCGAACATTCAAAAGCATTTTCTTTTTCTGTCTTTTACTTGTGGTTTCTCCCCCCCGCCCCGCCCTGATTGCAGCTTGGGCAGAGCAACCTATTCTTCATCTGGAATGCTCTGACACTAGGATGCTTCAACAGTTCCCAGGATCTGGCACAGTGGTGGGATTCAAACTTTTTTACTACCAGTTCTGTGGGCGTGGCTTGGTGGGTGTGGCTTGGTGGGTGTGGCAGGGGAAGGATACTGTAAAATCTCCATTCCCTCCCGATCAGCTGGGACTTGGGAGGCAGAGAATAGATGGGGGCGGGGCCAGTCAGAGGTATTTACCGGTTCTCCAAACTACTCAAAATTTCCGCTACTGGTTCTCCAGAACTGGTCAGAACCTGCTGAAACCCACCTCTGATCTGGCAGCAAAAGACCAACAAGGAAGAATTTAAGGCCAAGAAGACATCTGCATCTCCTGATCCTCTTGCTGAAGTAATTTATTAAGCTGTTTCTCTCAGTGCATATAATGGGAAAGAAAGTATTTGGATCAATTTTTCCAAGTGGACGATGAGATGGGGCAGAAGGGATTTATTGGATCTGTTGCTTTCCCCCTCCTGCTTCCATACTACCTTTTGGAAGGATTTAATGACCACAGACAGGAAAGGGAGGAGGAAGAATTTAATGTTGACTTTCTCCTCTGACACCATTTTTCCTCTGATCTTAGAAAGGAAAAGCCCACCAATTCTTTGACTCTTGAGACAACTACTTTTCTTGGTATTATTTCAACATTTTACTTCCTATATTAATAATCTTCCTTCTCTTATTTCTTTACTTTATAAGAGGCTGATTTGTTTTAAAAAATGTAAGAAGTTTTGTTTTCCTTTTGTAATAACTTTGGATTATTGCAAAAACTTGGCTATAGGTTAGAAAAAATATAAGAAAAATTGCACTTCTGTTCATTCTCCCAGACAATGGAGACCAAATCTTCTGTCTGGTATGTGTTTAGCACTGGATTATTATTATTATTCTAATGCATTTTATTTGTTCTACGCTGTTTAAAACATATTAAATGCTGTATCTCTCTCTCTCTCTCTCTCTCTCTCTCTTATATATATATATATATGTGTGTGTGTGTGTGTGTGTGTGTGTGTGTTCTGTGGGGGATTACCTAGTATACCCAAATATGGGAGGGAGCATACTGCTTCCTTTCGCCTTTGGCTAGCTGATGAGAGCTAAATAGCTTGAAATAAATCTATACTAGTCTCCCTTTATTTCTTTATCAGTAAAAATGTTATATGAGATTAGTCCAGCTGAACAACCTTGAACCAGTTACTCTCTCATGGCTTAGTCTATCTCACAAGGTTGTTGTTGTGGGAAAAATAGGAGGAGAAAAATAGGAGGAGAAAAAAGTATTATGTCTGTTTACTGCCTTGAGTTAGTTATGAAAGTACAGAACAGTTCATTTAGTGACCGTTCAAAGTTACAATGGCACTAAAAAAGTGACTTACGACCATTTTTCACACTTATGACCATTGCAGCATCCCCATGGTCATGTGATTTACATTCAGACTCTTGGCAACCAACTCCTATTTGTAACGGCTGCAGTGTCCCAGGGTCATGTGATCCTTTTGCGACCTTCTGACAAGCAAAGTCAATGGGGAAGCCAGATTCACTTAACAACCAGGCTTTTAACAACTGCAGTGATTCACTTAACAACTGTGGCAAGAAAAGTGATAAAATGGGGCAAACATAACAAATTTCTCACATAGCAACAAAAATTTTCGGCTCACTTCAGTGGTGGGTTGCTACCGGTTCGCACCAGTTCAGGCGAACTGGTAGTGGCGGCAGTGGGAGGCTCCGCCCACCCGGACGTCATCAAAAACGCTCTGCTCATGCACAGAAGCTTCTGCGCATGCGCAGAAGTGTTGCACACACGTGCGGGCCTCACGTTCCTGTACCCGAACCGGTAGCAAAGGTAAGTGGAACCCACTACTGGCTCACTTGTGGTCATAAGTTGAGGACTACCTGTAATAAAGATGGGGGAGGGAATCTAACAAATAAATAAATTTTTAAAATGTATGACTAGCTATAAGGGGGGAAAAAACAGAGCAAAAGAGGATCTATGTTTGTTTCTCTGTCTCAAAACCTGCAAATCTCTTCCCCCCCCCCCCCCCCGCTTAGGGCAATGAGATTTCCTGATCATTGCCAATAGAGAAAACACACATATGCCAAGATTAAATAGCCTTTTCCAGGGACTGGGTGTCTGCTGCAGCCAGTAGTTCAACAGTTTAGGGCAACAAAATGTCGATGCAATTTCACGCCTGATTTGCATATGCAGCATCCATGACTTTGTGTTCAATTGGTCGATTTGTGCAGGCAATTGCACACTGGAATGTTTTGAAAATCTGGTCCTTATTGCTTCACAAAATAAAATCACAATAATCATAATGTGTCTATATGGATGGGCAAGCATTTAGCTGAATGACTGGGTAGCAAATGATTTCTCCAGCTGTTCCCAATCTTCCATATCACAAGATTTGCTTTCCCATCTTTCCGCTTTCCAATCTCCTGCCTTTGCCCCCTTCTTAAAAGTGCGCACTCTCATATTATTTCATCAGAGATTAGAAGCTCCTATCTTGCATTTCTTCAACTGCACATAGTTTTACAACAATTATTACGGTGGTAGTTCTTAACACATTTAGCTGAGCATCTGATCTAGTAAAGTCAGTGGGCCTTTTTAGTAGGCATGCATAGACTGTAAGGATAATGTTTGGATAAATGTTAGTATTATGCAGGAACTATAGCTTATGTTATTATTTTAAAATGTTCCCAAAATAATTTAACCTCTAAATAATTTAACAGAGCTGAAGAAGCTTCTTGGATGAGAAGCGAAACGTCTTCAAATAAATACCAGAAAGTTCTTGAAAAAAGCACCTTTGGAACAATTTAACCTCTTGTTTTCCATTTCCATTTTTATAATTTTAATATTATAAGTCTCATCAGGAAACTTGTTTTCATTTAACCAAAACAATTGAAGGCATTGGAAGAGTATCACTTAAATTGCCTTGTACATTTTATGTTGAAGTGTACAAGGCAATTTAAGTGATACTCTTCCAACGCTTTCAAATGCAGCCTACAGAGTCTCTCGGTTGGCCTACAGACCATCTGACTTAGGTTGCTCATATATGCTTGATTTTAGCCAGAAGGTCAAAAGGGGATCTGATCCTCAGCAGGACTCGTGGATAAATTTAACAAAATTAAATACTATGTCAATGTGCAATGGGTAAAATTGAATTGATAGAGCATATTACTTTACACCATGAATACTTCTCTTCTCAAAGAGATCCCTGTTTTTCTACTTTGTTCTATTTATGTGGTCTTATTAAGAGTATTTTATTATTCAAAAATGAGAGAGGATGCTGGCCTTGCTGATCCTTCTAGTTAGCATTTTATCCTTCCTTCTGAAGCTTCTCTGCCTGGCCATGTAGATTAACAGATGGAAGAGAGTTTTTAGGTCATCTAGTCCAAACCCCCCCCACCCAAGGAGGAGACCCTACACCATTTCTGACAGGTGGCAATCCAGTCTCTTCTTGAAAGCTTCCAGTGATGAAGCTCCCACAACTTCTGAAGGCAACTTCTGTTCCAATGTATTTTGAATTGAAAAGTGTACCTGAGTTGAAAGTGGGAAGTTAGAGAGACTGCAGGATGAAGAGACTTTGTAACTCAAGCAAATCCCAGAACTCCATTTCATCTCACCCATGAGAATTACCCTTGCAAGGTCTTTCCTTGCCCTCAAATCAAACAGGGACAGTTAAGAAATGAGGGGTCCTTGGTGCTCTCTGACTTTGGCTGTTTTCTTGCAGATGTTTCATTACCCAAATTACCGTATTTTTCAGAGTATAAGATGCTCCGGAGTATAAGACGCACATTAGTTTTTGGGGAGGAAAACAAGAAAAAAAAAATCTGCCTCTGCCTACCAGCATCCATCGGTATTCAT
>QLTV01002664.1:2963206-2995548 GCA_003457575.1 Thermophis baileyi
AAAGTTACTTATGACCGTTTTTAACAGTTACTACTTTTGTAGCCTTCCCATGACCATGTGATCAAAATTCAGATGTTTGGCAACTGGTTCATACTTATGACTATTGCTCTGTTCCATGGTCACGTGATCGCTTTTTGCAACCTTCTGACAAGCAAAGTCAATGAGGAAGCCTAATTCACTTAACAACCAGGTTACTAACTTATCAATTTCAGTGATTCACTTAACAACTGTGGCAAGAATGGATGTAAAATGGGGCAAATTTTCACTTAACAATTTTATCACTTAACAACAGAAATTTTGGTCTTAAATGTGGTTTAAAATGTGGTCTTAAGTCGAGGACCACCTGTACTTTGTAAATCACATCTGATTTTACTCTAAGACTTTATCTGGTTATTGCATGTTTCAATCATGCATGTATAGATCTAACTTGCTTAAGACATATCTGTCAATCCTCTGCCAAGTACCATGTTTCTCCAAAAAGACGACCCACCTTGAAAAGAAGCCCTATCACGTTTTTGAGCGCATACGATCAAATTAAGCCCCACCCACAAAATTAGCTCTAATTAAGACCCCGCCAACCCCAGGTGCAGGGCGAGGCACACAGGGAAAAAATAAGCTAGGGAGGGGATGTAGCACAAGAAAATAAAATTCTGCCTCTGCCTCCCAGCAATTTGCCTCTTTGCAGTTAGTTTCACTTTCAGTTTTAGCACATGCCACCTGCCTGCAGCCTGAATCAGCTGATGTTCGGGAAGCTGATAATCAGTTGCTTGGCTTAACAGGCTCTATTTCTGTTTGCTGCAAGGAGGTAAATTGCTGGGAGGCAGAGGCTAAGCGGTGGGGGTGGCTGGGTGGGGCTACATTTGGTGTATAAGATGCACCCCAGTTTTCACCCTCTCTTTGGGGGTAAAAAGGTGCGTCTTATACTCTGATAAATATGGTAGGTAACATCATCAGTGCAAAAAACAATCAAGCTCAGAGAGAACCAGGGACCCCTCATGTCAACCATCAGTTACAAATATTGTCCCTAGTTCCCCTGCAGCTTAAACCAGGTTTTCTTCATATACCGATAGTCCTTGACTTGCAACAGTTCATTTAGTGACCGTTCAAAGTTACAACGGCATTGAAAAAAGTGACTTATGACCGTTTTTAACAGTTACGACTTTTGTAGCCTTCCCATGACCATGTGATCAAAATTCAGATGTTTGGCAACTGGTTCATACTTATGACTATTGCTCTGTTCCATGGTCACGTGATCGCTTTTTGCAACCTTCTGACAAGCAAAGTCAATGAGGAAGCCTAATTCACTTAACAACCAGGTTACTAACTTATCAATTTCAGTGATTCACTTAACAACTGTAGCAAGACAGGTCATAAAATGAGGCAAAACTCATTTAATGTGTCACTTAACAACAGACATTTTGGGCTCAATTGTGGTCGTAAGTCAAGGGACTACCTGTAATTAGCTGCAGCAGCAATTTGACAAAACTAACCATTGGTCCATCCAACTCAAAGTTCACAAAGATAACTGTCTTTCCATTTCATGTTATAGAAGCAGTGATGGACCGTTACTATTTCGAGTCCTGACTTTGCTTTTGGAACTAGCAGTATAGGCAGTGTAAGTGGCGTCTTCATTAGGCAGAATGTATAAATATTAATGGACTTGTGCAGATTTTGATAGGCTTCTAATGCAAAATACCAGGAGAATGTCTATATTTGTATATGGTGGAGAAAAAAGAAGTTTATCATACAATTTTATACCCATTCTGCCAAATTCATTACTCAAAAAAGTCCAAGGCCTATCACTAGAAGATTCTAATCTTGTCATTCAAGTTCACTCCATGGAGAATCCACAGATTTGCAAACTGTGGAAATCCAATGCCACTGAATAACCACATGGGATAGTTTTGATTCTCTAACTCACAATAGAGGGACTTCATCTGTGGATCTTCCCAAGAATACTTATTGTGATCAGAACTGCTCAACTTGTTCATAAATGATCAAAATGAACACATATGAAGCTAAAAGTGAAAGGGAGTGATCAGATGAGAAGTTCCTAAGTTTGCTAAAAACGCAAAATGACTTGGAGTGTTTAAAAGAAAGAAGAAAAATAAAAATTTCCAAAGAGAGTGTGTGTTAAAATGGTGAATGAACGAAAAAAGGACAAACTTATACATGATAGAACAAAAAAAAATCTATTTTCATATATGAAGGCATCTGAACTAGCAGGGATCAATCAGGAAAAGATTCTGGGATTGTAGCAGAAGGCAAAATGCAAAATTTAAATCAATGAACAACAGTTATAAATAGGCAAAATCCATGGGATGATGAGAAATAATCTGGAAAAGATAGCAAACAGATGATTAGAATGATAGTGCCTTTATATACATTAAGGTCCATTTATTCTTCACACCTACTTTAAATCAGCACTCTTCATAAAATGCAGGAAAGGACAAACAAAATAATTTTAAGAGGGTAATGCCATCCCCTAGGAAGAAAAGTTGCAGTATTTTGAATGTAGGGGGGGGAAGGCAAATTGGGGCAGAAGTAAAATCTATCGCATATGTAGTTAAAATTATTTCTGATATTGAGAAAATAGATGTATTTCCCCACTCCCATAATATTGAAATTTGAGTTAATTCATGAAACATGAGTAATAGATTAATCAGTATTTGCCAATCTATATTTTTTTTATGATAGCTGCATGGATCACTCTACCACAAAGAAACTAGAGTAACAAAGACCTATAGGATACAAATAAGGCAGGGGTGAAATCCAGCAGGTTCTGACAGGTTCTGGAGAACCAGTAGCGGAAATTTTGAGTAGTTCAGAGAACCGGTAGCGGAAATTTTGAATAATTTGCAGAACCAGCAAATACCACCTCTGGCTGGCCCCAGAGTGGAGTGGGACTGGAGACTTTGCAATATCCTTCCCCTGGAGTGGGGTGGGAATGGAGAATTTGCAGTACCCTTCCCCTGGAGTGGGGTGGGAATGGAGATTTTGCAGTATCCTTCCCCTGCCACGCCCACCAAGCCACACCCACCAAGCCACACCATGCCCACCAAGCCACGCCCACAGAACCGGTAGTAAAAAAAATTGGATTTCACCACTGAAATAAGGGATCTTTGGAGTCAGTCACTGGAGAACTCATTAGATTCAGGGACAAGAGGAATATATTCAGCAACATGATAGAGGAAAACGAAAGACACTTCTTGGAACCTGTGCTTCTTTTGCCCAACATTTGAAATATGCTGACATTTCAACAGTTTCGGAAAAGTTACAGAACGTTTTGACTAATCTTCCCCCAGCTTTTTTCAGTTGCGTAGTACTGCAAGTCCCATCATCCATTTGCAAATCTCAAATGGCTGAGAATGATGGCAGTGGCAGGCCAAGCCATCTAGAGGGGACCAGGTTTTGGTGGGCAGCTTAATTGCAGTGTTTGCCCAGCACTTCAAGGAGCTTTCAGTCCTTCATTAGCATAACCCCTCAAAGAGCAGAAGAACTAATAATGCAAGGCTGTTAGCTCTGGATCTTGTAGCAGCTGCTGGCTGTTTGCGGAGACCCTGAGAGGCACTGATGCTTCTTCAGGAGGAGGAGGAGGGAGTCGGACTCTCCCATTCATTGAGTAATGAAGCAGCACAGCACTTAAATGTTTGTTTTTAAAAAGCACTTTCTTTTGTTCCAACTTAATAAGCTACATTTCTCACCACCACCCACCCACCCCCAGCCTTCTCTTTTGGCAGCTCGATTTTTGTCAGACATCATTATCCTTCTGGTGAAGCCGATTAGCGGATTGCTATCGGGCTGCAATTTGAGCGTAATTAATTCTACCAAGAATCCCAGTGCCATAGCGCTAAAGAGCTCACAGCTCCCTGCTTTAGGATACTGAAAAAGCTGGTTGGAAGCGCAGCTTGTAGCTAAAGCCTGTATGCAGCAGATGCCCTGTCCACCCATCCTTCTCTGTTACTTGGTCCACAGACACAGAGCAGGAAAAAAAAAGGAGACAAAAGCATGCTTCTATCTTTCTTTTTTCTTTAAGAAGCATTGCATTGAATTTTCACAACATTTATTTTTGCAGTTTCCTTCTTTCTTTCCTCCCTCCCTCCCTCCTTCCTTCCTTCCTCCCTCCCTCCCTCCCTCCCTTCCTTCCTTCCTTCCTTCCTTCCTTCCTTCCTTCCTTCTTTCTTCTGAGTGCAGACAGAATCAGTTTACTGAAAAATAAGAGAGTGGGATTACCTTGTTCGGGTGATCGTCAAAAAAGGATAAAAATCCTTGTTGGGGTGGGGAGACAATAGCAATAACAGTAGCACTTAGATTTATATGCTTTACAGCACTGTCTAAGTGGTTGATAGAGTCAGCATATTGCCCCCAACAATATGGGCCCCCATTTTACCAATTTCGGAAGGATGGAAGCCTGAGTCAGCCTTGAGTCCCCTCAGGATCAAACTCTAGGATGTGGGCAGAGTTAGCCTGCAATACTGCATTCTAACCACTGTGCCATGAGGGCTCCTAGTATTGGAGTACTGCTCCAATAAATGAGCATTACTCTTAAAGCAGCCCACGGGTTGCTTAATAATCACGCTTACTGATTATGGAATGCTGCATTACACTGTGAGGAAGGTAAGCTACAACCAAAATCAAAAGCAGGCAGTGGGGAAAGATGGCACAGAGCATTGGAAGCGTCCGGGGCAGGTGGGCGGAGCATCCTGGGTGGGTGGGCGGAGCCTCCCGCCACCACCGCTACCGGTTCACAGAACCGGGCCAAACCGGAAGCAACCCACTGCTGATTCAGATGCACATTTCATTTGGCCCCATTAGTCATGACTAGATGGAATATGTATATTAAGAGACTACATAGCCACATGATCACCCATCCAGTCAAAAACAATAGTGGGAGCATTACAGAAAGGCAGAATAAGGAGTGCTAATGTCTTCTCTCTATATATATTTAAGCCAGAAAAGATCTCTTCAAAAGTAGCAACATCTTCTGGTTACCAAAAACAAGAGATAAATATATAGATCTATTCACATTATATATTTTTTTTAATTCACTGGTTTGGATGTCGTTATTCAAAAACCAACATTGAATGTATTCAGAAAGTAAGGATGGCCAATCTGAAATGAGCAAACTGTGTCAAACTCAGCTAAGATTAGTTTTAAAAATGATATCTGTTTCTTGATTTGACCAACAAGGAAAGTAGCATCAGCATAACTCTGGGGTGGAAAACCCATATTTCAATTTCTTTTTCAATTCCTTTTTGAAGTGTGGATTATGAGCAATCAATGGCAAGTCTACACTAGGTCTACATAAATCCCAAGCACAACGGAAGCTAGGAAGCATAGTTCCCTAGTCTCTGGATCTGTAGACCTGTATAGGTAGTCCTCAACTTACAATCACAATTAGAACCAGAATTTCCACCACGTTAAGTGAGTTGCACCTAGCGGTGGGTTGCTCCCGGTTCGGCCCAGTTCTGTGAACTGGTAGCGGCGGCGGCGGCATGAGGCTCCGCCCACCTGCCCGGGACGCTTCTGCACATGCGCAGAAGCTTCTGCGCATGCACAGAAGCATCGCGCGTGTGAGTTTTAGAACCCACTACTGGTTGCACCTGATTTTACAATCTTTTTTGCCACATTGCTGAGCGAAGCACTGCATTTGTTCAGTAAAGCACACAGTCGTTAAGTGAATCAGGCTTCCCTCATTGATTTTTCCTATCAGAAGGTCACAAATGACGATCATGTGACCCAGGACACTGCAACCATAATTAATACATATTGGTTTCTGAACACCTGGATTTTGATCACATGACTGTGGGATGCTTCGACAGTCATAAGGGCAAGGCCTGGTCATAAGTCATTTTTTTCAGCGCCATTGTAACTTTGAACAGTCATTACATGAATGATTGTAAGTTACCTTTTGTTGAACGAGGACACTTTGACATTAGACACTCTGATAAAATTAATTTTCCAGCTTCCCTGCCGCCACTTCAGCAGTCAAGTAAGTGTTAGAGGAGGTAGAAATTTGATACAAAGATGCACCCCCAATTGGGAGTTTCTTCAAAATCTGAACTGATCTTGGAACAGAGCTCAGAGTTTCTCCAATGTCCCACTTTGCCTTGTTTTCTCGGTGCCAATAACACTTTGTACATAGTAGGACATGGAAGGATTTTATATATCTGCCTGAAAAGGCAAGGAGGAACTCAAGATTGCAGCTGGGCAACCCTCTTTTCAGGGGAAACAAGATGCTGTTACTGAAATGGTTAACAACAAACTCAGGCACCATACAGACTGAAACATACAGTAGATGTAAATAGAAGATTAAAACCTCCCACTGTTGTTTCATCCCAGCCAAAACGTCTGAGAGGGAGTTTACCAGCTCTTGCAAACAACAATTCTTTGATCAGCCACATACCAGTCAAGTAACACTTCTAAAGACTGGACATGTCAGGTCTGGGATGGGGCAGACTGGGAGAAGCTCTGTCCTCCAAAGATTTAAATTGTGGCGGCTCTTCAGTGCCCCAATAGAAGAGAATATTCAATGTCCTTTGGAAACAGCCACCTTGGCAAGACCACTGACTGAGAGAGTATAAGTAGAAGGACATGCACTTTCACTAATAGAATATTTGGATGATTTTTTTTTTTTACTGATTGTCAAAATAAAAGAGAGGGGGGAACAAATCATCACACCTCTATAGTGAATTGACAATTTATATAAAGTAATAGAACTACGCTGACATAACTATAGAGAACATCACTACACTCAAAACTGTTTCTTTCTCCCAGTCCAATGAGTCATGAAGACTGAATCTTTCATTTTCATCCCATCTGATCATTTTGTGTCCAGCTGTTCTGACAAAAATTTCCCCATGTTACCACTTTGGCTGAATATGTGCGAGCTATTCTTTGATGGACAAAAGTCCCGAGTTTTATCCAACTATTTAAAAATTTTAATAATACATGAATTTTTAGAGAAGGGAATATGTTTGCCGTTAGTTTTATATCACTCATATCTCAAACAATGCCTTTAAGGAAAATCATACAGGAGATACACTAGAGCTAGTACCGGTATGATCAGGATGAGACAGGAATAGCCTTATGATTAATGGTCCACAGCTTTAGCCAATGTTAACCATTATTAACGTTCTGTTTACATCTCTGAGGAAAATTTAAACATGGCTTAAATCTTCATTGAAATTGAGTGATCTTAAAGTTATTTAAGACTACAACAGTTCTTTAATTAAAAATAGTAAGGACCTTCTGAAGTCAGTGGGATCCATTAAGGCTGGGTTGGACATTTAGGTTGATCATGCTCATAGAGGCTTGAAGGTCACTGACTAGGAGAATGCACAGTGCCTACAAAAATCTTGATCCAGCCTTGTTGATTCTAGTGGATTAAAGAAAAGATGATTGTGGGGAGGGGGCAGCTAGTAAAGATGGGGATAGTACTAGTATTTCATATAAGAATTCTGGAGCATTAGCATTTACTGAAGTAGCATCTACATCTATGCATGTAGAGCATCCATAGATTTGAAATTAGAATGAGATTTTGTGCAGTGTGGGATATTTTCAACACTATATAAGGGAGTGGTACAATGGCCTAGAGGTGAAGACACTCACCTACCACTCAGAAGGTTGAGAATTCAATCCTAGTAGACAGTGACAGATGTTTATCAGGCTGCAAAGAGAAAATATTTGCTGCAAACTCCGCGTAGGCATCAGGAAGGGCATCCAGCCAGTAAATGCTCAGCTTCATTCAGTTGTCCTGACTCCACCCTGATAAAAGAGATTACAGGGTCATAAAAAGATATATATGATATAATGCTGAATCATTATTTTTTGTATTCAGGGACATCCAAAAATTCCAGATGTCTGCTGCAACCATACAATTAAAGCCTCACTCCTTGTGTTGCATACTTTGATCACATGATCATGTGTGCCATCTTGAATATTATGACACCTTGGGGATTCATCTGTTGGCATTGTTACTTTATTGTTACAATCAGATTTTTAGAGTTTAGAATCTGAGTTCAACAAACATCTTCCCAATCATATCTATTCTAGGCTATTGAAATGATCTTCGGTGATTAATTACATTGTCCTGTTAACTTTGGAGGGTGTCATTGAATTACATCCATAGAGCAAAAGTGGAAAACATGAAAGAAAGAAAAAAGGAAGGAAGGAAGGAAGGAAGGAAGGAAGGAAGGAAGGAAGGAAGGAAGGAAGGAAGGAAGGAAGGAAGGAAGGAAGGAAGGAAGGAAGGAAGGAAGGAAGGAAGAGAAAAAGAAAGGAAGGGAGAAGGAAAGGAAGAAGAAGAGAAAGAAAGGAGGGANAAGGAAAGGAAAGGAAAGGAAAGGAAAGGAAAGGAAAGGAAAGGAAAGGAAAGGAAGGAAGGAAGGAAGGAAGGAAGGAAGGAAGGAAGGAAGGAAGGAAGGAAGGAAGGAAGGAAGGAAGGAAGGAAGGAAGGAAGGAAGGAAGGAAGGAAGGAAAACCTAGTATTAAAATATTTGTACCAGAGCTTGGTAGGCAATTCATGTGTGTATATGTATGTATGTATTTGTACACACACACACACACACACACACACACACACACACACACACACAGTAGCTTCAACTAAACAACCCACCAAAGAATTTCTAAAATTTATCTTATATGCCTCATGAAATCAGCAGGGACTTGCCTTAGTCATGTTAATCAGAAAACCTAGCATTTCATTGTTCTCAATGAATCTATTCTGAATAAGACCACATCCAAGTCTGAACATGCATGTGTTTAAAAAGTGGTCACATCTGGCATAGGAATGAGGAACCATCCTCAACTAGTTTCAGCTCCACCCCCCTCAACTAGTGAGCTGTGGCCATTGATTCTCATGCAAATGGATGGGTGATGTGAACAGATGTGAAACATTTTGTCCCGTTCTAGTTGGCTTGTAAAGAAATAATGTAACTAGGGGACATGTTGGTGGGCAGAAGGGGGAAGAAATACGAGAAAGAACAATGGCTTTCTCCCTTGGTGGCCCAAAACAATGAAGTCTATGTCAGCCTGTGCCAAAATCTTAGCCCTGTAAAGTTGGACTGGTAATGGCAGGATCTAGGTACAGCACGCACAGAGATATTATAAATACAGGGAAGTGTGAGAGCCGTGTCATGTCCAGCGGGGAATAATCAATCATCCCTTTCCTGTCCTGAGTTTATAAAGCAATTCTTAACAGCACTTAAATGGTTTACTCAAGCAGCAGAGAAAAAGCTTACAGCATGCTTCAAGTATGTTGCCTTTGCTATGGTGGAGATGCAGTGGTGCTCTAGCAGACATTCTCTTTCCCCTTCTCCACCCTGCCTAGTGCACCCAAAAACCCCTGAAAAGCTCACACACCAAATTCAAATTAAACTTTTATACTTGGATCTTCTTCCGAGAGGAAATGTTGCATGTATTTTTTGCATCACAACAGTTTGGGAAAGCAAATCCCACAGCTGATTTAGAGTGTTTAGGAACCACTCTAGATTTAAAAATGTGTTAACAAGAGGCAAACCCCCAAACATTTTGCTCATGAGAATAAAGGTCCTCCATCCCTGCCTACGCACACACTTTTCAGGTTTTAAAAGGCTTCTTTCTTCATCCATTCCTGATGATGTGGATGGATGGATGGATGGATGGATGGATGGATGGATGGATGGATGGACGGATGATGGAGAACTATGAATAGGAAGCTCACTTCTAGCTTAGTGAACTTTCAAAGCAATTTAGAATCAAAAGGAGGGAAAACATGCAGAAAAATCAAAAGAAAACCACACTACCTTGAGAAAAATAATGACCTGATTAAATGAAAAGGCTTAGGTTAATGAAAGTCATCCTCTTCAACCCCTCAAAATCATATAAATTGATAGTTAGCAAGGTTCCCCAAGGGACATCCCTTTATGTGTTTTGGCATTTTAAACATACTTGTTGCTCTGTCCTGTCTGAGGACAGTTAAGATATTTTAGCATTTCTAACAAGCAAGTAGGAAGAGATTTCTTACAACCTTCTGTGTGTTCCTTCTGCCATTGTAGCAGGGGTGGGTTCCTCCCGGTTCGGACTGGATCGCCCGAACCGTTAGCAACTCGCTGGTGATGTCACGGATCCGGTTCGGTTGGTGCCTGTCTGTGGGCACCGCCATCTTTTTTTGGGAATTTTTTGTGAATTTTTTACTGTTTGGAAGGTTTTTCCTGTTCTGCTGCTTGAAAAAGGGCCCTCCCACCCGCCCCTGGGTTTATACTGACCTTTATTCCTTTGCCCAAAGCACAGCTGATCAGCTCCTCAGCTGTGTTTTGGGCTGATTGCAGCTACTGAGCATGTGCGGAAGCAAAATTGCACGAGGGAACATGCGCACTCGCTCCGCTCGCGTGCGTGCGCAAAACATTGTGATGCGAACCGGTGGGGAAGGTAAGTGGAACCCACCCCTGCATTGTAGCTAGCGATGAAACTTCCTTGCAAGTAGACACACAGGAATGTTAAACACAAGGTATCTAAATGGGTTAATTGTAAGATATGTTTTGGATACAGGTTATATCATAGAGCAATACATTTGAAAGAAAGTTTACCCTGCACCCAATCCCTTTCAAAAGCAGAAGCAGCTTAATAGAAGTCTGCATCACATATTTCATCCACATGTCCTGATGTTTTTTGTTTTCAATCTGGCCATCAAAAGGAGCCTTGGGAGATCATAGTATTCCCAGGGTCTATGTGGAAAAATTAGAATATTCATGTTTATAAAATAAATACTCTCAGCAAATAAGGAGAGGCAGGCAAGCAAAAAAAAGGTCAGAGTTATACTGCCTGCCCATGTTTCTTGAGCATTGGGGGATTTAAAAGCTCAAGGTCCCCACTAGGAAACTAAGGATAGCATTAAGAACTGTGCTGTGCCCCACTGTCAGTAATGTTATTGTATTTCTTAGCAAGTCAATTAGCTCCAATGAGTAGCTCCATCAGGCAACTGCCATGTCTTTCTTTCCCTGCATGGCTCATGGCTCACCATCCAAAATTTATGAACTCCCTTGGATGACATCTGTTTGCTGTTTTGCTCGTGATATTTGTAACAGCGATATGCTCTGCAGAACATACACTGTCCCCTTTGATGCTATAATCGACTCCGGCCGTGATGCTTCCGGGGAAAGAAAAAAAAAAGACAAATAATCTGACCCCACAGCTGAAATATACCTGGTGGAAACAGCTGTCATATCAACCTGCTCTTATTTCCTACAAAATATAACCTGGGCTCAGGGAGAGGTTATTGTGCATTGGAAAGATCCTTCCTAAGTAACTAGCTACAGTTTCCAGTTTCCTTTCTTCGCTTTCTCCAGTGGGTCAGCAAGAAAGAAATGAAATTAACAATGAAATTGGTGATGTATTAATTTAGCCAGTTCTTGCTTTGTGTGTCCCTCTGGGCCCATATGTGAATCCACCAAAGCCCCTCAAATTTGCTAGAAGCAAATGACCCCACACTGACTCTCTGATTCCTTGTGAAATCAGACAGCAAAACTAAGGAGTAAAGAATGCTAAGTCTTCCTATAGCTTTAGCTTGCCTTAAACTGCATAAATCCCTCTTCCTCTCAAATCTGTTCTTCTTACTTGTATCATGTCACTTCATCATTGCTCCATCCTCTTGTGTTCCCTGATCATTAAGAAAGAAACATTTTAAAGAAACTACAGACAGGTTTCCTCCAATTTATGATGAAGGAAGATTTTCCATAAATGTTTTGCTACGAATACTGTATATACCAGTGATGGCGAACCTTTTTTGGCTCGGGTGCCAAAAGGGTGTGCGCGCGCACGTGCGATAGCGTGCACATGGCTGCCCACACCCATAATGCAATGCCCTGCCTCCACACATGCACACAACCCTTGCACTGCCCCCCCCCGCGCATGCGCACAGGCCTCACTGAAGCTATGGAGCTGCCCTACTACTTACCTTCAGTGGAGCTGCCCTACTACTTACCTTCAGATAGTTGCAACCAGGCCTCCCACACCTCAGCCCATTTCTTCTGCAGCCTGCAAGGCTTTCCTGAAGACCTCTGTAGCTGATAACAGAGCTCCAGTTCGATCCGGAGCTCTGTTATCAGCTGCAGATGCCTTTCCTAAAGGCAACAGAGCTCCGGATCGATCCGGAGCTCTGTTATTGGCTGTAGAGGCTTTCAGAAAAGCCTTGCTGGCTGCAGAAGAAATGGGCCGAGGTGTGGGAGGACTGGTTACAACTGTCCAAAACCGAAGAAGTTCCTGAAGACCTCTGACAGCAAAAAGGAGGCTGGGGTGAACTTCCAGTTGGGCCATGTTTCGCCATCCCCAGGGCAACACCTCGCATGCCCTCAGATATGGCTCTGTGTGCCACCTGTGGCACGCGTGCCATAGGTTCGCCATCCCTGGTATATACAAATCTGCAAATTTTCTTTTCTTTTCTTTCTTTTTTTTCTTTTTTTTTCTTTTTGATTTTTCAAATTTTTCAACTTTAAGGTTGTTCTGTTCTTTACTCAACTTCTGTCACTTAAAAAAAGTTTCATACATAATTTTGTGCACCTGCATTTTCATTTGCACATTTCCTTATGCATATTTTGAGAAGCAGTTTCTCTGATACAACACATTTTATACATTATTTTCATCAAAATAAGTATTGCTTTGCACATTTTCCTGAATAGATACATTTTCATTCCCTTTTTTTAAAAAAAGTGTTGCAAAATTTGTCTTTTCGAAGACACATTAAAACTTCACATTAACATGTCAATCAAATCTATGCCTCTCCATTCCCATTTTGCATAGAATTTAGAATTTGGGTAACTAGATTAAGATATCATCAGAGCCAGTTATCTATTGATAATTTTTTTTCTGGGCTGAGCACCAGGACTCCTCTTAATCCTTGCAGTTGAAAGGGAAAATACAAACCTCTAACAGCATTCATATGATATTCACATTCTCCAGCTTTGCCATGTGACAGGTCATTATTTGAAGATTTCTTCTACCTTCCCTAGTGATAGCTTGAGAATAAACTAAAAATAAATATTCAGTGGCTCTTTTGAGATGGTCTAGGTCCGTGATGGTGAACCTATGATACATGTGCCAGAGGTGGCACACAGAGCCCTCTCTGTGGGCACGTGCACCATCGCCAGCTGCTCTTCCGGGTTCCGTCGCGTGCATGCGCACCGGCCAGCTGGTCTGGCATGCATGCGCACAGCAGGCAGCTGCTCTTCTGGGTTCCACTGCACGCATGCGCGCCGGCCAGCTGGTCTTCGCGCAAAGACCAGCTGGCCGGCACACATGTGTGCACCAGAACCTGGAAGAGAGCAGCTGGCCGGTGCGCATGTGCGCGACGGAACCCAGAAGAGCAGCTGGCCAGTTTTGCGCTCCAGTTTCACCACTCGATGCCAAAAAGGTTAGCCATCACTGGTCTAGGTAAAAGGACACTTTATTTTGTTTAATATCTTACTTATGGCAACTTTTACCACACTAAAAATGCATAGTCTGTATATATAATCTTCCATATATGAGGGGGTCATGCTACAAGCTAAATATGTTGTGTTACCGAGTTTGGTAATTCCTCTGACAATGGCATACAATGGAATGGCCCGTTTTATTCTGGATGGATTCATCTCACCCTCCAGCCTAAACTCAAAGCATCATTTTTCTTTCCATAGTGCAGGCACTATGACAAAGAAGCTCTACGTCATCAGATAACAATACATTACTTCATACTGGGATGTGAAGTTTACCTGCTTTACTGTATCTCATGGGCTGATCAGACAGGCAGTCCTGAAATTAATTTGGCCCCATGCTGTGAAAGGCTTTATAGGCAATAACCAGCACCTTGAATTGTACTTGGAAATGTATAAGGAGCCAGTGAAGCTTGCAAAATAGTGGTGTTACATGGGCTCACTTTGTTAATATTTGCACCACTGCATTCTGGACCAATTGCAAAGTGTATTGCAATATTCCAAAGAAGAATTGACCAAGGCACAAATAACCATAAACATGACCTCTTTATCTAGGAACACATATTGTTGGCACACACAGTTGATCTGTGCAAAGGCCCTTTTGGCCTAGACACCAGCTTCTCTTCCAACAGGACCTGAGAGTCCAGAGCACCCCTACCTTATACACCAGTTCTTTGTAAAGGAGTACAATACCATATAGAACTAAAGGAAACACGTTCCTAGAACCAGGAAACCTCAAACTCACAGCCACTTGGTTCTTGTTTGGATTGAGCCAAAGCCTGTTCTGCATTAAGTTCTCCCTTGCCCTCAGACTCTGGAAAGAATGTTGATTGCATCACTTGGGTAGCTTAGGATGGAGATGTATAATAGGATATCATTGGCTTATGGATGATACTTGACTCCATATCAATGAATTATCTCTCTCAGTAGTTTCATGTATGTGTTAAATGGAAACAGGGAGAGAGTAGATAAGTCTAAGGGACCAACAAAGAAGGGCTTTCAGCAGGCTAGATCTTCTCCTCCCTAAAAACACTGGATGGAACTAGACTTGGAAGAAGGAGAACGATTATACTTTCCCTGTCATGATGACTGCCCCCAGAGAACTCTAAAGCTAACAGAGAATGATCTGACCATGTAGTAATAACATCCAATTCCAAGTCAGATTATTACTGCTCTAAGAGAAAAAAACAGATTAACAGAGTTGGAAGGGACCTTGTAGGTCAGGCCTGTCAAACTGGTGGTCCACAGGCAGATACTGCCCACGCAGGCCATGCCCACCCTAGCTCTGCAAAGGCAAAAAACATCACGATATGGTGCGCGATGCAATCGGGTTTGACAACCCTGTTGTAGGTCATCTAGTCCAACCCCCCGCCCAAGCAGGAGACCCTGTACCATTTCTGACAGATGGCAGTCCAGTCTCTTCTTGAAAGCTTCCAGTGATGAAGCCCCCACAACTTCCGAAGGCAAGGTGTTCCATTGGTTGATTGTTCTCACTGTCAGAAAATTTCTCCTTATTTCTAGGTTGAATCTGTCCTCGGTCAGTTTCCATCCATTATTCCTTGTCTGGCCTTTGGGTGCTTTGGAAAATAGCTTGACCCCCTCCTCTCTGTGGCACCCCCTCAAATATTGGAACACTGCCATCTCCCCTGCCATCTCTTCACTAGACTAGCCATGCCGAGTTCTTGCAACCGTTCATCGTAACAAGTCAGATCTGTAACAACTTGGGACAGGTTCATGCTGGCCATTTATTTATTTATCAAATATATATGGCAACCCATCTCTGTACAATAAAATAAACAATTAAAATATAAAACCACTTAAAATACTGAAATAATTACACATAAATAAAAATTAGATTGCAAGAGGGTTCAAATCAAAATGCTTTACATGATGTTGCCAACACACAGGCTTCCTGATGCCAGGGAAACCCCAAGTCTGATGGGGGGAAAAGTGTTTTGAGAGCCATCTTTCAAATATTATTTATTTACTTCATTAAATTTGTTATGACTACCCACTCCAGTAGAGTCTGCCTTAGAAGATGCAAATACATAGATAAAGCAGTTAAAAACATAAAACAAAATGGGGCAGGCCAGACTAAAAACAACTATAACAATGAAAATACAACAGGAGCCCCACGAACACACCAACACTAGGCCTAGGACGTGATTCTTAAGGACCTTCTGGAACATCAGGTAGGTGGCACCAAATGTATCTCTGAGGAGATGCTGTTCCAGAGAGTGGGGAGCAGCAACAGAGAAGGCATTAAGTTACACATTTTTATGGCCATTTTAATGATTTTTTTAAAAAAAAATGTAAACCCAAATGTTGATTGCCCTTGATATGTAATTTTTTTTGTTAAGAAAGTTGGTTTCGCAAATTGATAGATAACTCCTTTTAGTATTTTCAAGATTTAAACTGTTTTTGTTTGTTTTTATTTGTTTCCATTTTAACTGTTTTTAGCTTTACTAATTGTAAACTGGCTAGATAAAACTAAAAATATTGGCAGTATAGAAGTAGAAATGAATGCATATACACTGCTTGGTAGACTAAATACATCTGCTGAACTTTTTCTTGGCATGCAAAAATAAAAATCACTTGCAAAAACTCTATACATTATTCAGGCATTAAAGGTAGCTTTGATGGGTTAAAAAATAAATGATGGTTAACTTTTCATCAGAATCATGTTTAGTGTCATCATTTCCCAGTGTGGGCCATAGGATACATTTTTTGGGGGGGGGGATGCTACTTTCCTTCTGTACTGCCAAAATTCAGAAAAGGCAAAAAATAAATAAATATAGAAGTTTATTTACCATGTTCGCCATTTTTTTTTCACTACGAGTTCTTTAATACACTTCCAAAAACTCCAAGGTTTGCTGGAAGAGAGCTGGAAAAGACTTGCCAAAATGCTACATTTGACAGCATTTAAACATTCAGATATAATATTTAACATACATATGTCTGGCCACAAAGCAAACATTTTTGAACTATAGTTTAACTGTAGTCATTTTTGAACTATAATATAGTCATTATTTTTTGGGTGGAGGGGAGATTATCTCTCCTGTTCTAAGTTTCTTCTCTTTTGGAGAAGATCTTCTACCAATCCATGCCATAACCTAGCTGTCCCTTTTCTTACTGGGCGTCTCTCCTTGCTTGTCTGCAAAATGTTATCACAGCTGCATTGATACACTCACCAGAACCTGTGATATAATTGAAGGGTCCCAGTTGGAAGGGAAAAACACTTATGGATACATTATGCTTTGCTAACTGATCTCTCAGGGGGAGCATGTGCACACACATACGCGGGCGCGCACACACACACACACACACACACACACACACAGCTACACTGCTGTGGATAAGAAATCAGTTGAAACTAATCATACTCATACACTGTTGGCATATTTATTGGTGCCACAAGGTGTAATGCAGTCATTTTCCCCGTTGTCAAATGGTGTTTCGCTTATTGCAATGTGTGAATGAGCCATTTCATTAATTCATTAATAGAGAGAGCTGTCTTAGTAATGTATCCGAGAAACATTCTTAATTGTAGATGTTCTTTTCACATGCCTATCTTATTTGTAGAGTTTATATAGAGCTTGTTTGCATGCTGTCATGCTGGAGGGCATGATCATTATTGTCTTTTTCCAGAAAAACCTAATCTTATTATATAGCAGTAGACAGTCCTCAACTTATGACCTTAATTGAGCTCAGAATTATGGTCATGAGTCATTAAGCGGTCACCACGTGACTGTGCCTGATTTTACAATCTTTTTTGCAGTGGTCATTAAGCAAATGCCATGCTTGTTAAGTCAACACAGTAGTCATTAAGTAAAGCCATTTTTCCCCAATGGACATTTTTTGCTGGAAACCAGAAGTAAACACCAGAAATTGTCCCCCCAAAAAAGTTGAATAGCAACAGCAATAGCAATAGCACTTAGGCTTATATACCGCTTCACAGTGCTTTACAGCCCTCTCTAAGCAGTTTACAGAGTCAGCCTATTGCCCCCAACAATCTGGGTCCTCATTTTACCCACCTCGGATGGAAGGCTGAGTCAACCTTGAGCCGGTGAGATTCGATCTGCCAAACTGCTGGCAGCCGGTGATCAGCAGAAGTAGCCTGCAGTACTGCACTCTAACGACTGCACCACTGCAGCTCAGTACTGAATACTGCAGTCATGTGATTTTGGGATGCAATAAATGGTCATAAAGGCGAGCTGGTTGCCAAGCTCCCAAAATGTGATCATATGACCATGGGGTGGCACGGGCAGCCATCAAAACCTCAAAATCAAATTATAAGTAGCTCTGGAAAAATCCTTCATAACTTAGAATGGTCACTAAGCAACCAGTAATTAAGTGAGGACTATTTGTAAGGACTATTGAGTTTGTTTTATAGAGGAGCCCAGTGCAATTTTGGCCTATTTGTAGTTGAAGTCTTGGGCAGTGGACAAACTCCCAAGTCCAGCCAACCACTTGTTTAATCCTCTTTTAAAATTATTTTTGAGATAGTAACGTATGCTTCCAGCAAGAAGGTGCCCTCTAGAACAGTGGTCCCCAACTTTTCTGGTTCCACAAACCAGCAGCAGCAGCAGTGATGGGGGAGGGGGAACGAGGGGATGATTTTACTCGTGTGCACGCCACTTGCCCAAAAGGAGTTTTGTGCACTCATACACTTGCATGCCATTTGCGCAGACTGCTTCCCAATGGGCCACAGACTGGGGGTTGGGGACTCCTGCTCTAGAATTTTGTTCACTTTCTGAAAATGTAGCCATAAATTTATCACAGATTCTTCATAAAGGATAAACATGTATTTCTTCTGCTGAAGAAATGAATTTAATAGACACTAGACAACCCGTGCCCCACTCCTTCCTTCCTTCCTTCCTTCCTTCCTTCCTTCCTTCCTTCCTTCCTTCCTTCCTTCCTTCCTTACCTCCTTCCTTTCTTCCTTCCTTCCTTCCCTTCCTTCCTTCCCTTCTTCCTTCCTTGAATTACTGCCAGCTTCCCTATTTACTTTGCTTCTGGAAAGTTTGCAGGGAGAAAGTGTGTGGGGAAGCCAACAGGAAGTTGCAAATCTGAGGCCAGCAGGCAAGTAAGTAGCTGCTGCCAGGTGGGGGAAGGTGCCAGGGAGTATGAGAGAGTGCGGGTGAGGAATGGTAGGTGGGAGTGGACAAGAGGTGCTATGTGGGCTTTCGAAGGTTGTGTGAGTGTGCATACAGAGATACCGTATGGATCAGAGGGGGTGTGCAGGTGGGCAGCATCGTTTGAGAAGTATGCACAAGAGTGCACGAGAGGTGTTGTATCACTCAGGTAGGGCACATGGGTGTTGGTGTTGGTCAAGAAGGGTGTGTTGGAGGGAGCAGTGAGAGATTGTGAGATTGGCTGGGAAACTGTCATGGAATATTGTAAATGAAGATCACATGATCCCAGAAGCAGCCAGTAGCACTGAAGCAGGCACAACTTCCCCAAATTTCATTCCCTAAGGATTGAAGGGGTCTTGGATTTTGGATACATTTTGTAAGTTAGCCCATTTGAGGTATTTGTCCCTATGATGCATTGTTTTACCCAGTTAAAGATCATGCCAACTAGAGTTTTAGCAGTATATAGATTATTTATTCAAGAGGAAGAGATAGACTGAAATGAATGTTGATGTGAAGGTCTTCGGTAAGCTAGAGAAAAGTACATCCCCCCCCCTGCTTTCACTCTCTCTATTTTCCTTTCTGGACCATCTGGATGCTGATGATACAATATTAATAACCACACTCAATTAAACGGGTTGTCTCTAGGGATGCAGAGTTTCAACTGGGCAATGTCAATAGAATTGATGTTATCCCAGTCCTGTTTCCCCTGAGAGCAGCTGGCTTCTTGAATGATGTCTCTCTCTCTCTCTCTCTCTCTCTCTCTCTCTCTCTCTCTCTCTCTCTCTCTCTCTGTGTGTGTGTGTGTGTGTGTGTGTGTGTGTGTGTGTGTGTGTTGTAGAGAGGGAGGGTGAATGTTAAGTTTTGTGTGCTCATAAATATCTTTCATTATTTCTCTGAAGACCAAATTATCTTGAGAAGGATACAACCCAGAAAGAATGCCAAATATTTTTATAAATCCTTCAGTGCAAGAGAAAACACCTTCACGTCCCAAATGATCATGTTTAAGGGTACTTTTACATTACATTTTTTTTCTCCAATACTTTTTCTACCTTCATTGCATGAGAAGTCAAGGCCCGAAGGAGACAGTGGAGCTTATTTCCCAGAAAGATTAGTTGCTGTAACTTTGAAAATTCCTGAAAATTCAGGTAATAGTTTTACCCAGGCAACTTTATTATATCATCTGGTTTGGAATTATGGAGAAAATATGTAGTCTCTCTCTCTCTCTCTCTCTCTCTCTCTCTCTCTCTCTCTCTCTCTCTCTCTCTCTCTCTCTCTCTCTCTCTCTCTCTCTCCTAGAAGAGCAAATGGGGGTGGGGAAGAGAAACCTTGCTGAATTCCATTCCGTTCCATTCCATTCCATTTCCCCCCCTCCCTCATCTCATTGTTTCTTTCAAAATATTATCCTCTACCAATTTAAGGCAAGAAGGAGAAAAAGAACTAGAGGACTGAAACTGAGAAGATACGTATCAGGTATTAATTTGACATGAAACCTTATGCAGTAAGAGTGTGTGGATCAGTTCCAGGGCAATTCAAATGGTCAGCTTCATTCTTGTTGCCAGTCCAATCCTATTCAATTACTTAGAAAATACTGAGTCAATTCAACACTTTGATTTGGAGCATCGAATCAGATTAATATAACTCAGAAAAGAAAGCTTTTGTACAGAGGCTCTTCCAAACTGTTGAATCCCTTTGGCAGCATCCAATCTGATGCATCAGACTGACTTTCTGATTTGATTTGGCAGGTTGACTTGATGCTGCCATTCAAATGAATTGGTTTTGAATCACATTTCCAAACTGAATCTTTCTGCAAATCCAAGTAGGTAACTGCACAGCTGAAGAGAGGGAAAAATAATTTCAAGCCAAAATACTGATATTGCAAAGCTTCTCTCTAGCACCGCCATTGTACACTTTGTATACGCATACACGTTTAGAACTGACATTTTTTTCCCAGAGAAGCATCAATTTCATTTGGGAGAAACTTAGTGAATTATGACTCACCCAGTAAAGCCATGCTTTCTGGATCTTCTGTTCTGAAAGGCGCATCATGTCGCTTTCACCAAATATACTTAATCCTCGAAAGAATGAATGGGGGAGGGAAATCCCCCACATACATACAAAACTTTTTTATTGTCGGCCTAAGAAAGCTTTTCAAATCCCCAAAGGCAGCTATCTATTTTGGAAAGCTTAGAAACCTCTGTGAATTTCTTCCTGCGGGATGTACAGGAGACGCATTATCAGTCCCATTTTCGGCACATTCGATTGACCTGCACAGGGAAGGATTTATAATACAATATCATCATCCCCACCTACCCCCATGCTACACACACACACACACACACACACACACAGAGAGAGAGAGAGAGAGAGAGAGAGAGAGAGAGAGAGAGAGAGAGACACATTGAGAGAGACACAGAGAGAGAGAGAGAGAGACATTTTGGAAGGGACACGGGGTCGGTTGTTCTTATAACTGTGAATTGTGGCCTGTCTAGTTAACAACTGAGTGGAGTCTCCTTTCTAGAATGGAAGGAAACAAGACCGGTTGGCAGGAAAAAGACAATGTTGTGTCCTTTGTTCCCATATTATCCTGCACCAGCGAGGTTGCACTGGAAGTTTGGAGTGGTACCGTTTGTAAGATCCTGTTACACCACAAGATCGACATTGGACCACCCTGATGCCAAAGAGACTGTGCAGTGTAAGTGTGATGAAAGGCAGCAAAGGAATTATACAGCTGCAAAAAATCTGTTCAGATTTACATATAGCTCTTTCTACTTGTAACAGTGAATAATAAAGACACACATCCCCTCCTAGTTAATTGATTACAGTAATTAACTACCAGCCAGTTATCGGAGAAATGTACCGGTGTTACAGTACTGACATTCACAATGAACTGTGAATCTTCAGGCTCAATATTAAATATGGATGGAGACCTAACTCTCCTAGAAAACCACATATCTATCCTTGTTTGAAAATTGGTCCCTGGAGAGGGCAGAAATGTAGATGGCTATGATGGGTAGTTGGTATAAATACTTCTATGAAACAGCCATCAATGGGGATAAATGGAAAGGCAGACAGATGGATTAGCAGACGGTTTGCTCATGATATGAGGATAAATGAGATTAAAGAGCAGCTCATCAAGGGGTCTCTTTATTCTAATGAGCAGGGACGGGTGGACACTGTCACTTTGTTTTTTCCCAGCCTTTCTAAGTGTCATTTGCAAATTCTATTTTTCACAAGCAATCAGGATTTTGAAAGGTCTTGGTGTTCACAAGTCTACAAAACACCAAAAATCCACGAGAGTTGAAAAAAAAAATTCAAAAAAGAGCCTCCTTCTTATTTCTTGATGAATTCTTCTCCTCTTGGTTTCTCTCGTCTGGCCACCCACTCTGTTCCCCAAGAGTACAGTCTGTTTATCCAGCTGCCACAAGCCTCCCTTGCATTTCTGACCTGTTCCCATCACCTACAGCCTCATTACACTTTACAACCTGCCATCTAGAATCCTCACAATCCCTCTTTTTTATTTTCAGCACCTGCCTTAGGTTAGGGGAAATGATATGCAGAGAAAGCAGAAAGGAGGCACTAGAGGGTTGCTCAATTACACCAAGATGACATTTGAACACAGACCATACCTGAAAACTAGGAATGAATCTGCACATATCAAATCAAGGAGTCTGTCAAGCTGAGTCTAAGAACAACATAGAACAATTCAGTCAAAGTTCAGTTCTTTATTTGCTTACACACAATAGACAGAATCTTGCCAGACTAAACCCTTACTACCCTTATCCTAATGGATCTGCCTTGGGAGATTCTAGGGAATAGCTATCCTAAATTTCTCTCTTTCTATCTTTCTCTCTCTCTCCTATCCATCTCTAGGCTGTGCTGCCTCTTGTCTAATCCCCTTTCTGGAATGTGCTCCCTTCTTCCTGGGAAACTGCCACTTCATTGTAGTTCATCGCACCAGCAACTCTTCTGTAGGAGCATCTCTCACAGAACCATATAATATTATAATCCTGTGACTCCCACCATCTTAGCCTATTGTTACCTTTACACTTAAACATGAAATTTGTCTGCTTTTTCTCCTTTCTGCATAATGTCTTCTATTAAGTAGCACATCATTCTTTTCTATTCTATATATCTGTCCCCATCCATTTGGGGGACAGGGCTGGTTGGAATGTTAATTAATTACCACTAGTAATTGTGGTAAATATGACCATTCATTTTTGTGGATTTGCAAGGCAGTGCTACCAACGGTGGTGTAATAACATCTGCATTAGCACCAGCAGTAGTAGTTTTAATCATATTGCAGTTTTAAAAAAAGAAGTGCCGTATCTGTTTTGTCTTTGTGATTAATGGTATTTAATAATACTGTCATAGAATTAGAGATCACAAAATGAAACACATTAGAATATGTCATGGAAAGAAATACTAGATACATTCTGTGCTGAGAAATTAGATATGATTGATGGCAAATATATTATAGTTCAGATCATCCATTGCCTGTCCCTTTTGGCTTCCTCCTTGAACTAACTATCTGGTTTCTAGCAAGCTGCTCTCTTGTGTTAAAAGAGGAGCAATGTTGCCTCCGCTCTAATTGTCAAGCCCCATCACACTTCACAAGATTAGAATTTCTTCTGATTAACATGGTGCTTTAATATGGCAGATACTCTATTCATATAAAACATGCACAAAAAGATTGTATAGACCATCTTGGTTCCTCCCCCTACAGGAGTCTCTGAGAGCATTGCCAATCACTTTTCTTATGTGCCTGTTTCTTTCATTTTCAGCATCACAGGAAAACAGCTTTTTTTTGTTTTGTTTATCCATTTAGCATCTCACTCATAACATCTGTACAGTGAAACATAAATCCTCACAATCCCCCTTAACTTGCTGCCTATGGCATTATAGTCAGTTTGGGATTTATGCTGCTTTTCTCGTGCGCGCGTGTGTGTGTGCGCGTGCGCGCGCGCGTGCACACACGCACACACGCACACACGCACACACGCACACACGCACACACACGCACATGCACACGCACACGCACACGCACACATCCCTTGAGAATTCTAGAGTTCAAAATCATATTCTATAAGCTTACTGGTTATAACAAAATGGTTGGAGAAAGCTCAGGGGAGTTGCATTTTTGCAAGATTTGCTTCACAGGACAAAAAAAGTGTTTTGCGGCAGACAAAGCAGGGGAAAAAAATAAATACAGCAGCTCAGTGAATCCAACTAAGGTTGCACCCCAAGTGGTCATTCCCAGGGGAGAAAAACTCCCTTGGATGCAGTGAGACTCACTTCCAAGCAAACAAGCATAGGCTTGCACTGAACAGCTGCATTCCTACACAGGAATGGCCTGGGGCGAGAAAAGGATAACAAGCAGGGGCATCTGTGTGAAAGCCTCGCTAGAAAGGATTATACACTGCAGAGCTGTTGTAACGGGAAAGGGGATTACAATCAAGTGCAGCTGCCATTAAGAGAATCTGGGTCAGGCATACGGAGAGATACACAGTGGGATTGGAGGCAGGGTATTTGCCAGGGTGTCCAAATGACACACTGTTAAATATTACAGTGAGTATGGAACTAACATTAGACCATTCCAAGCAACCAAGATTCACCCTCCTCTTTCATTTCTCCTACCAGACAAATGGTGCTGACTTTTAACTTCTTTGGGGGAAAGGGGGATAAGATAGGGTGGCACTGTTCAAATTCAGTGCCACATGGGCAGAAAGGAGGAATAGAATATAGAATATGATATTCTTTATTGGCCAAGTGTGATTGGACACACAGGGAGTTTGTCTCCGGTGCATAAATTCTCAGTGTGCATGCAAACAACAAAGCGATACAATCATAAGCTACCAATAAGAGAAGGTAATAAGACGAGAAGGATAATAGTAATAGAGCCCTACTACGTGGGTAAATATCCTTAGGCATAAGACAGGGCTGTGGGAATTAGGTGTTAGGTTGTCCATGGAAGGAATGGCTCCATCTCTTCTCTTTGCCATTCCAGTTTTCCATAGCTCCAATTAGAAAGCAGGAAACAGCATGTAGAAGCCCCAACCAGGCTTCATTGAACTAAGCGTTAAGCAGGGATAAAAGCAACATTCTCCCACACACTTCTAGGCAGAAACTGGTCTGAATAGCTCAGCAGAATAATACTGACATGATTGTTTGAAGAAAACAATAGAGTTACAAACTGAATCATGCCTTTTCCAATCAGAAAATCAATCCCTCTTTTTCTTTCTCTCCCTCTCTGTCTCTCATTCCAGGAGAGCAGATTTTCATTATCTGGGCGTTTGGCATATATAGCAAAGACTAAACAAAAACTCTAGACTATGTTTTTGTAAATGATTTTTTTTACAAAAGAGCATCCCCCTCTTTTTCCTGTCTTTCCTCACTCCCAGATGCTCTTCTTTGCTCTATGGGATAGCAGTGGAGAGAGAGAGAGAGAGAGAGAGAGAGAGAGAGAGAGAGAGAGAGAGAGAGAGAGAGAGAGAGAGAGAGAGAGAGAGAGAGAGAGAGAGAGAGAATCTGATTTTAACATTAATCAACATGATTTTATTCCCTTGATATGTAGAGGTGTTGCCATTTCATCCTGCATGCCTTGCATAATGATACCATCTCAGCCACTCCATGATTCTTGATGATGGAATCAGCCACATCATTAATGTGAAAGGAAGAAGCAGGGAAGGAAAACAAAGGCCCTGGAAAATGGAACAAGAGACGTTGCATGTACCAAACTGTAATAATTACCCAATGAAATAATCTGCTTCAACCCCCAAACTAACATTTGCTGAATAGATGACATGGTTAAATTTGACAACCAGGGTTCATCTTAGTACAGAATTAGAATTTTTGCAGTAACGAAGGATATTTCTGCTTGTTTCTAAAGTAATGCAAGAAAGCAATCTATACTTTCTACATGAAATATTTTTAAAACGAGTGCAAATAATTATTATATACAATACAAGAGCCCAAACACTGCTGTTATAAGAAAGAAGGGTATCTGTTCTCTTATTTTAGACTACTACATTCTGCAGAAATATGAAAGTCCAGTCCTGAGTAGATTTTTCTAAGTTACACATGGCTGGAATCCATCCCTGGAGCATTAATAAGAGTGCTGCTTATGCATCATCACCTGTCATAAGATGCTTTCTCATGTGACCCATATGAAGCAAGTAAGCCCAAGCACCAGTAGATGGTGCTCCAGAATGTGTAGTGGAATTTCTTCAGTGAGTAGCCAACAAAACTATTGTTTGGAACTGCAGGTTGAAGAAAAGGAGATATTGGCAACCATAGATGATAGACTGCCATGGAAATCTGCAATAGTCTCACAAAACAATCTTCTAGCCCCACCACAAATTTCAACACTCAATGGAAAAAGATTTGGTTTTCCAAAACATGATCTCCTCTCCTGATTTTTCTTTATTAAATGTAAGTGCATAGTGAACTTACACTGGCTGAACAGATAACAAAACACTGAACGTGCTTCAGTCTCTTCCATATCATTATACGTATTGCATTACATGTATTGATTCAGTGGGGAATTCTGAGCATCAGTCTACCCCAATCATCATTGCATTTTGCTTATAATGCTTATAATCCAACCCAAATTAAGTAATTAGAAATCATAGGGTTTTAAAGAGCAGCTAACTAACTAGGGAGGAGTAAATCTTTCTATCCTACTCTGTTGCTGTTTAGAGTTTTGCATCCCTTCCACCCATTTCCACAAAAGAATCCATTAAGGAAGAGGGGAAAATGAAAAAGCAAAGCAGTATTTTTTTATTTATTTGGGAGCGCCAGGAACCATCTGTTTGGAAACATCCTATAAATATATGACGTTTTGAGATACAAAGCCTGCCTTTAAGGTTTACCGTTTTAAAACCTATTATAAACAAGTCAGATTTTCAGATCTGGAATCAAGGCATAAAGGCAGATATTCCACTGTTCTTTATATGAAGTCTCCATTTTATGTTTAGCTGCTCAAAGTTTTTTTTTTTTTTAATGAAATGGAATTGGGGTCAAAACTTTTCCCATGGAAACACAGAGAGGCAGGCCTTCCAGCTGTATTTTTATGGCCATATGACTTGACAGCTATGTCCAGATCAGAGGAAGCTGGCCTTGTAGACTAGAGACGTTTCTATAGCACCAAGTTTATCTGCTTCCCCGTCAGCCCTTTCTTTCTATCCTCTGCATTTACAGCTGCTCCATAACTTGATGTTCAGTATCAGTTGCCTTCTTGGTCTGACTTGTATTTATTTAACAAACAGACTCCTTCCTACAAAGATTCATAAATGAGGCTCACACTTGCCTTTAATGAAGCAATGAAGGAGGAGGGAGAAGGGGAAGGGGAAGGGGGTAGAGGAAAGGAAAGGAAAGGAAAGGAAAGGAAAGGAAAGGAAAGGAAAGGAAAGGAAAGGAAAGGAAAGGAAAGGAAAGGAAAGGAAAGGAAAGGAACAGACTTTGCAAATAGTTTTTATTGAAGAAAGTAATTAGGAGCTCAGAAATGTAACAGAATCTTTACTGCAGATCAGTGAGTGCCTATTAGGAACAGATGGGTGTGATCTGACCAAGCCTAACTAACTGCTGGTTCTGGTTTTCATTCCTTCTGCTGTTGTTATAACTTGGACAAGGATGGAGGAACATCAAAGTTGGTTGTGGTTTTATTGCATGAGTGGAGAGTAAGAAGAATAACACTGAATATATAGAAGAAGGTAAGGTTCTGAATCTGCTGGGTCATAGCTTTGAACAGTGTTTGTTTGTTTGTTTGTTTGTTTGTTTGTTTAACAAATTTATATAACCACCAACTCACACATAGATGACTCCAGGTAGCTTACAACAGTTAACCTGGAAGATAGTTTCTAGACTGGATTTAATTTCTGAAGAGCTGTTTGGATGACTTAATGGATGATACTGGAGTACTCATGTCCCTTGGTGTTTTTGCCAAGGAAGAAAATAAGAATAAAATCAGAATCAGTTGGCCCTCTTACTATTAACTATTTGATATTTGATGAACTGCCTCACCCCAATTACATCTACCTTTCCCGTCAGATCTGGCAGAAAGGGTATATTGCAGGTCCCATCTACAAATAAACATCATCTGGTGGGACTCAGGAGGTGAACCTTTTCTGCCAGAGCGCCTGCCCTCAGGCCTCCTGAGGTGAGATCAGCCCCAACCATGTTGGCCTTCAAGAAGAGCCTGAAGACATGATTTGCCATCCGGTCTGGGGACCTGATCATATTCGTGGAGAGCCTGTTAAAATTAATAGGGCTCTCTTGCAGATTTTAATGGTTTAATAATTTTATTGTTTTTAACATTTTTGTATGTGTATCTTTGTATTGCTTTTTTATTTTTAACTCCTTAAGTCACCCAGAGTTGCAGCACTGAGATGCCTGGCTATATACGATAGAGATAGATAGATAGATAGATAGATAGATAGATAGATAGATAGATAGATAGATAGATAGATAGATAGATAGATAGATAGATAGATAGATAGATAGATAGACAGACAGACAGACAGCACGACCAACAAGACACGCCCAAAGAAAAAATAAAAAAAAAATTTGGATTTCACCACTGGTGGGTTCTACTTACCTTCCCTACCAGTTCTGATTGCGACATAAGTGCGCGTTTTGCACGCGGTCACTTTGCTCACATGCGCGCCCCCATCACGTTGCACAGAACACCCAGAAATGACCCTCTGCACATGCACAGAAGCCTTTGCGCATGCGCAGAGGGTATTTTTCCAAGCTGTGGTGACCGGAGGACCGGTTTGGGGGCGTGGATCGCCGGTCATCGCTGCCGGTTGGGCGAGTGGCGGTAAATTTCCACTACCGGTTCTTTAGAACCAGCAGCAACCCACCTTTGCATACATACATACATACATACATACATACATACATACATACATACATACAATATTTTCTTTATCCTACCAGCCCCTATACAATACAAATTTAAAATGTTGAAATAAATTTGCTGCCTGGCCTTGGAAATTTCCCTTTTTTTCTCTCTTCTGTAGTTCAGTCCTTACAAAGCAGAATTTACAAATCCACATGTCATAAAGTTACTGAGGTTGAGAAACACTGCTGTAGACCAATGCAAACTATATTAAAAAAGAAAAAAGAAAAAATGATCTTAGAATACTTTGTGGCCTCAAATAATCCTGAGTTTTCTGACTGCTCAGAGACAATAATTAAAATATGAGCCTAAGAGGCAGTTGATAAAACCTGGATTTTCTTTGTTGTTGTTATTTTCTGTTTAACATTCCTATTTTTTCCTCTCCTTCCTGTATACTATTTTGAGTGCTTCTGCTGATAGCGGCTTCCTGCATTCCTGAAGTTAAAAAAAAAATTACCATTTAAAGCACTAACTTTTCCAAGCAAAACAATTTGTTCAGTATTTTGCCACTGGTGAAATTCTCAACAATTGCTTCAAAGCTGATCTTTCAGGCTAATTCCTGAATTGGAAATAAACTTACTCTTTCTCTGTGGTAAAGAATGATATGACTTAATTTATCTCACTCTTATAGATAGAAGCAGTTGCTATAAAAAGAAACATTTCTATCAGATTTGGTAAGACGTTTCACTGATTTTGTAATTTTAGGAGCTGCAAAAAGTAGTTTGAGGACTGATTGAAGATCTTGGGGCTTCAACTTACCTATCCTTAACTGAGGCTGAACTGCAGCTGTACTTGTGGATAAAGTGAGAATGGGTATCTCTGTCATTCTGTCCTAGTAATTTGGAATGAGGCAGAACTAAAGTTGATTTTATCCTATAGCAAGGCCTTTCAGGAAGGCAAAGGGAATCAATAGTAAGACACAATCCACTGGCCATTTCAGAAGGGCAATACTAAGTTTATCCTAAAACAAAAACAAAGAACAGCAATAACATTAGGGTGTCTCTAATCTGTACATGGCAACCAAAGGAGACAAGAGAGCAAGTACTAAGCTATGTGATAAGGAAACAGACTCCAAGAGGGCCAAGGATTCAGACATGAAGTAGTCTAGAAATCAAGAGGTGAGTAATTAGGATGCAAATCAGAGAATTTCCAGTGGGGACCTGCTGCATGCTGAAGGATTTTATGCATCTGCCTTCTTCGATCTAGTTTTCTTGGCATCATTGAGATTGGGCATCTCACTATCTTCTCCAGGAAGACTTTTGGTAAGTTGATCAATCATATCAGTGCAGAGAGATTTACAGAGCAGTTTATAGATATTTGTTTAAGTTTTTCAATCTAGTCAGCTGCCTGCTTCCTACCTTAGAACTCAGTCTATGCCCCACTAGATCTAACTAACTTCATCCTTGATTCAGCAAGGCCAGACTCAAAAGCCAACCCATAACAGTTAGTCTGGATATAACTGCATATTGCATCTGAAAGAAAAAAGTTGATATAGAGCTGAGGTGTTAGACTAGGACCAGGTCCATATTCATAGTCAGCCATGAAGACCATCAGACCCAGCACTGTCTCTCAACCTAATCTAACTCACAAGATTGCTATACAAATGAAATTGAGGGAAGGGGAGAACTAGGAAATGAAGTTAGGTAGGTAATACATCTACAAAAGAAATTAAATAAATGGGGCAAATAAAGTACCGAATAAGGTGAGCAAGATCTACATAGATCAATGGAAAGAAAGACGAGAACATTCACACAAAATTAATACAAGGGCGGGGTTGTCCAGCAATATGTCACATATATTTGCTTTACCTCTGCTCTAGCTCTTTCAGGTCTAAAAAGATTGCTACAAAATGCCTTATCCTTAAGCCAGCAGGTGGGACAGGGGAAAACACCACAAAGATCCAATGGAAACCATTCAGTTTCTCTTTTTTTAAAAAAAAGTGGCATTCCAAGCCAAATTGCCTCTCTAACAGATGAGTATCATAAGCACCAGTTCCCATATTGAAACGAGATGTAAAATGTTGTCATGAGAAGTCGTTAACTACAAGCCTTCTAGCATTCCAACATCATGAGCCAAGTCCTGTCATCATAACTCAATAGCTGAGAAGAATGCGACCTGTCTAGAAATGAGAGAATCAATGGAAGGTTTAATACATACGTTTTCTACAGTTCATAATGAAATCACTCTTGATCTGAGAAAGGAAGCGCTGAGGCTGAGGTGTAGCCCTAGCAATCTGGCTGGCTTCCCCTTCTTCTATAAACACTCCAGTGAGCTTGGGAAAAAGAATGCACATGGATTGGAAAGTTGCAAGGCAGCCTGGCGGTCAGCAGAGACTTCTCTTTTTGCAGGTGTTGCTTTTAGTTTTTTGCCAGCAGCCACTCTGCACTATCTGTGGCTGAGAAGAAAGAGAAAAAGAGGCAGCTGTAGCTGTAGGCTTGGGTTGATTTGATCTTATGCTTAATTGTAGAAATATTCACATGCTGAGAAGGTTATAGAAAAATTCAAAGGAAGACTGAGCTGTTAGTAATCCCCCCACCCCTCTTTCTCTTTCTTTTTTTAGAAGGTGTGATGGTTCAGCAATTAAAGGCGTTGAGCTTGTCATCTGGAAAGCTGACAGCCTGGGTTCGAGACCTGAGTACCACACAACAGGGTGAGCTCCTGTTACTTGCCTCAGCTCCTGCCCACCCAGAGTTTGAAAGCA
Source organism: Thermophis baileyi (assembly GCA_003457575.1). NCBI lineage: Eukaryota > Metazoa > Chordata > Lepidosauria > Squamata > Dipsadidae > Thermophis > Thermophis baileyi. The sequence goes on from QLTV01002664.1 coordinate 2,994,389, forward strand.
GGCAAATGCAAGTAGATAAACAGGTACAACTTTGGTGGGAGGGTAACAGTATTCCATGTGCCTCAGTGTGCAATCATGCTGGCCACATAACCACAGAAGTGTCTTTGGACAATGCTGGTTCCCTCGGCTAAAAACAGAGATGAGCACACGCACCCTTAAAAGTTGGACATGACTGGACAAGAAAAACCTTTACCTTTAAGGCTTCCTTTGAGTGATTTTGCTCATAGCATGTTCCTAAAAATATAACAGGTAAGTGCAACAAATGCATCTTCAAAAGCATGTATCAGGCTAGATATGCGCAAATCAATCTAGGGTCACTGTGACAAATCCCTAGTTTTTGACACACCACTACAGTGATCCAAAATGAAAAGTGGAATGGATAGAATTCTCCCCTCTCCCATTCCTCCCAGCCATATCTGTTGTCTCATATCATTTTCATACATTGGCACAATTAGAGAAAAATGTCATTTGGACTGTTGAATCATTGGTTTCTTGGAGAGGTAGGTTCAGTCACTAGATCATATACTGATCTGTAATATCTATAACCTCAGAATGGAAGGTTTTTGCTTCAGGGACAAAGCAAAAGTCACTCTCACTCTCTCTGTCATACATAAACACACATGGGGGGGAGAGAGAGGGGGGGAGAAATAAATATTTTTTTTACATCCTTTGAAGATCTTTGAACTGCCTCCAAAGTTTTGGGGGTCTGTGTGCATGGCATTAGGTTATAAATGTTTGTGCTAGAACATCTCAACATTTGCATGCAAATTCTGTATTGCTGGAGGTGAAATAATCCATTCCTCCACACAGCTTGATAAGTGATCAGCTAATTTCTGTTTAAAACTTTAATTTTCATTTTGAGCAAAGCAAAAATGTACTGTATAGTGAAGCCAGAAGCTGTTTTGCACAAGTAACTTTACCCAAGAAGAGGAAACGGAAAGGAAAGGAAAGGAAAGGAAAGGAAAGGAAAGGAAAGGAAAGGAAAGGAAAGGAAAGGAAAGGAAAGGAAAGGAAAGGAAAGGAAAGAGGAAAGGAAAAAGGAAAGGAAAGGTAAGGAGAGGAGAGGAGAGGAGAGGAGAGGAGAAGAGAAGAGAAGAGAGGAGAAGAGAAGAGAAGAGAAGAGAAGAGAAGAGAAGAGAAGAGAAGAGAAGAGAAGAGAA
>QLTV01002664.1:2997952-3010010 GCA_003457575.1 Thermophis baileyi
TCCCCTCCCCCCATCTCAATTTCTCACACACACAAACACATTCTTTTCTGGCAGAAGCAAAAACAGAACAATGATGGCAGTACTATTTTTGTTCTGAAATGATGAGAAAGCTCTCAATGTTATCAGGTAATGTGGATAGTGGGATAATTATACATGCAGGAAGTGATTATGAACTTGACCAGAAATTCATCTTGCCCTTTCCAGATATCTATGTATAAATAGAAAGCAAGGGTACTTTTATAGGTAACGCCAAGGGTTCTTTTATTTGAAACGTGGCATTTATGAACGCTGGTATGACAAAAACCAGAAGCAAACATATTCTCTTCTTTTAAAATGGAATGTACATTGTATCTAATTTAATTTGATCTTCAAATAAAGATAGTACAGCACCAACTGAAGCATGACTGGGGATGTCTGTGCCATCTAATGTGTTTGGATACTAAATCAACTGCACAGATATATCATGACAGTTCTCTTTTATGTTTTCCCTTATTGCCTGCCAAAAAAAGGCATCTGTGAAATCTGGAAAACATAAGCAAGCAAGGAGTGGGGAGCCTCAGATGATATTTTCTAGTATGGGTACCGCTACATTTTGATATTTTCTTCTTTCAAATAACTTTGCCTCGATGATTTTTTGCATGTCTACTCCATTCTAGTACAGATGGTGCTCTTTTTTTTTTTTAAGGCAGTGAGAATAATTTGTAGATTTTGATAACAATTCTATCAAAAGCCCATATTAAATCATTGATTCGGTTTGAATTCTTGAAGCAGATGGATCTAATGCCTTTTTATCTGGATTGCTTTTGGCCATGAATGGGCATATTAATTTTTGTAAAGCTAAATTGAAGCACCTAGCTTATTTTTTTTATCTTCAAAAGCCCAGCAGATTCAATTCAATCAGCATATCCTTGGGCTGTAGCTGGCAAGTTGAAAAATATCCTGTAAAAAAAGTAAAAAAACAAATAATACAAAAGGAAGCAAAAGAAAGCATGTTCAAGAAGTCATCAATGCAGACTTTACCTCCATATATTTGTTTTCACCATCAGTTTGTTTGAATCAAATTGATCCAGATCAGACAATCAATACAATTAATGAAAAAGACTTGATGGCTTGAATAGGATCCGTATCCCAAACTGAACAGAATCTTTTCTCCTTTTTTGCTGTATGTTCACACTGCAGCCTGCAAATATATACTAATTCAGCTCAATATCCAAACACCTTGATCAAACTAATTAGGGGGAAAGAATCTGGGACTTTGATTTTATTTTCAGTTTTACAGTTGGAAAACATTTATTTCAGCCTGAGCCACTGATAACATGCACAGTTATTAATTAAAAGAAAAAGAAAGCATCAAGGCAGAGTACAAGAGAGATGTACTATTTCTAATTGACATACCACTGATAGAATAGAATGGAGTATCATGTTGGTTATTAACTATACTTCACTTGTGTGAGGAGAATTTGAAGGAAGGGAGCATAAGGCACACACGTGTGTGTGTGTGTGTGTGTGTGTGTGTGTGTGTGTGCGTGCATAGTGCATACACACACACACACACACACATATCTGAAATAGAGCACATGTCAGAATTTACAATGTGCCAGCTTGGAGGTAGTAATGATCCAAACCTCAGAGGTGTTTCCTCATAAATTGTTTCAATCAGGTTTAATTTTTATGGGAAAAGTTATTACAATAAATATAAGGGAATTGCAGGCAATGAGGCCATGGAATTTCCTTTTAAAAGCCTTCTAAGACAGCGCTCATCTTTAAGACATTTTGCTTCCATATGCACACCAATGTCTGCAGTCTGAACAAAGGGACTTTTATGGAGACCATGATTGCCTCCAGCTGACAGTGCTCTCTCCCATAGGGAGTGTCCTTCTCATATACAAATCCCTAAGCATCCAGAATAATCTTTTGACAGAAAAATGACTACATTATTCAGGATTGGTTTTGCCTTGTGAGAAAGAGGAGATAGAGAAGTTTTCAACTTCTTCTCCAAAAGGCAGTGAAGTTTATTGTGGGTGTTGAATAGGAAGCAATGTATAGAATAAGAGTGGGATGAAACAGCATATAACAAAGGTTAAATTTATTTACCAATCCTTAGGGTACAATGATTTAACTCAGTACAAGTGACTAATGATATAGCAATAGACGTATATACAGCGCCACAGTGTTTTACAGCATTCTCTAAGCAGTTTACAGAGTCAGCACGTTGCCCCCAACAATTTGGGTCCTCGTTTTACCCACCTTGAAAGGATGAAAGACTGAATCAATTTTGAGCCTGCCAGGATCCAACTCCAGGCTGTGGGCAGAGTTATCCTGTAATACTGCATTGTAACTAGTGTGGCATCAATGGAATCTATTTTAACAATTATTACACAAAATTAAAATAATAATAATAATAATAATAAGTGGTTTAACAAACCACCCCTGAAAATCCTTACCAAGAAAACCAGGAGGAAAAATAACAGGCGGCCCTCCCACCTCTCTCGCCCCAAAATAATACCTTTCACTGACTCTAACCTAAATTATCTCCATCCTTTTCTAACTCTCCCAGAACTTCTTCACCTCTATGCATGGATTGGCCCAAATTAAAATATACCAACAGTGTCTAATGCTGTAGGCATTGGCCAACTGAGATGAATAGCGAATGTATTAATACATAAGATACCCTCAGTGCCAGTATTTATGCAAACACTGAAGGACAGATGAACTATACGCTAAATTTATATCACTCCACATTTGTAGAATATACTGTATTAAGCCATAAAAAACTGTCCACCATTTGATGGGTGACTGATGGACATGCCTATACCAAGCTGTGTCACTTTACTGCCAATTACTGTCAACTTCATCATTTATTGAACCATGAGAATATAGTCTACAAAATGAGGCTACATGAACCAAGAAAGTGAGATTAAGAAGACAGAACAAAAATCTTAGTTATTAACTTGATATTGAGCTGGTATTTATTTTGTTTATATCCCGCCTTAAAGTCTAAACTCAACACTTTGGTGTAAATGAAAAAAAAATGGTCTAACTACCTGCAATGCCAGTCGTGGTCATTGCCAATTGTACCTCAAAGCTTAAGGAAGAAGAAACAACTGAAAAAAAATGTTCCTTTAATCATCAGGAAAGCCTTCAAACCCAAAATTGATCTTTCCTATGGGAGAGCAAATAGGAAGAATGTATAGACAAGTTGATATAGACAAGTAGAATCTGATGATTCTACTACTTCACTTCTTGACCACAGAAACATTTAAAACACGAGTGATCTCTGCAATAGCTGGAGAATAAAGATGCTTCTCTTTGTCCACGGGGCTTTTAAGATTTGCAAAGAAGGATTTGCTAAAGTTCTGCTATATTCAAATAATTTGTCAAGCTATGATTTGGCATGACCTTTCAATGGCCAGGGACAGGAGTTCAGCAGGAGATGTTCAAAACAAATGAGTGAAGAAGCCCACCTTTTCAATGACACTGGATGACAGGTATTATTCTGACATCCTGAATACAATCTTTAGTGCTCTGTTTACCAAAGCACCGATCATGCTCGGCTACAACTATACAGTTCATTGCCAAAGGTAAGAAAGGTTGGTGTCTGCTGTTTCCAATGAAAAATGCTTTTGAGCTTAGAGTTTGTGTCTGCTCATTTTTTTTACTCTACCCACTAAGAAATCCATTGCTTATGGAAAGTATTATTCCTGCACAGATCTCATTCTTCCATTCCTTATTTGTAGACTGAATAAAATGACCTTCTGTGTTCATTGCCTTTCTGGAACTACAGTAGTAGCACCCCTTTCCAAAATTATTTTAAACATACTGCTCCTATGGCTGTGCAGTTACTCAAGTAAGTAATTTTATTGCATTCCCAAACCTAAATTTCTTCTACTGTTTGTACAAGTAATATCCTAATGCTGATATTCCATAAATGTAGCATTTTCATTTGAGAACCTGAGTTTACATAACACACATTCCTGGGTGCATTGTGCATGTCAGTGTTTATGAAACACATAATGTACATATTTTCCTTAAATATACTGCATATTATGTAGCCTGACTTTATTTTTGAGCTTACAGGATTCAGGTTTTTTTATTTTTTTGCTTTTACTGCTATGCCAGTTTCCCTAAAGTTTCTTCCACTTTAAGGGCATGACTACGTCCCACCCAATAGAATGCTCTGGATGTCAGCCTTTTTAATGCTGATACTGAAAACTAATTCCAAGTGACTGGATTATTGGTTAACTAAAATCTAGTATCAAGAATTGAAGCATCTTCTGGGATAACTAAAACATTAAATTTGCTTTTATCAACATGTACAGCAAAGTGTATGACAGAGCCGGAGCTGGCAGTAGTGATCAGGAAGAAATCTGAAAGAAGAAAAAATGTAAATTGAGAGTTAAAAATATCTGGAGTGTATACATGCTCCAACTGTAAAATGGAAAGACCAGCTGCTGTGTCTCCAAAGATGGAGATATATATATACAGTATGTGTGTCTGTGTGTGTGTACGCGCGTGCGCACACACACACACACACACACACACACACACACACACACACAGCTTTACTTGTAAATGTTTGGAGAAAACAGTTGCAATGTTCCCTTCCCAAATCCATTTTGCATCATCTACGTGCTTTACTGAGAAGGAATGTTGCCAATATTATACACTGAATCCTCAATGTGACTTTCACATTACCTTTAATAGAGCTACCATATTTGAACTGCATAAATCTGGATGACCACTAGAGAAAAAAACATTCACATTTATGTTAATTTAAACATTTCCTTCAAGGTGTATATTGTTCTTTTGTTATTATTTTGCTTTTTGTATACCATTCAGAGCCTGGTCAGGTTGGAAAGAAAGAAAGAAAGAAAGAAAGAAAGAAAGAAAGAAAGAAAGAAAGAAAGAAAGAAAGAAAGAAAGAAAGAAAGAANNNNAGGGAGGGAGGGAGGGAGGGAGGAAGGAAGGAAGGAAGGAAGGAAGGAAGGAAGGAGAGAAAAATATTGATTTATTAATAATCATTTGGATTTTTGTGGCCCTATAAATTCATTGAATGCTACAGTCTTATTAAGTGATAGCAATTAATAAACAATCTTCCTGTGTTTAATCTGAAACTCCTCCTTACTTCTACACATACAGTTGATCTCTCTTCTGTGTTCAGCAGAGAGAAAGGCCTGCTTTATAGTTAGTGATATGATAATAATGATACAACTAACTGGGTAAGTAGAAAGTCGATATAACAATACAGAATATGGAGAAGTTACATTATAGGAATTAAGCATGACATATAGAAGAAAACATTTACGCTTCTTCCCACATAGAAAATGTGGACTATGCATTTGGACTGTCCTTCATTTTGACAGGAAATATTGATAGCGGGAAGAAATACAAAGAGAAATACTGTGTTAGTTATAAGATCTAGAAAAGGCCATGTGTTTTCCTTCTATCTCCAGTCCACAAGACAGGATGAAATCACTCCCCAAAGATGCAGATACTTATCATCTTACCCATAAATCCATTGAGCAATTACTGTACTTCCAGATTTATCAGAGCCTGTAAGATATCCAAACCAACATGTTCCACTTGTCTTCTCTCCCTTCCTTAACTCTGATATCTCTATGGTGAATTCAAGGATGTATGAGGAAATTTCTCACTTTTGGATCACCCCTCCCCACTTCTGTCCAAAAACATTTCAGAGTCCTACCATACATGGTTCTTCGTAAGTCACATGTTATGGCCAATCTTCATGACAATTTAGAGGGCAAATGACAGAAGCACAAAGTAGTGGTGTCAGTGAAATTGGTTACATTACATTACACCCCAAATATCTGGACTTTCTCAGAAATGTCATTTACATGTTTAAAAGGTGGAAGCAAGAGTGGTATGGAAACATCATCCCAAGATGGTTCAAAGTCAGCAGTTTCTGGACATTTTCTCTCTAGTAACTGCTCTGAGAATTAACTGCCCTGAGAAGGTCTGCCAAATGCCATTTTGTAGTAAATGCCCATGCTGAAAGATTACAATCGAAGTAATACTGTGCCTCTGGGCCCCATTTAAAAGATGCCTCAGAGAGAATATCAAAAACAATGCAAAGGGAATCAACTAAGCAGTCTTCCCTTTTCTGTCTCCTTGTAAGGGTCAACCAACTGAAGAGCTAAGGCTGTTTCATCATGGCCTAACATCTATTAAATTTAGAAAAGGCTACCATGAAAGGTTACCATAGGGTACAAAAACCAGGACAACAGCTCAGCTATTTGCCAAGGAAAACAACAACAACAACAACAACAACTAGAAGATAGGCTCAAGATCCAGATGGATCTTGACAGACTTGAGCATTGAGCCCTATCTAACAAAATGAAATTCAATGTAGAGAAAAGTAAAGACTTACACTTAGGCAAGAAAATCCAAAAATAAACATATAGACTGGGTGAAACCAGGCTTAATAGCAGTAACTGCGAGAGGGATCTTGGAGTCTTAGTGGACAACCAGCTAAATATGAGCCAGCAGTGTGCAGCGGCAGCCAAAAAAGCCAACACAATCCTAAATTGCATTAACAGAGGGATACAATCAAGATCAAGTGAGATACTAATACCACTCTATAAAGCCTTAGTAAGTCCACACCTAGAATACTGCATCCCATTAACAGAGGGAAAAAATAAAGATCAAGTGAGATACTAATACCACTCTATAAAGCCTTAGTAAGTCCACACCTAGAATACTGCATCCAGGTTTGGTCAGCACACTATAAAAAAAAGAGGTTGAGACGCTAGGGGGTCAAGCTATTTTCCAAAGCACCTGAAGGCCAGACACAGAATAATGGATGAAAACTGATCAAGGAGAGATTCAACCTAGAAATAAGGATAAATTTTCTGACAGTGAGAACAATCAACCAATGGAACAGCTTGCCTTCGGAAGTTGTGGGAGCTTCATCACTGGAGGCTTTCAAGAAGAGATTGGACTGCCATTTGTCAGAAATGGTGTAGGGTCTCCTGCTTTGGTGGGGGGTTGGACTAGATGACCTACAAGGTCCCTTCCAACTCTGTTAATCTGTAATCTGCAAAACAGCGATCTAATGCTAAACATTAAGGCCTAGTTTTTAAATTTCCAGCTAGACAATTGAACCTCAGCAAATCTGCAGGGACTATGTTCTGCTCTCAGGAATTTCTTTTAAAAGCATGGAAAGAGCTTTCTTAACTGGGATAGGTGATGGAAGTATGAGAAAAGGGGAAGAAACAGAAGACATTCTCCTTTCTGAGCAAGGGGAATGAGGAAATGTGCTTTACCATTTCTGATGGGTTGTTTTTTTGCTGCACGGGCCATAAACCTCTTAAATAGTGATGACAGGCAAGCTCTGATGGAGAATTAATAACCTTTTAACTCAGCTTCATTAATGAGTGAGGTTGTGGCAAATTTTAGACCTTTTAAGACACATTACATCAGCATTCATTGGTCATTAACCACAGGGGCTCAGAGTTGCTTTGTGAAAAGCAGCTTACACAAGAATGTGTTTCCAGTAAGAAGAGACGGGAAAGGATGCTTCATTTGGGGACCATCTGGTGATCTTAACTGGAATGTTAGCATATTTTCAACTTATCACAATAGGTGCAAATATGCTAACATTCCAAGGGCAAATAATAGGATTTGGCAGGGCAAAAATTGCCATAAAAATAGCAGAGTGCATCTCTCTTTCCTTGGACAGGACACCAATAGCAGTGATAATGCCACTACTCTTCAAGAGTATTTGTTTCATACTTGCTTCATAGACAGTTGTGTAACTATCATCTTATAATTCAGGCCTGAACAAGCATTATTAATTTTCCCCAATGAAATGTTCCTCCATTGCAATAGCAAAATATGTCCCTTATTTCTGGACCCAATTCCTCATTGAAGCCATATAAGTCTATAGGGGGGAAAAAAGACTGGTTAGATTAGGCTAAAGGCCCTTATAGTTCAGCATTCTGTATTAAGAGCCACATTTATGTTAGGACATGAGGAAAAGGCTGTCTTCCACTGTTGCTCCCCAGCAGCTAGAATTAAAGGTATGCCACTTGTGACTTAGGAGATAGTTGGTCAATAATTAGGCTCTTTCCAATTTTAAAATCATCAAAAGGAGAAAAAGGAAGAGGAGGAAGAAAACGATCTAGATATGAGTATGGAAAACATGATATAAAACAAAAACCATGCACAGGTGCCTCAGACACAGCATTCAAATTGTGATTGTAGAACATGCCCAGAACATGATGGTTGGGAAATACAGGAGTTTCAATTTAACAGATCTTTAGTGTAGGAGAGTAGAAAGACCCAAGTGATCCTATATTTTTTTTTCTTCCTTTTCTCTTTCCCAATACCTTCTCCCTTGACCTTTGGTTTAATATAGAAGGGAATTGTTTTGTGTAACGTTGAATCCTAATGAGGTTATGGATTTAGGGTTTGATGACCCAGAGAATCTCATTTCTAGCTAGCCTGCCACTGCCCCTTAATACCTTCCTTGTATGTCTAGTGTAATGCCTGATTGAGATCTGGCAATGCAATAGCTCAACGAAGCGGTGAATAATATTCCTATTATTCCTAGGCATGTTCTATATATGAGATTTTTTTTTAAATGATGAGTGGAAATCAACAAATAGAAAGGCCTTTTGAAACAGAAAAAGGCACTGGTTTGGATTCACCTGTGATTCAGGTGAAATTAGCTCCCTCCCCTCTGCAATCCATACAGATTATTCATTAAATAATACAGATTGTTCATTAAACAAGTTCAAGATTCATAATAGTAGCTGCAAGTTGAGGCAAGACGCTTTCCATTAATTGTTCCACTGTAGATAAACCCAAGAAATAGGATGACGTTTGACTCAGGTTTGGGGACTTGACAATTAGTGGAGTAATGGTTTTCCTTTTGCTCCCAAAAGACCGGGTGAAAGGAGAATTCTTTATTGATCTGACTGCACACAAACACCTCCATACACTATTACATTCATAGGGCGATGTGGACAGAGGCTTTGGTCAAGGCAATCAAGTGCAGTATTTTTTTTCCTAGCTTCCAACAATGAAGAATGAACTGCCTCCGGCTGTAGATTGCAGCTTTCATACCTTGGTCATTATTCTTTCTCTCCTCTGTGCCAAAAAAGCAAATGCTTCTGTGGTTTTGGTATCATTTTCAGTCAACCATATAATCATGTATATTATTTTTCTTCTATTGCCTTCCCTTCTGGCTACTTTTGCTGACAGCCAAATACAATATTGTATATTGGAAAGAGAGGTATAATGATAATTGTATGCTCAGACTAAATGTTGATAAAATTCCACTCGACATTTGTGTACATTTGGATGTACTGAAAACAAAGTTTACACCCCAAGTTGAATACAGGTAAGTCTTCAACTTACAACAGTTCATCTAGTGACCGTCCTAAGTTACAACGCCACTGAGAAAAGTGACTTATGACCATTTTTCACACTTATGATCATTGCAGCATCCCATGGTCACATGATTTACATTCGGATGGCAACTGACTCACATTTATGACTGTTGCTATGTCCTGGGGTCACATGATTCCCTTTGGTGACCTTCCGACAAGCAAAATCAGTAGGGAAAACCAGATTCACTTAACAACCATGTTACTAATTTAACAACGGCAACGACAAATATGGCAAGAAAAGTTGTAAAATGGGCCAAAACCCACTTAACAAATTTCTCACTTAGCAACATAAACGTTGGGTTCAATTGTGGTTGTAGGTTGAGGACTACCTGTATAATAAAAAATTGGGAAACTGGGTATCTCTTGTTCAAAACTTGAAAACTTCATTTGATTGATGTATACCAAGGATACAAGGTTTAAAGAGCTAAAAGTGAGGGGAATGTGACATGCTGTATTTTATTGACATCAGGATTAGGTTTTATTCTGAAATATGTTTTATTTTTTAAATATAATATTTTAGTAATATCGTGTAACATTTATTGTGTCAAAGTGAGATTTGGGGTTTACCTTTTTTCAGATACCATAAAATGCATAAAATAACAAATGGCTATTTTAACCTGATTGCTCGTTCACAAAAATGTCCCAGGCAACTCTCCCCTGGTTGCCCCGCAACTTTAAGACTTCAGTCCCATTGTCTGTATTTTGTTGCAATCCCTCCGTTCTTGCTCAACTTCACTTCAAACTACGTCAAGAAATTTGTTGCAAAACAAGGGACAGATGTACACAAATATATGCACAGAAAAATATGGAGCGTAGGAGTGGGGAAACACTAGTGATTTGTTTTCTATTTTGGAGGGAAGGGTTATTTTAACATACAAGGAAACCTGATGGGTGGGAAAAGGCACTTAGTTGTTGAACAGCTTGAAAGCACTGCAAGTGAGTGCCAATCGACTTGCCATTCTTGGTGCTCAACTATTGACCAGAAAGAGCAGGAACTTATTGGTTGATGGTTCTCTGACAGCTATACTCCTAAAAACATATAAACATGCTTATGCTCACATCCTCTTAGTATCTAAAGGGCTCAGGAAATAGTCAAAGCTTGTTAGATTTATCTTGGATGGATGAGAAGGCTTGGCAGATGGAAAATCTGGTCATCAGGAAGGGCCCTTGAATATAACAGTTATATTCATGTATGTATGTATGTATGTATGTATGTATGTATGTATGTATGTATGTATGTATGTATTTTTATTCATTCATTCACTCATTCATTCTACAAGTATTTATTTTAAAAGTAGTGATTTGGATCCATGTTCTTTTTCTCCAAGGGAAAAATTGTTTGGGGGAGTTCTGTCCAGAAGCAGTAACAGAGAGGAAGTAGAATATGATTTTTGCCAATTCCTTCTTTCTCTGCAAATTGTACTATACTCCCCCATAGTTCCAACAAGCATGAGTGAAAGAGGGCTGCATGGATTAAATGGAATCCATAAAGGTTGTTTGTGTCCTTCCTATCTTACACGCAGACTTCAAAAATATATTAAAGAGAATTATATTATAGGCTGGTGTTTTGCATTGCCAACTTCCCATTTATAAGAAATCCAATAAAATAAATTTGTAAGGGGTAAGAAGGCTAAGGTCTTAAGAGAGGTACTAACAGCTGCCATGTTGCCTGCCTACTTCTGTTTTAGGATGTGTTCCATTGCATTTCTCAATCAAAATATTTGTGCTTAGTTGGCTCCTACAATCTGATGAGCCAGCTTGGGATCCCTCTATCCAAGGTCCATCTAAGTTTGTGTTTGATTTTTTTTTTTAAAAAAAAGATGCACCCAAAACTCTGTGTGGCTCACTTCATTCTTCATGAAGTGAGAGATATGCCAGTCTTCTGAAGTACTGAAAGATTTGAAAAAGGAGACCTTTAACCTAAGCATCATTGCACAAAATTTTGGGTGGTTGATGGATTGCACTATCTGTTATGTTCTAACTGTTTCAACTGTGTTGCATGGTTCCAACCAGGTCCAGCGTTTGAGCGGGAAAAAGCTCAAACGCTATTGGCTGGTCTGTCTGACAGCTCCCTATAAAAGGGCAAGCTGTCAGACTGCTCTTTGCTGGTTGCTGATACAAGAGCTGAAATAAAGAGCTGCTTTGGAAGTCTGTCTCCTGTCATCTCTACCCACTATCTAACAGTGGCGACGAGGGCTTGGGCCAGGAGAACTGTGACTAGCTTCGTCAGCACTTTCAACCAGCCAGGCAGACATCTTCCTGCCTCCTTCTGCCGCTATGTCCACCTTCCACCCGCCGGCGCCTTTCGACCCGACCAGGGAGAAATGGGACTCCTACATGCGGCGATTCGACTGCGGCGACGAGGCAGGAGAACTGTGACTAGCTTCGTCAGCACTTTCAACCAGCCAGGCAGACATCTTCCTGCCTCCTTCTGCCGCTATGTCCACCTTCCACCCACCGGCGCCTTTCGACCCGACCAGGGAGACAGGGAGAAACTACATGCGGCGATTCGACTGCTTCCTGGAAGCAAACGATATGCTGGGTCTGGCCGACAACCGCAAAAGAGCGGTGTTCTTAAGTCACTGTGGCCCCGATGTTTTTGACACCGCGGAGTCGCTGTCAGACCCAACTCCGGTCCAGAGCGT
>QLTV01002664.1:3013001-3023091 GCA_003457575.1 Thermophis baileyi
GACCTGTCCGCACAGGCCGCTGCCTCACCACCAACTGAATTGCGCAGGTCTAGTAGGGCTCCAAAACGCCCCGCCTACCTGCGTGATTACGTATGCTGGACAGCTCCATCCAGGAGGGGAGGGGTGTTATGTTCTAACTGTTTCAACTGTGTTGCATGGTTCCAACCAGGTCCAGCGTTTGAGCGGGAAAAAGCTCAAACGCTATTGGCTGGTCTGTCTGACAGCTCCCTATAAAAGGGCAAGCTGTCAGACTGCTCTTTGCTGGTTGCTGATACAAGAGCTGAAATAAAGAGCTGCTTTGGAAGTCTGTCTCCTGTCATCTCTACCCACTATCTAACACTATCCACTATGCTATGCCCTTGAGATGGCTTTTCAAAATGGGTGGGTTTTTCATGACCACAGCTGTAAAAATCCAGAGCCTCACATAACATCTGACAGCTCCAGGCATAGAAACCCATCTGACCTAAGATTTTTTTTAAAAAAAATAAAAATAAAATAAAGATGGGGATGCAGGGCTTTTTAAAGTTTTCAAATAATGTCAGCTTGTCACTTCTCAGAAACTTTCTAATTCTTTCCAGCTGTATATCAATCATCCCATTAACTCTTCTCTCCTGATCCCCCACTAAGTTATCTGGGGATTGGCTTATTCTGACTGAAACGTTTTTGGCAAGGCTCAGAGGATAACGTATGCCTTGTAGATAGGCCATGATGTCATGCACACTCACTTATAGCTTTCAGCAAGACTGTTTTACAAAGAAACCCCTTCTTTCCTTGCCGCAATTATCTAGTTATTAGAGTATATTATGCTAAAGACTTCTTATATTTTAAGAGTGATATCACCGCTTGCTTTAATGTCCAGTCCGTGGACCAATTTACACTCACTTCCTCTGACACTGTGTTAGTTGATTGGGGGCTTGGCTTCTGTAGCTACGGATAAAGCAACTATTGAAAGGCAAAAGGAGAGTGATTGTTGTGAATTTCACAAATAAGTGTGACTTAATACTGGGCATTATTAATGTTTGAAAAAAGCTGTTATACAATATGCCCACCTTTGTGTCATCTTTGTGGTTATAACCTGCTTCCATCACATAGTCATCTCATTTTCTGTGTTTTCTTGCTCTGCTTGACCTGACATTAACTTTGGCAGCCAATGAGTATAATCTCTGACTCCATTCATTGTGGCTAAGCCATAATGTGTTTAGCTATGTTTCAGCTCAGTGTGATTTGTACCCCACAATTGTGGATTAGAAATTATTTTGGGGGTTAGTGCAATTATAACTTCAGTAACCATAGTTAACAAGCCATAGATTTGCATAAGATGTTGACTTAGTAATTATTGGACTTGTTGTCCAAGATGCCTGGAACAATGTACAAGGAAGAAAGTTTTTCTCCTTCATTGTGGTTACTCAGCAACATATTGGACCTCAAAGATAGTAGTTTTTCCCAGGGCTTCACCTATATTCTCTTTGGAGTTGTTGTTGTTTCTTCAACAAAAGAATGCCAGAAAATAAGTGATGGGGCTGCCTAAAGAATTACGTTTTCCCAAAACTATATAAAGGGTCCTAAATTTTGATGTGAAACTAGAGTTTCAATTCTCTAGTTTTGATCCTCTTAGTTATCTTGTTGTTTCAATGTCAATAAAAGGAATGCAAGCAAGCTGAAAAATAAAAGCAGGATTGATCATTCTTCTAACACACGGGTGTCAAACTTGATTGTGTCACGGGCTGGATCATGATGTATCGTGATGTTTTTTGCCTTTGTGGAGCTGAGGTGGGCGTGGCCTGTGCATGATGCATCCGGCCTGTAGGCCGCCAATTTGACAGGCCTGTTAATAGAACTTATTCCTGCCATAGGTTGTATGAAAATGGCCATCTTCCTCACTGACGGCCTTAAAGCTGTTCTTTTAGGCAGCAGAGATCATAATTTTTATTTCCCAGAACCCTTTCAGCCCTCAGTTTACATCCCACAGCTACTTCTGGAAATTAAAATGGCTGCCAGCCTCCAAAAGAGCATTGTTTAGTATCAGTGCTAGGGTATTAATCAGAAAATATAGTGACAATCATTGATACTTTCAAGTCCTTCATCTCAGATTACCATTTCCAATATCACCAAAATATCATTTGTGAATGAAACACTAAAATAGGAGGTGGGCGGACATTTTGGTTTATGCTTCTTGGTTTTCTTTTGTGGGTACATAGCTTCAAGGACCAAAGGGACATAAAACTGCATACATCAGATTCCAGAAGGCATAAACAGAATTGGGTCAGAATAGGAGAGATTGTAATGCTATCGTATTATACATCTTTCACCATGTTAACAAAAGAAGTCACCCAGCCAAGAACATCTGGATTATTTAAAGTGCTTCATTTGCCAAGTAATCTTTACAAAAGTTAGGTAAGCAGCAAGAGATGAATTTGGTTTAACTTTGTTTAGAACCATGCTATTCCAAATTCTTTGAAAATGAATTTCTGAAATTTAGAAACTCTGTATGACCATCAAATGCTGAGGAATAATCAAATAATATGATAGATAGATAGATAGATAGATAGATAGATAGATAGATAGATAGATAGATAGATAGATAGATAGATAGATAGATAGATAGTATGAGAAATGATCAATGGTTCACGTGCAACCAACTATTAGCACATTTAGACAAAAGTTTAGACACATACCTTTACTTGCTGATCTTTTTTTAGGTGCATGTTTACTTGCTTATATTCTGTATGAAATCTGAACCCAATTAAATATTTGAAAGAGATGAAAATCAACAAACTGCTTTTGTATGTATTCTTATTGTTTGAAATTACTAGGAGTTCAGTTCTGCCCTGGAGGAAATTGTCCAGGTGTGCCCCCAGGTAAATATAACTGCTCCTGATTCCTATATTCAGCAGTACATTAACCACAGTATCTTTGGAATTACTAACCTAAGGGATAGTCAGCATCTATTATTATTTTCTCCATGTGGGCAAGGGGCTGCTGTGCTCAGATCCAGGTAAAGATACTTCATTAGTCTTTTGCCCTTTGGAATGATGCCTTCTCAGTGCTTCAAAATGCCAAGATAAGGAGCCAAAGGACATTTTAAATTGCTTGGGAAGTCAGCTTGTCCACTCTCCAAACTGTATCAAAAGTGAAATGGATGGGTACCAGCAGAAATGGCAGAGGGATATATACAGAATTCCAAGTTGACCCATTTTTTTTCAACCAAGTTACTTAGTTGTTTTCTGTTTCCAAAATTTTGAGAGGTGAGAGGTGCACAGACAGACATTTTGCCAAATTCTGAAGCTCGATACCATAGACTTATCAACCAAGTGAGTTGTATATTGTATGTACAATATACAGTGCCCTGTATTTTTATATGATTCTGGTTGTCTGAAAAATATTGATAAAAGTTGAAAAAGGAACTTGATCATTAGGGGAATCTAATTTCCGCTTACAGCCTACCCCAGTCTCAATCAACTATATTTTGCACCATAGCCTTAACCTCGCTTTTGAATCTATAGTGCAGTATTGCTATTCAATTCAGGCATTTTCAGGCA
The DNA here is from genome assembly GCA_003457575.1 of Thermophis baileyi. NCBI lineage: Eukaryota > Metazoa > Chordata > Lepidosauria > Squamata > Dipsadidae > Thermophis > Thermophis baileyi. The sequence continues at coordinate 3,016,541 of QLTV01002664.1, forward strand.
TTTAAGGCAAGAAAAAGTAATGCATAGCTAAGCTGTGCTTATAGGATAGGCTGTAACTGCCTCATTTGTTGTTACTTTGGATGGACCAATTATTTCTTTAAATAATTGGGATGATTTATGATATAAGATCCAGCTTAGCAGTTAAGGCGTCAGCTAGAAACCAGGAGACTGTGAGTTCTAGTCCCACCTTAGTCATGAAAGTTGGCTGGGTGTCAGTCACTCTCTCAACCTATGACAATAAACTTGGATAACAAACCAGTTGGTCAACTCCTATCACAACACTCAGTTAATCCAAAAAAAGTGGAGTCTGCACTTGTGGGAAAATGCTAGGATGAAAGAAAAAATGAGATAATACAGGAAACTCAAAAGTCTATTTGGATTTGTGGGAATTTGTTTATTTTGGATTCCAGGAAGGTTAATTATTCTTTCTGAGCTGCCAGGCTTATGTTACATAAGATGGATGGCTATTCAAATCTTTTTAAAAAACAAATATTTATGCTATACAAGTGGGCCACAATTTATGATCACAGTTAGAACCACAACTTCTGTCACTAAACAATGAGGTCATTAAGTGAGTCATGTCCAATTTTACGACCTTTTTGCCACAATTATTGAGCAAATCATATTAAGCAAATTTGTCTCCCCCCCCCTTGACTTGTTGGAAGGCCCCTGGGAAGATTGCAAATGGCAATCATGTGACCCCAGAACATTGCAACCCTCATAAATACATGCCAGTTGTCAAGAGCCCAAATTTTTATCATGTGACCATGGAGATGCTGCAGCAGTGATGTGGAGCCAGTCATAAGTCACTTTTGTCAGTGCTGTTGCAATTTTGAATGGTTGTTTAATGAATGGTGGTAAGTCAAGGACTACTGTAGTATTGGATCAAGATGAATTGCTTGTAAGCTACTTCAAAAGTCTTCTTCAACCACATAATAAGTTAAAGCCCTGTGGGTTTTTTTGAACAAAGGTGTAGCATGGAATGCTGATTAACACATTGGATTTAAGCAGAGGAGGTCTAACTGCTCTGCCCCATGACCATTTGGATAAGGCAGTCACTTTCTTTCAACCTAATGGCTTAGAGTAAGGGGGAGGTCCAATGGGCAGTGCCTGGACCTTCTGCATCAAGATGAGGAGAATTAATTCAATTGTCTATTACAGTTATGCAAGCTCCCTATACACTTTTCCCTTCTGGGATCCCGTTAGGTATATTGGACAACAATTCTCACCATTCACAGCTGATAATTGTATTAGTGAGGGCTGATGGGATATTTCATCCAAGACATTCCAATGAGATGGAATGTTATAGTCTGGATGAATTCCAGACGAATAAGAGGGAGTTCAGTTCAGATATTTTGTGTGAGAGAAAGAGGGTGAAGACAGCCCCTCCCTAACAGCTCTGAGTATAGATGTAGATACTAGAGTGCTTCAGTTTGGCAAGATTATGTCTGTAGGTGTGGAACAATAAAGAAATCTGTTTGGAAGAATCGCCACGTGTCTTTTTAAAAAGTTTTGGGGCCCTGACATTGGCAAACTCCAGGTTGAGGTAGTTTATCCTTTCATTCTTCATAATCTTCCGAGCTTCCAGTAATAACAAAGGTAATGATACACAACCTGATCAAAGCAGTGATGTATAATGACCTCTACCTCTATTGTGGCAAGTATATAATATAATTAAAATCAAATATTTATAAAGTGAGCTGTGTTTCAAATTGATTTTTTTTTTAAATTCCCCTTCCCTTCCCTCTCCTCTCCTCTCAGCTCTTCCTGCAGGCATCCATATGACAGTAGCCAAGAGGTGATTGTTCCTGGACAGCTGCAAGTACCCCCATCCCAAATAAGTGACACCACCATTGATCTTACTTCTGCCACCTGCCCTCACACAACTGCAACTTCCGCTGGCGGCAATTGGTTTTCAAACAAAACATTCAGGCCGTAAGCTAATCAGAGCACAGGAAAGAATAGGAACCAAAAAAAGAAGCATCGGTCTTGACAAAGCACCCTTCCCGCCCGTCCAAATCCAAATATGACTTTGGACTTTTTCAAAGTGCACACATTAAACATCAAGCATGAATGGAAAACTGAGAGTATAGCCAGCTTTCCCCATCTGGCTGGGCTCATAAATTGCAACTGATTCCAGAATGCAACAAGATTATATTACCACTGTAAATATGTTGAACAAACAAACTTACATTTTGGGCAGAGAGCTTCTCTGGATGTTAACATTCTTTATTTTGGAATTTTTTTCCCAAAAATTGAAAACATTAAACTCTGCTTGTTTTCCTGATCTAGCATTATCAGACCTGTCAAACATATTGAAGCATATGGATGGAGTAAACAGTGAATCGCCAACTGAGAGGGCCAAAATGTGAAAAATCTCCATTTAGGACATGGTTACTGTAGTTTTGTGGGCTTCCCTGTTCTCTCTCAAGCTGTACAATGTATTTGGACAGATACTACTTTTAAAAAATGAATGGCTACAACTGTAAGTCAAGGGAGACTTTGAGGAGAACATCTCTAAAATATGAATTAATCCCTGCTGTAAGAAAAGAATCATTTTTATCTGAGATAGCCCAACACAGAAAGGTTTCAAAAACCAATCTGAGACAATCCTAGTTATATCTTGTAAGAATACCACCTCAGAAAACATTTTTTAAAAATCGAGTACTGTCACTCATATTTGATTTTCAGTGGCATGATACAAAATCAATTTTTTAAAGTAACTGATCATTTTAAATGACTGAAAATATATATTTTTTTCAAAATGACTGATTCTGTGAAATGACTGCAAATAATCTTCTAATTTGATGGTGTGGTATTTGTCGCTTTCCACTATTACTGAATAGCCCTGTCTAGCTTTTCTATATCCTAATGCAAGAGGCTGAAAATTCAATAAAGAATATCTTGGAACTTTAATGGCTTCAGTTTTTTTCCTTCTGTTTGAAAAATGGTAAACTGACCTATTTCCCCTATAATAAACAGAAACACTTAATTTAGGAATGGCAATTTAACATTTAGGTGGAAACCTTTGCAAGAGGGAGCAAGGTTTGACCAAATTGAAGACTTAAGCATTTGGAATGAATTTCATCCGAAACCTATTTTCAAGGCTGGTCATATTATTAACCTAAAGTCATAACAGGTGAACAATGCTCCATTCTTTCAAATAAGAAAAAGACCAGAGTGGGCCAGATTAAATAATATGCTTATAGCACAAGCTAGAAATTGTACAATGAATTCTGCAGTGGGACGACCACATTACCTGATGTTGTACATTCAATCCAAATCAGAGAGTCACTGTAGTGATTGCTTAAAATGGAAGGAAACCTTAACATATTGCTAGTCTCAATATTTCACTGTTCCCAAATATGGATATTATTAGAGTATCTATCATATGAGGAGAAGAGGTGAAGGCGGCAAATGAAATGTTACCTTATGTTTTATTGGCAGGAGTTCACATTTGAAGGAGCTTACCTTCTTTTTTGTTTTAAACATTCATCAAAGGCAAATTTGAAACAAAAGATATGAAAAGTTCAGTTAGAATCCCATAATGTAAGTTGGTGCAAGATTTAATTTCAATTCCATTGCCAATGGATTCAAAAGCAGGGCCAAGTTTCGGGTGGATCTTTTTTCCTCCTCCCTACTTTTTTTTTAAAAAAAAATTGGCAGAGTAACACTGCCTGTTCACTGCAGAGCTGTTCAGTTGGAACAGAGTTTGGCAAGGGTTTTCCATTAGGCCCTGGCCCCCTTATGATAGCTTGCTCTTTGTACCTCATGCCAGCCATTTTAAAAAATGCCTGTTTAAAAATCTGATTAGCAGCAGGTACAGCCTGACCTTTATCTTCCCTTTCTTTGTTCCACTGTTTGGTTATGTCCACTATGTGCTCTAGTTGTGGAATGACCCACATACAGGACTCATGGTCCAAGCTCTAAAAGCCATATTGCTTCCTCAGAGACCAACTCACAATCAGCCCAAGAAACCAGAAAGCCTCCATCAGAAAGTAAGGACAAATTTCTAGGAGATTTGGGATATGTAAAAGTAACCTTGGGGAACAGAAGAAAGACCACAGTCAGATAAAAGTACAGTAATCCCAGGCTTGGGCAGAAATATAATTTGAGAAAGCTTCAGACATGACTCTGCCTAGTTCTCTTTGAAGATAAGGAGGAGGGAGGCACATTCAGACTTGCAAGGTTCTGTTATTGTAAGCTTATAATAAAAGTAGTATTAGCCCTGATGACTTTGTTTTCCTTGTCTGATCTACCTTGAAGGGCTGGCATCAACCTTGCAACCGTTAGCCAACTGTAACTGTTGTTGCAATACAAGCAACAGTGTGTAGCATTTTAGAAATTTTTGACAGTAACTTTGAATTAAACCTGTGGAGACATCAGTTTTTTAAAAAATCTCTAACATTGTTTTGTGTGTTGTGGGAGATACAGTATATTTCTAAATCATGCTGTTTTTAAGGTATGAACATTTGGGATTGTTCTGGTTTTGATTTGTCTGAAAGCTAAAGATAACGCCATTGTCATTTATAGATGGCCTTTGAAAAGGCTGACATTTTTAAAGACTTGTTATAAACTATGCACCAAGCCTATTTTCCTGTTTTCATTTGTGAGACATCCAGACAACCAATTATTCCTTTTCTAGCAGGCAACGTGGTCTCCATCCTAACCTGCACACTTGCCAAATGTTCTTTCTTGCTGTCTCTCACATTCTGTTAAAATTTATCAGACAATTGTTTTGTTTTATGTTTGGGGAAGGGACATTACACTCTTAGCTTTTATTTTAGAAAATATATACACTTGAATTTTCATGAGCATATGATCCCTTTCTTGGATGTGCATGTTGTGTTTGTGGGGGAGGGGGGAGAGATTTCTGTTGTGATCTACCATTCAGGTTGTGTTAGGGGGACAGATAAGAAAACAATATGCAGTTTTCCAAGGAATCAGTTTTCTCTGTAACATAGGCTCTATTTAATACTTTAATCAGCCATTTTCCCCCTAATTTATAACATATCAGACCCTAGGGTGTGTAGAATTCTTAAGTATTTCCATCATTTTTATATTTCCTTTCCTAATTGTTATTTTGTTTTATTTATTCACAAAAGGAACAAAGTCTAAACTTCAGCAATATGGAGAGAGAAGGGGGAGAAAAGAGCCTGAGAAATTACTACGGTGGGAAATGTGCCAAATTGGGAACAAAAATAGGTTTTATAATATAAAGTAGCTATTTCTCACTCACTCTGACCCATTTTCCATTTGAACAAAATAAATAAATAGATGATGCTATAAAAATGATCACACACAAATTCTTTTAAAAAGAATTTATTGAACTGGTGTGGTGCTTTGAAAAGGCTTCTACATCTGTGAGATCTGACTGGCTCTGTTTTTTCAATTATGTAATGTGTTATTAATAACAGCTTCCAAATAATTTATATTAATCCACTGGTGTTTCGGTCTATGTCAGTGCCAGGGCAAAGAGAACAACATGGCTTTGTTACTCCTTCTGAATGACACCAGTAACTAAAGCATCCTTTCTTTCAGGTAGTTGAACATTTGGACTGAGCATTCCAAATACCAATTTTCTAATTAAAGGCCAGCTGTCCTGCTTCCAAAGATGCAAAATTCATGGGTGGGTTAAAAAACACTGGACTGAGTCCAGCTTTACTGGCTCTGGCTGGGAGGGCAAGTTTCCACCCACATCAAAAGTTGCATCCCAATGTCTCAGTGTGGCTCAGCTGGACTCTATATTGCCCATACCAATTAAAGAGATTATTTCTCTTGCTTGCATTTGGATTCTAACAATTTAAAGCATCTGCTATATATATATTATTAGACCAACAAATATTTAGCATGTTCTACAGGCAGCCATTTCAGATGTGCCAAACATAAGCTGTAGCACTAGTTATACATTTTCCTAAAAGAACAAAAATAAGGTTGTGACCGTATTAAATGTAGACTGATTACTGCAGCAGATTCTTCATAATTGTTTTTGCAAAGAATCTGACGTTTTCAGCTAAGTACTAGCCTCACTTTAAAGCAGGCATCAAAGATCAGCCCACATCTCCACAATCAAACTCCACAATCAAACACCCACAAAATGAAGATACCTCTACAAACGACAACACATGTTATAAATGCAATAAAACCATCAAAGAGGATGAGGAATTCAAAAAATGCCGCATATGCACAAAGTATGCCCACCACACCTGCCTGGAAATAAACAAACATGTAGCCAATTTCCTACAAGCATCTTCCACATTTCCTTATATCTGTCCACCATGTTTACCAATACTGGATAACCTAATTACCATGGCTGATAGATTCCAATCCTTAGAAACAACCATAAAAGCACAACAATCATATATTGACTCCATGGAAGCACGTTTAGAAGCACGCTTCACATCTTTGGATTTCCTTATATCATGTTTACCAATACTGGATAACCTAATTACCATGGCTGATAGATTCCAATCCTTAGAAACAACCATAAAAGCACAACAATCATATAATGACTCCATGGAAGCACGTTTAGAAGCACGCTAGCACGCTTC
>QLTV01002664.1:3033614-3061351 GCA_003457575.1 Thermophis baileyi
AAACAAAAAAAGGTTCGCCATCACTGGCATAGGCAAACCACTCCAGAAATGTTAGGTGGAAAAGTATAGGGATTTACCTAGGCAGTTGCCAGGAGTCAAAACTAACTTGAAAACACACTAAAACCTTCAGATGAGTTGCAAAGAATGGTTTGTGGAAACTAAATTTTTTCAAGTCTTCAGCTTCAAAGGGTGTCATTGTTTCACTCTGAGATCTTAGAGAAGACACGATCTTTTATCTGTATTCCCAGTAAAATAAAACATTGCGGGATAGCTGTGTGGATGAAGATTTACCCTAGTTCTCCTAGGCCACTTCGCTCTACTTACACTTCAAAAATGCCCGTGGGACACAGTCACAAAATGACCATTGATCTTCTTAGGTATAAAGTGGGACTGGTTATGCACATTTATTTCTGCCTCTCATATATCCATGGCAATTCTTCCACACGTCTCCCAGCCTCCAGGCCAGTCTAATATTGGAGTCTTTGGGGAAATGCCTGCTTTCATGCAATCAGTCAGGAAGGAAAATAAATAGAAAGCTGTAAGACGAGGCACTTCCCAGACAAAGTCCAGGCCAAGCTTGATTCAAACATGGAGAAGGAGGGACTGAATATCTTTTCCTGATAGGGTTTTAATAGACACATTATGCAGGAACCTGGTGTAAATATTCTCAACATTGAAACCATTCCAACTCATCTTCAGCCCCACACACATTATTATCATCTTGATTTACAGCTGTCTGGATTTCACTTGACGTGACAGTATTTTATCAGTTCAGGGAACTCATGTAGATAAATGGCTCAGCCTCAGAGAGGTAAACACATGTCAGCCCATGACAATTATTTCTTTCATTAAGAATGAAAGTGATGGATATGATCCCAATGGTTCAGTTTTGGGGGTAGGGACCAATAATTTTTTTTTATCATCTAGGTAGGAGAAACCAGATTAGTGTTAAGTTTTAAGATGCCCCTCTGTGTTGTGTTTACTCTGTTCTACAGGTAAGGATCCAGAGAGTCAAGAGATGGCTTCATACTTCATAGTAAACCATAATCTGATTTGCTGGGTTCTGCTTTAGTTGATTCTGTGAACCCAGATAGGGTGATCTGTCAACCTTAGTTTATCCTGAAAAACCCAACCATCATTCATAACCATGATTAATCAAAACAGTGTTCAATGCAGGGTGTGGAGTCAATGTTAATGGAGAACTAACAAAACCCCATGAGATACAAAAAAGGAACAAGACAAGGATGCCAATTGTCTCTGCTCCTGTTTATTTTAATTCTTGAAATACTGAAGAGGGATATAAGACATGAGAGAATTATAAAAGTAAAGGTTAAAAGAAAAAGTTAAGGACATTTGCTGATGACTTGTGTTGGTTTTGAAGGGTCCATTATTCTATAGAATAGAAATATTAATGGGAATTTTTTTAAAAAAATGCAAATAATTTAGTGTACTAACAGGTTTTATTAAGATTAATAATCAGAAGATAAAAATGTTAACAGAAATGTAAAAATAGAGGATCAAACAGAACTGATGAAGAAAAAGCAGTTTTAACATTGAGGAAAAAGTAAAATATTTGGGTAACACTCTAACAAATATGAATTGTATGTTATTTCAAAATAATTATTTTAAGCTACAAAATGAATTTAAAAAGACCACGTTAAAATGGAAGAAACTACAATTTTCTTTGCTGGGGAGAATTTCTGGGATAAAGATGAATGTTCTTCTTAGAACGATATTCTTGTTTCAGCCAATACCTGTTTTGACAAACTGATATACATTAAACAATGGCAAAAAGATACATCTAAGTTTGAATGGCAAAGGAAAAGATATGAGTTAAGAGAGGTTTTGAAGCCCAGCGTGCAACCCAGACAGCATGAGTTGAAATTGGATGGGACAGAAAACACCACTTTTGATAACTTTCAAATCAGAAAACACAGGTGAAGGTTGCATTGATGATGGCTGGACATTGGCTGACAATGACACCAGATATTTCTGTCCTCCAAAATGATGGCCAGCTCATGCTTACACTGGGGTAAGTTGGAAGAGTAGATCTGCCTTCTGTCTTCTCATCTTGTAGTAGTATTGGCAGGGGTGGGTTCCGCTTACCTTCCCCACCGGTTCGCATCGCGATGTTTTGCGCGCAATTTTGCTTCTGCACATGCTCAGTAGCTGCAATCAGCCCGAAACACAGCTGAGGAGCTGATCAGCTGTGCTTCGGCCGAAGGAATAAAGGTCAGTATAAACCCGGGGGCGGGCGGAAGGGCCCTTTTTCAAGCAGCAGAACGATCCGGTCCAAACTGGGAGGAACCCACCCAGGGGTGAAATCCAGCAGGTTCTGACAGGTTCTGGAGAACCGGTAGCGGAAATTTTGAGTAGTTCGGAGAACCGGCAAATACCACCTCTGGCTGGCCCCAGAGTGGGGTGGGAATGGAGATTTTGCAGTATCCTTCCCCTGGAGTGGGGTGGGAATGGAGATTTTGCAGTAGCCTTCCCCTGCCACGCCCACCAAGCCATACCACATCCACCAAGCCATGCCCACAGAACCAGTAGAAAACAAAATTGGATTTCACCACTGAACCCACCCCTGAGTATTGGAGGCGGTGCCTAAGAAGAGTTTATTTCTACTATAAGGAAAGAACAGAGTGGGAAGAGCAACAACGGAAAAGAAGGAAAGATTGATAAGCCTAGTTAACGATTTCTTCCAAAAATTATTAACCAGTCAAGAATTGAGAGTTTCCATACAGTTTGAAATCTTTTACTCGTTCTTTCACACTCCTCAAAAAGAAGTTCGATCAAATTAAACTCATCTAAATTCTTGTAAATTTCCATGTAAGAGTACAAAAGACCTCTTATTCAGTACAGTGGAACCTGAAGCTTGTATATATAAATGAATTATCACACTTGAATGGCATTGCTGAGTGAGAGAAACAATTAAAGCCATCCTGTTAACATTTTACAGGTTTCAATTATCTTCTCAGTGTACCCTGGATATTGATCGAATGTCACAAGCAAATTTCTCAATCTATATTGATGAGTGGCAGCAAAGTCATTAAAAGCCTTTGTAAAAATATATTATGCAAAAAGAGGATAAACAGTATTTCTTTTGAAGGATTTTATTCAGAAATGCATATATTGTTCTGCCTCATGTTATAGAGCTTAATGCTTTTATTTCCATTTTCAACCAACAGTTTTGGTGGAAATGGAAATAACATTTTGTTATGTTCAATTTGTGTTCATGTACTCACACAAACACATCAGGTTTTTTTTTTTCTAATGAGCATAATTATTGGCTGATTTAAATTTCTTAGATTTGGATAATGAGAAAAGAATGGGTTCCCTGAAAATACCCTTATTCCTAACCTGCCATCCAAACAAACATACCAAGTGGCTCTGTTAAGGTTAATATTTTCAGACTCACAAAAAAACAGCTGAGGATAAGAATAGGTAGTTAAGAAAAAGGAGGAAACCAGTTTTCTTCTGAAGCCTCAACCCTATTTTCAATCTTAGAGGGAGAAAACTAAAATTTTTACCCTCAAGATACTTACAAATGTAATTCTAGGCATGCCTACTCTAGAGTAAAGCCTATTCAGAAGTGAGCATGTATAGGATGAACTTCAAGTGCTGTTTCACTGGTAAACACAGAAACGTGCAAGTAATGCAAAAGACACCTCAGCAAATCAAGCTTGCCTTCTGCTAACTGGACACCCCCATGTGGTTTTCTTGGCAGAAGACCAGGAGTAGGCCAAATTCAAGCAACTGGCTTAAAGATAACCGTGCTGATTCTGAAATGAATGCATACCACTGTCATGTGGAAACTCACTCTCTTCATATTATGATGTTCAGTCCAGGGTGCATTTTAGTCATTTTTCTTTAATGTGTTTCAATGATTTTATTAGGACTTTTATGCGCATTACCACAAAGCAGTTTTGACATTTTCAGCGGAAAATCTTGAGTTCATTCAACAGCCTCTCACCAGAAAATAGAAAAATGGTTGGATGTGTGTCTTGCATTCCCAGGCTCTGTTATGTTTGGGAGGAGAAGGTTCAGTTAGGGTGAATGATAAATTCCTAAATCCTCTGTGTTTATAATCTCAGTAAGGGTAATTGCAACATGTCGGCATTTATTCATTGTATATTATTTCTTCAAATGGGGCTGTCCTGTCTTCAGCCTCAACCACATGCTGACAGTTTGTGGTTTTCAATTTGCCTTGCCGGAGGTTTATTTGCTTAACAAAGAGCCTTAGTTAGAGACTCTCTTTGTCAAATTTCCTGACTTGAAATATGAACTGTAGCAGATGCGTAAAGAGAAGAGCAATCTGGCAGGACAAGGGGTATACCTGCTCCAACTTTGTAGCCACAATCCCCAAGCTGGTATTCTGAACAGAAAACCAATCAAAACATCCCCTTTTTCAAACGGGTCCAGAATTCAAATCCAAGCAGTGCATAGGGACATGTTAATCTGAAGAACAGTATGGAGACAAGGAGACCTCAGAACTGGAGGTTGCTTTCTGGGCCATCCAAACTCATGGTTTTAACAAGGGGACACATTTGTTTCTTTATAATGAGCTGTCCTGGGAAAAGGACTGAGAGACAATCTCCAGCTGTCATTGTTATACTACTATTGCTATTAAGAAAAACGGGAAAATAATGTTTGATCAGTTTTGCCTTTCTATATAATATAAGCCTAGAAAAGCACCTAGTAGAATTAGAATTAGAATTAGAATAGTCTTTATTGGCCAAGTGTGATTGGACACACAAGGAATTTGTCTCCAGTGCATAAACTCTCAGTGTACATACAAACAACAAAGTAATACAAGATAGTAATAGAAGATAGTAGAAAAGATGAGAAGGATAATAGTAATACATTCCTACTGCATGGGTAAATATCCTTAGACATAAGACAGTATTGTGAGAATTAGATGTTCAGCAGAATGATGGCACGAGATAAAAAAAACTGTCTTTGTGTCTAGTTGTTTTGGTATACAATGCCCTGTAGCAATGTCCTGAGGAGAGAAGTTGAAACAGTTTTTATGTCCAGGATGTGAGAGGTCTGTAGTAATATTTACATCCTGGTTTCTTGTTCACTTTTAGGTGACCCCAAAGACCGTAAGGAAATCATTGAGAACTTTTGCATTCTAACATTCTTGAAATGTCATAACATAGTGAAAAAGCTACCTATATTTCAGTGCGTAGTTTAAAATATGTGAAATCGCACAGCAATATATTACTTACATTAGTGAACTTTGTAACAACCCTGTAAAGAAGGCAGGTATTACTAACCATAAAAGGGTAAAAACGCCTTGCCGAAAGCAATGTAGCTATAATGGGAGCTGAAAGAGAAACTTGCTCATTCACAGATGAATCTCTTAAAAAGGTAAAGTGTCCTTCAAGTGATTCAAGCAATTACATAGAGACATCCAAATATCCTTCTTCTCACAGTACAAAAGTGGATTTTCACTGCCTTCTTCCAAGATGCTTTGTGACTTCCCATTCCAGCCTAAAGCCCTGCAATGTTTATGCAATCCACCATCCAACAACTCACCAAATCCAGCTTTGATTTGCTTTTGAATTAGCCCAGGTTTTCTAGAGTCTAATATTGAATGCTAATCCATAAGCCATGGTTTCAACCATTACAGCTGGGTTCATAAATAAGAATATACATTCCTATATGCATGGCTCAGTAGGACTTCTATGTTTGTTATCTAACAAAAGTAAAATGCAAATATGATGCATTTTATGCATTAGTACAGGGGTGTCAAACTCAAGGCCCGGGGGCTGGATCTGGCCCATGGGGTACTTAGATCTGGACAGGGTTGGTATTCACTTACCTTCCCTACTGGTTCGCAAATGTGAGCGCCTTCCGTGCATGCGCAGAGCCTCGAAAACGTGAATAAATGGGACGTTGTTACATCGGAGTGGGTGGGCGGGGCCTCCCGCAGTCGCCACTACCAGTTCGCCCGAACCGGATAGAACCGGCTGAATGCCACCTCTGGATCTGGCCCGTGGGGCTGCCCTGGAAACAGCAAAGGAACAGCCCGCAGTGCCTCTCCAAGTGAAAACAGAGCTTGGGAGCCCGTTTTTGCTGGCAGAGTACTCAGACCACCACAGGTGCCCCCAACACGAGTGACGTCGAGCTGGCCATGCCCACCCCAGCCACATCCACCCCAGCCCCCCCTGAGGTCAAACACAACCCTGATGCGGCCCTCAATGAAATCGAGTTTGACACCCCTGCATTAGTACATAAGTAAGTGCAATTGGTAAACCCTATTATTTGATAAAAATATATTTATCTGCCCCTCTCAAAAAACCTTTGCCTGAATACATTTTCACAATACAGAAAATTGCACAACAGGGGAATCAATCCTACCAAAAGAGCCACAAGAAAAGCTCTTTTTTTTCCCCCTCATCCACTGAAATTCCAACATACAGTAGTGGGAACGTAACGATGGCTTTTCCATCAAAGCAAAAAGCAGAAGGTACATGAGTAGTGAGGATTCCTAAAGCATCCATTGATTATTATGGCCTTTAGAAACTTAGCCAATAGTCTGAATTGCGCACAGAAACACAATGCAAAACCTGGCATGGTTGTAGTGATGTGATCCAGCAAGCAAACACCCGACAACATGCTATCTTTGTCTGAATCAGCAGCAGTTTTTAAAAGTAGCTTCATCCAGAATGCATGGCAATAATCCAAATGAAATGTAAGTTTATGAAGATGTATATTCACAGCACTTCTTAAACAGCCAATGAATGGCATTCATTCTTAAAATACAGTTGGGAAAATGTATCACTACTGTAGAAGAAAATGTAACAATCGTCATGTGGCATAGCAATTTTACTTTTATATTTTATAGTACTTATGCAGTCTTATGTGAAATGTTCATGCACATATGTTCTTCAGTGCTTCCATGTTTAAAATGCACATTAAAGTTGCTCAGGCCATCTGAGAAACACCATTTGCCTTTAGTTAAAAAGTTAATATTGAAAAGGCCTACAGTACATGCATATAAAATATTTAGGCTTGCGTGATCTAAGGGCCGCGTACAGTTTGTCCATTCATATGTTTCCTCCACAAACAATGGAGGGTAGCACTGAAAATCATCTTCAGATTGTCCTATTGCACATTGCTGAGTTTGTCCCCTGCAGCTAAATGACAGGCACTATCAAACTGGCACTCTGTTTCCCTTCCAATTTTTAGTAATGAGTATATATTAGCTCAGCTTGTTTCCAAGAAGGCGTTGCTCATGTTCTCATTAAAGTCAGCCGAATTTCGAACGGGATGGTAATGGAGATAGAAAAGGCTGAAATCCCAAGGCACCCCTTAGGGGAATTTTGCTGCCAAGAGTGTTAGAGGGAGGGAGGGAGATGGAGGGAGAGGGGGACAGAGAGAGAGAGAGAGAGAGAGTGANGGAGGGAGGGAGAGAGAGAGAGAGAGAGAGAGAGAGAGAGAGAGAGAGAGAGAGAGAGAGAGAGAGAGAGAGAGAGAGAGAATATTGTGGCACCAATTAGCTGGACACGCGTCCGATTCCAAGGTTGCTCGTCCCTGCGTTTTAGCGCTTCCAGCAGCCCGAAGCCCCTACCCGATGGGTAAGAAGAGGCCGGGCACTCCCCGCCTTCTGCCCTTCCTGGAGCCGCGCCCCTTAGCTGCAGAGCTGAGTCTCGACGGCCCAGCGAAGGTGGTACCAGAATGTCCGCGCCGCTCCCTTTGTCCCCGGTAAAGGCGAAGATAATGAATGCGCGAAAGGATTAGTAGCGGCGCCCGGCTCAAAGCTCTCCGAAGCTGCCGGAGCCCGGCGCTGATAGGACAGCTGGCGAGAAGGGACACCCAATTCAATTTGCTCCTCATTTGCATACATATGACAACCATCTGTGCTAATAGCACTGCAATGTCTCCATTAGGCTCCCTTCGAGTGTACAGAGCTCCACTTCGCTCCAATTAGACTTTTAAGTGGGAAAGCTTAGCGCATCAATATTTGCAGAGGGGACAGGATGGCTCAGCGAGCCGTGGCGCTTTCCGCTTTTCCCTTCGCGTCAAGGGCTGTTAGGCTGCTCCATTGCAGCCTAAAAAAAGACGGCTAGGAATGTGTGGATAGCCTATACCCTTCCTGTCCCACCCCAAAAAGATTTCGGAATTAGATCATCCGAAAACTGGCTTGGGCTATATAGGGTGATCCAGCCGGCCCTTCTAGGAAGGGGTCTAGTTCACCCAGAAGGAAAACCTCAAATTGGCCATCTCAGCCTATTTCGAAAGCTGGATCACAAGTCCCAGCATTGCCAGTCCTGCAGCCTAAGCAGAAGCAGGGGAGTTGGCACTCAACATATGTGGAGGATGGTAGGTGGAACCCGCCAGAAAGGGCTTATTCATCCCGGCCCTGCAGAAGCCAAACAAACAGCCTGCGAAAAGGCAGTTCCACATTGGGAATGGTGCTTGTTTGGTGTGCTCAAGATGTGCGTCATTTATTTGCAATGAATGTCGTGATTCCGGTGCTTGATGCTCCTTCTCCTCCTGTTTAGAGGAAATAGCTTTAAAGTTTGGCCGTTGTTTACCTCAGGAAAGCCTCTCTCTTTTTTTTTTCTTACTTTATTTCAGTGTCCTATGTAATCAGAGGATGGTTCTTGGGTTTCAACATTAAGGCATTCATAACGTATTTTTTTCCCTCAAGGTGACCCACATCTCACCAACATATAAACAGCCCTGTGAAGTAGTGTGAAATGGGATAAGTGAGTCAAATGCACAGAGAGTGTCTGCCCAAAGTTCTCTTCCTTGTCTTCCAGGGACACATACTAAGTTATTTATTATGTAAACAGTTCTTTCCATCTTTCCCAGTTTCTGCCCTTGCTCCTACTAGTGTCAGAGTTTGTGAAGGCAAGCTTTTTTCTTGTGTTTTTTGCTTGCTTCCCCCCCCCCGCCCTTAAAAACATGGTACTTCCCTCTTCCTGCCACCAAGCCAAAGCCAGTTCTGTCTCCTCAAAGGAATTAAAGGGATGATTCTAGCTCACTAGATCTGTAGCATTAGTGCAACACAGTGGTAGCATTCAATAAATATTTATTTAAAAAGTAGACATCATTTTGCCAGCGGGCCTAGAGACCCCAGAGTGAGACAGAGCCTATCAAATTCCTAAGAGGTCTGTAAGGGGGCGTGCATAAGCGCACCAACGTGCCTACCGTCCCTGTCCTAATGTCCCCCTTTATTCGTATCCATTTCATGTATTAATAACCATGTTTATACCTATATCTGTTATCTAATACATGCTTGACAAAATAAATAAAATAAAAAATAAATAAAAAATAAATAAAATAAATAAAATAAATAAATAAAAATAAAATAAAATAAATGGTTTATTCGATTGTTGTCACCAGACGAGTGGGGGTTTATTCGCTTTGTAATTTCGGGTTTCACTTCTGTAACCCACCCAAAACCACCATGAATGAGTTGGGCGGCCATATAGATTTTCTTAATAAAATAAAAATAAAAATTCCACTCAGAGAGAGGAGCATAAAGGAAAATGCTCTGTCCAAATATGTATTGTTGGAGAAGGACTAGTGTGTATAGTTTCAGCTCGTTTGAGCTCATCCCTGTACACAGCTAAAGTATTTCCTTTCCCCACTGGACATTTGCCAATTCAAACTAAAACCTCACTTTTGGGTTTATACCAAACAGGAGATGTCTGGACATGCACTTTTAGTGTAGATTTAAAAGGAAGTCTGTCGATCAGGATACTGCCCAGCGAGTGTACAAGGCTTCAGTACATGTCCTCTGAATATCAGGAGAACTGTATTAAATTATAATTATGAACTGCTGTTCTTAAACCAGATTTTAATTGCTATTTAAATATATCAGGGGCTTGATTAGATCCTTGCCCAATTGTAACAAAATCAAGATAGCCCTCATTTTTGTAGGCATCCAGAAACAATTCTAGAAATGATTTCCAAAGGTTTGCTTAACCTCTTGACAATCAATCAAGTTAAAAAAAACCAGCAGATATTGCTCAATGGGCTTCCCATGAGTAATTACAGTCACTTCATTTTATGGCAAATGTACAATCACCAGCCTTCTTTTTATGTCCCCACAATTTAATTATGGTATGCAACTTGTACTTCCTTTTTATAGAAATAAGCAACCTAAGCACGATATATCTATGCTTCAAAAAAAAAAAATTCCCTATACTTACTCCTTCCAGTAACCTTACCATGTTGCATTATCTTCCTTAATTAATCAGGCCACATTATTAGGTAAACATCCTGAGCTTGGGAACAGACCATTAAGCATGTAGCTACATTTAGGAACAGCTTTGGAACTGGTGTTTATTCTTTTGGCTCAGTTGCTCTTTTGGGCTTTGACATTTCTCCAACGCCCCTGGTGACTATTCCATGATACCCACAAGAGACTGCAGATTCTGCAACCGAGATAGCTATTATTAGCTATGGGCAGTGAAAGGAAAACACTGCACTGCCAACTATTTTAATTTCTGAACAGGTGAATAAAACAGCAAAGAACAAGAGACATCATCTATGCTAACTTCTGACCACTGGGGTAGGATCAGGATGTATTAGTCAGGAAACTCCTAAATATGACATTACTGTGATTCGTTTTCTTCCACTTCCTGCATCATCTCTTGCTCTCTTCTCTTAACCCAAACTCCCTCCCCCTCCTATTTTACCAGGTAGTAGCTGCCACTGCCATCTCGGGGGGGGGGGGGTTTCTCTCTCTCTCTCTCTCTCTCTCCCTCTCTCTCTCTCTCTCTCTTTTTCTCTCTCTCTCTCTCTCTCTTGGTACCTTGATTTCCCAAAGGGCCTTGAGGTGACCCTTCAACTTTCAGAGTAGCATAGCACTGTGAATTTCTTATGATCCCACCTCCTCCATCAGATGCTTTTGATTGGTCAATTCTTGGCATTCTTTTAACCCAGCCAGGCAATCCTGAGGCTTTTCTGTGTTAGGACTCAGGAAGATCAGAAAGTTCTTCTTCATTGGGCCTTTTTTTTTTTTCTCCTCATCCTATTTTGCTTGCTTGCATGGTCCTTTCTGGAATGACCTATTACTGCACAAACACCTAGCCCTGTCCTCCATTTCTAAGGGGTTCCCTGACAGGGGGCATTAGCTGGCCAGTTCCTTCTCTTAGAGCCCCCTCTCCCCTGGGGACAAATTAGGTTTCCTGTCAGAATTGTCTTTAGTACCAAATTATTTTTGCCTGTGTTTTTTGGTTTGTGCTGATGGAGAAATACATTTCCCCAGTGGGCTTCAATAGTTTTAAGGTTAAAGGCCAGCCCATTAATCTACCCCCTTCTTTTGTCAGTTTTCCAACCCACGTGCTCTTGCATTGCTAGGGTAATTTGGGAGGTCTGAGCAGGGAAAATATGCTGTAGACCGATACACAGAGAGACAAAAAAGAAAGGTTGTAATTCCCTCAGTTGGGAAAGATGCGGTCAATAACATTCTTATACACTATATGATATGGAACAGTTTGCCTCCAGAAATTGTGGATGCTCCATCACTGGAGGTTTTTAAGAAGGGATTGGACAGCTTTTTGTCCAGAATGGATAGTGTCTCCTGCTTGAGCAGGGAGTTGGAGTAGAAGACCTCCAAGGTCCTTTCCAACTCTGCTATTCTGCATTCTATAAAACTACAGCTTATGTCCTCCCCGCCTCGGTTGTTTTACAAATTAATTTTGAAATTTGATCAGATAAAACATGATCTTCCATTCTCTTCAATTACCTTGAAATTGTTGGTGGAAGGTTGTAATGATGCTTTAAAGAGGAAACCAAACTTGTCTCTGTGATTTTGCTAACAGATTACTAATTGATTTTCCCATGGTGTTGATCAATGAAGTTGGCAACTTGAATATTATATGGCTCCCTGCCAGTGGCAGCCCTGGGCATCGTTTTTGCATGTCTCCTCCAACAACATGTTTTCTGGAGGTACAAGAACTGGAAAGTGAAGAAAGAAATTAAAGGCGGCTCTGTGAATATACATTCAATTCCAAACCAATATACACCTTTCATCTTTCTCCCCAAGTTAAGCATGCAGACTGGATTCTTGGCACAGACTTAAAATTTGGAATCCTGTCCTCAAAATGAATCAAAGTAATGATTCTGAGCACTTCACAATAAGTCTAAATTGAGGCTCTAGATCAAGGGTGTCAAACTCGCAGCCAGCGGTCCGGATGCGTCACGTGCTGGCCATGCCCACCCTCATTTTAGTGAAGGGGGGAAAAGTTGTGATACGTCATGTGATGACAATGTGATGCCGCAAGTTTGACACCCCTGCTCTAGATGAAAACAGCTCTGGTATTGTACTTGCACCTTAAACATCTGCATATATTGTCAAGCTCCAAGTACAAAACGTCATTTTTTTTGGTGCTTTTTACACTATGTTATAGAGGCCAGCCACAACATCTGAAGCCATGCTTCAGGAAACAGATAAAAATGAGTGAATTGGGTGTTTTCTGCTCTGTCATTCACTCCCATTTTCTGGCTTGACAGTGTGTTTGCTTTGAGGTAGCTCCTTTTTATGAGTTGCATCCCGGAACATACAGTATATCACAAACAGCTGGGAATGTGTTATACTCAAAGTGCCAACCCTGTCTTAAGCCCCAAATACCATGTGTTGTCTTAGCAAACAAAAGCAATTCAGTAAAATCTCTTATAATGTTTATACAGAGCCCACAATTACGGTACTACCCACTTTGTTTAAATAGCACAACAGTTGCATTGATCTTCGAATTAATCAACTCTGGAATAGGTATTTGAAACTTGAAAGCCACTCACCAAGTCAATGCTGGTGGAAACAACTCACTCTCCCCTTTTCCCTTTCTTGCCCTCTCCCATTGCATACACATGCTAACATTATTTGTTTGCACAGCTCTTTGTTTATATATTAAGCCCTAGATTTAAAAGGCATAAAGTATAGCAACCCTCACCCAGGGGTGAAATCCAGCAGGTTCTGACAGGTTCTGGAGAACCGGTAGCGGAAATTTTGAGTAGTTCGGAGAACCGACAAATACTACCTCTGGCTGGCCCCAGAATGGGGTGGGAATGGAGATTTTGCAGTAGCCTTCCCCCAGGAGTGGGGAGGGAATGGAGATTTTGCAGTAGCCTTCCCCTGCCACGCCCACCAAGCCACACCACGCCCACCAAGCCACGCCCACAGAACCGGTAGTAAAAAAAAATGGATTTCACCACTGCCCTCACCCCAATGTCCTAGTCTCTCTTTCATGACCCTAGAATTCCCCCCCCTTATCATGCCACCAGCATTTGTCCACATGGTTTTGTGAAATTCCTATGATCAATAGAAAGTTAAAACGGGTATGTTAAATTTCCAGTTGGACTGTCACACCCTAGTTATTCTAGCTGTGCAATTTTTTCCAAATGCTAAAGGGACTGAAGTGTCATTTCTCTAGCCCTTCCCTGGCTTCATTTCAGCATCCCTGCTCTCCTTGCAGTGACAGTCCTTGGACGCTGCTTTTTAAAGTGTATCCCTATTCTAGAATCTCAGCCGTACAAGGTAGACCAGACTAAGAAGCCAATATCATAGAGCAGAGGTCTTCAAACATGGCAACTTTAAGACTTGTAGAAGTCCACAAGTCTTAAAGTTGCCAAGTTTGGGGACCCCTGTCATAGAGGTTAGGACTATTTTTATTGTGACAGCTATAGGAACAAAATCTTGCAAGTCTGAATGTGCTTATCCCTTCCTTCATGAACTAGGGAGGAGCTGGTCTGAAATGTTTTCTCAAAATTTGTTCCTTGACCTAGGCTCAAAATCTGCTTACCTAACCGTTGCCTTGGCTCTTCCTCCTGCCTTTCAAGGCCATTCCCTGTGTCACAGAGATCTCAACAGGTCAGGGATTCTCAGTCCAGACAACTTGTTGCACCCTCTTGGATGTTCCTTTGTTTCTCCTTATTCTTGTATTCTTGTTTGCAGGGTGCATGAAAACCTCTGATACTCTAAGGTGACACTCTATATTACAATAAAAATGCAGCTAGAGCTTCATTTTAATTTGTTGATGAATCTTAAATAGACTTTTCCACTTATCAGTTAGATGGTGAACCTGAATGTGCCTTTACAGAACATTCTCCTTTAACTACTTTACTTGTATTTTGAGGGACCTGCAGGTCTCAAAATACCTTTTTGGAGTCCAGACTTGATGCTAAAATTTTCTTTACATACAGTATATACATGCAAAGCATACAAAATACCGAATAACTGAATTGGAAGGGACCTTGAAGGTCTTCTAGTCCAACCCCCTTCTCAAGCAGGAGACCCTATACCGTTTTAGACAAATGGTTGTCCAGTCTCTTCTTAAAAGTCTCCAGTTTTGGCGCACCCACAACTTCTGAAGGCAAGCCATTCCACTGGTTGATTGTTCTTATTGTCAGGAAATTTTTCTTTCGTTCTAGGTTGCTTCTCTCCTTTTTCAATTTCCATCCATTGCTTCTCATCTTGCCTTCTAAAATATTATCCCCTTGTCCAGTATAACAAAAGCTATCAAGTATTATAAAAGCTATCCCCTTGTCCAGTTCTTGCCTTTCCCACATAAATAATTTCAAAACAATTTGACCATAACTAAACATATATTCATTTTGATCTTTCAAATATGATTCACCTTCTGGCCTAAATCTCTCTTTATTTGATCTCAGGTACGGAAAACATGACATAGAAGATGTATATATGAACTACTCACATTTTAGAATATTAGATGACTTACTGACAACAGTGACTGAAACCTGGCTGCTTTTACATACTTGATGAAAGCTACATCTGTCCTGAAGTACCCCTGCCCAAAATGCAGAAAGTCAAGCCTTTGCATCTTCTCTCAACTTGATAGAAAAAGTTGGAAGGGGGGGGTGAAAGGAGGGAAACCATTTGCCCTGACATCTAAAGCTTGGATTAATTAGGTTGTTCAATGGGGTTTGACAATATCTGAAGCGGCACAAATTTCCTGGAAAGAAGTAAAGAGGGAACAGGGGAATTGTTCTCACCCATGTGTCAGACTCGCTACACTGCCCAGGAAACATAGGTTTTCTGATCATGCCCTGTATGCTAGGAGGTGATCATTAGTGAAACAAGCTAGGTAGTGCACTAGCTCACATGCACCAAAAGGTCTGTGATTAATCAAATGTCCCTGTGGGCATAGTAAGTGATTTGTCTCTTTATGGCCACAAGTCCAGTGCTTGTAATCCTGTCACATGCCAACCTCCCATGGACATGGTATGTCAGAGGTCATAAACAGCTAGGGCTAGCCCATTAAACTGGAATTTGCAAAGCAAGCTTTAAAAGTGACACACCCAGGGTCTATTGTGTCACAAGTGAGAAATTTAAAACCATAAACCTCCAGTCTTAAAGAGTACATCGTGACTTTTTAAGGAAAGTTAGGAGAAGTGTTTAGAAAGACATAATTGGATATTAAAAGATGCAGGCATACATTGGTAGTGAAGATAATAATCTAAAATGCTGAGCTTCAAGCCTGCTTTTCAGGCTTCCAAAATCCCTTTTAAAAAAAACTCTTCCCAAAAAAAGCAGTTTCTTTTTTTTAAATCTTACTCTGGTCATATGTATAACCTAATCCTATATAGGCCACAGGTCTTCCTACTGAAGTTCTTGATCTCTCAAAAAAATCCTAAGTGCAACTGCTGGCTATCAAAAGTTGTCCATCTCTAGCAAAGGTCAATCTAAACAAGGATGAATGGAGGAGAAAGGGTTCTGAAGGATGAATTGAAACACAACTGGCATAACCTCCCATTTCACCCACTTAAACAATCACTAGTTCCAACAAATATTGCAATTTTCAAGGCATATTCTTTGAGAATGAGCTTCAATGAGGATGATTGTTAGTGGGGGGTGCAAAACCTAACCCTTCTTTTAAACAGGAAAGAATGGCATTGTAGGAAATGTGTGTCTTTCATGCTGAACTTGACATATCAAGAATAAGCAGGCACTAGTTCTTCATGCATCCGCTCTCTCTCCACTTTCCAAAGTCATTGCCCAATGAAAAGGAAGAGGTAACAAACATTGATAGAAGCAGCTGAAGGAACATCCGGATTAGTTTTGCTCCCTTTTCAACTGAGAGTGAAAAAAAGAAAATAAGGACATCACAAGCTAGGACTCATCTGGTACAATAATCAAGGATATAATTTTGCCCTGAGGTTTCTAATATGAATTAGGGCAGCTGGTTGCTAGCAGGTTGCCTTGGACAGTGAGCTAAGCAACAGATGGAGGCCATCCATGAGCTGGTTATTTAACCTTCTGAACAGGGCCCCATTAAATGGAGAGGATTCATGGCCATCAGGAACGGCACTGGTTACATTTGCAGTGATGCCTTTACTTCTCTTCATGGACTCCTCTCAGAAAAACAAAAATAGGTTACTCACTCTGGATTCTGACAACCCAATAAACTTTCTGGATTATAGATAGGTGTGAAAAGATAGGGACATCTTTTCCAGAGAGAAAAGCTGACAAAAAGTGGGAGAAAGTACGTTATAGGCATCCCATTAGCATTCAATGCTGGAACAACTTAGAGACAGATAAGTACTGTATGTTATTAAACTATTTATTTTAGTTTGTAGATATAATAGCATCCTTTGTTCTCTCTGCTGTTGCAGATTAAGACAAGTACCTCTTGTTACAGAATGGCATTGACCATTTCTTGGTTTGAATTGGAAGCCACTGGAGCCCCTTTCTCTACTTGGTACCCTCCAGTTGTTATTGGGATAGCAATAGCAATAGCACTTAGACTTATATACCGCTTCACAGTGCTTTTACAGCCCTCTCTAAGTGGTTTACAGAGTCAGCATATTGCCCCCAACAATCTGGGTCCTCATTTTACCCACCTCAGAAGGATGGAAGGCTGAGTCAACCTTCAGCCGGTGAGATTCGATCTGCCAAACTGCTGGCAGCCGGTGATCAGCAGAAGTAGCCTGCAGTACTGCACTCTAACCACTGCGCCACCGCGGCTCTATATGCCAAATTCCTGCTTTCACAGCCATTGCTGGTTATCGTGGCTACGTATTAAGGGAATTCTACAATAATTCAAACATCTGGAGGGCAACTCCAAATCAAGGATTACCCAAAAAAAATATCTTTCTGCTACTTTTATCACATTCATATATTCCTGCTGGTGGCATTGCTACAAAAGAAGCAGCAAGGAGGTGCCAAAGTAGCTGTTATGTCAAGAACACAAACTGTGGTTCTCATTTTTTTTTTAATCTTTATCTCAAGTAAGTTTGCTTTGATTGGGAGCAAAAAAAGCAACTTCAGCATTTAAAAAACAATTCAGTAATGCAGGGATAGGAAAATCAAAGAATCAGTGTTTCTTATTGAAAATGATGGGAATGCTTGGAGAAAATAGGCTCATTTCTTTGGCAGATTGATCTTTTTCTGATGTTTTAAGCAAGTGGGTCAGAAGACTCACAACTGAATGCCATTCTTTCTTTTTCCTCCACTGTCTGAAGGTTACTGAAACTCAATCTACAGCAATAAACCATGATGTTGTGGCTCTAATTCCTTGGTAGAAAATGACTCTTCTCAACCAAAAAGGCTGCTGTTTATGGCCATAGTATGACTTCTTCTTAGAAACAGTGAACACGCTTGGTATCACATTCCCATCAAAACCACTGTAATATATCCTTGGGTTTTTTGACACAAATGTGACATTGCTCTGTTGCTACACTTGTTGACTTAGGCCAGTGATAGCGAACCTTTTCGACACCGAGTGCCGAAAAGGGAGCACACGCGTGCTCGTCTGGGCCGCGACCAGGTGCATGTGCGCACCGGAAAATGAACTTCTGGTTTCTGGCACGCGCATGCACGCCGGCCAGGAAGTCTTCCAGTTACTGCCGCATATGCACACGCACCGATCAGCTGGCCAGTGCGCATGCTCACGCCAGAAAATGGAAGACCAGCTCTTCCGGTTTCCGGCACTGCCACAAGCACAAAGGCCAGCTGATCATCGTGTGCACATGTGCGCCAGAAACCCAGAAGAGGAACGGGCAACGCTGCACGTGCCAGGCAACATGGTTCCACGTGCCACTTCGGGCACGTGTGCCATAGATTCGCCATCACGGACTTAGGTTCTCCTTTCACCAGCTCTAGGTAAACAGGATAAGAGGAAGAAGGAACTGGCAAAGGTGGGAAGATAAGATCTCAAGATGTTGGTCATTGAATTCACAGCTGATTAGGAATTTATTTAAAAAGTTCATTATGGTGCCTCTTTGAGGTGATTTGTGGCATCCTTTCACGTAAGAATGGAAAGGTCACAGGAAATAAAATGTGGGGCACTGTCCAGATTGGCAGCAATCATTTGTCTGACAAAATGTGCAGTTTTCTGTTTTCAGGGAAAGGATAAACCTAGCAAGTGTGTACAAGGAGCTTTACTCTTAGTTTACATGGTTGACCATGGTTGATCCAAACCAACAAAATAATAAAACAACACCCCCCACCACCACCAACTAGATTAAAACAGATGGCAGTTTTCCTCTCAAAAGAAGGAAATGACAAATAGCACTTATAGATTGGTGGCATTTCCATAATGTAGCTGGGAAAAGAAAAAAGACATGTACAGGTGTTCACGCGGGAGTTTTATGCTACATTTTAAAGTTCCTGGTACATCATATACAATATTTCAGCCATATATAGTTGATGCTTAATATGCACATGATTTAGAAGGTGATTCTTCCTCACAAAGCACTTTTGTATATTTAAAAAGCAGGAAATATATGTATGTACACATCCTTGAATACTGAAATGTGGTAGAGGTGTATTTGATGAATATTTCTTTTTTAAAAAAAAATAAAAAGAGTAGCAACTGACACATGGGAGACTATCTTCACCCAGGATGAATGAGTGGGAAGCAAAAACAACAACAACAGATAGCAGGTGGGTTTTC
Source organism: Thermophis baileyi (assembly GCA_003457575.1). NCBI lineage: Eukaryota > Metazoa > Chordata > Lepidosauria > Squamata > Dipsadidae > Thermophis > Thermophis baileyi. The sequence continues at coordinate 3,052,493 of QLTV01002664.1, forward strand.
GCAAAGAGTTCAAGAACAGCTAAGGTTGATAAAGCTATTGCTGTTTCTTTGTGCCAACAGCTGTACTAGGGCAACAAAAATCTAATTCAATTTTAGCAGGTGATGTGCTTGCCTGTGGAAATTGTTCCCTTCTGGACAGAGATCTGGAATCTAATAGAAGTGATTGAATCCGATTCTCATTGGGGTCTGATGGAACAGGTCATCAGGCAGATAAGTATACAAAGTAAGGTGTATCAAGTTGAAGACAAGCATCCTAAAGGAAGGGTAGAATATAACCTAGTGGTGCAAATAAAGGCAATACCTTTTGCTCTCCCTCCAAAGTTTCAGGGCTGTGGTATGGCTATATACAAGCCAGAGGGCTCTTAAAGAACACATTGGAATAGATATTCCATAAAACAATGGTTTCACAAGCAGTAGTTTTTGGCAGTAACCTTGTTGCTGCAGAAACATTTGAACAGAGCCTGAGGCAAACTAGAAAGTGATCAAATGGATGAGTGAGAAGAATGCCTTAACATAGAGGGAGTAAGAAAGAATGCCAGCAGAATAAAGGTTGTCTATTTGACTTCCTTTGAATACTCAACTTTTTCCCTGTCCAGAACAATTTGTAAATGACAGATCTACCCATTTCCCCTTTTAATATGCAACTTGATTTGCTTAGAAAGGTGCCTCCTGTGCATGCCAGAGAAGATGGATGTGCAAAATAGATGGATGTGTGCCGCAGCCTGCTCAGCGGCCCTTTTGAATGATATAGTACAGCTCTTGCATTTGCGATGGCCACGTGTTAATGACCTTTCCCTGGCAAGAATCCCTGCTTCACAATCTTTGACGGTGTTCAACATGTTCCTCTGTGCTGCTTTAATCATCGATGCAGTTTAAGCAGCACTTGCCTGGGTCCCTATTGACTTCAATCAGAACACAGAATGGATATTGATAAAACACACCTTGATATTCACTTTGGGAAGCAGCAAAATCGTTTCCTCCTCTTGCTTGTATGAAAGAGGTACAAGCACAATCTGTTTAGAGACCCAGAACATTAGAAGACAGCCAAATCTGCCATGATCTCAGCCAAGGACTCAACTGGAAAAGGATGATGTTCAGGGGTGGAGGTGCCACAGAATTGCAGGCAATCAGAAACAATATAATCAAGGATGTGGTTTGGCTGTCTAACAGACGCCTTGTCTGCTGCTGCACTATTTTTAAGTTCTTTCATGACAAGACACTGTGTCTTGTGTCTTCTCAGGTGTGTAAGTTAAAAGGCTAAGCTGCATCACCTAGAATTTATGACCGTTCTGAGAATGACTGTTCTGTGCAGTACAACAATGTGCATTAGTAAACAAAAGAGCATGGATACACACTCATCTAGGTTCACTTACTCAGAGTAAGATCCCTCGGGGAGCAATGAAACTTACCTCTGATAGCTTTACTACCCCACAATCTGATCCGATGGGTCCAGGTATGATTGCCATTGTTACATAAAGGGTATAGCCCATTTGAATGCAATGCTCAAAACCAAAAACAAAGCAGTATTAGTAGAAAAAAGAGGTAACATAGCATCAATCAGAATTATTTCAATTAAGGCAATTGTACATTATATCCCAGCAAGCCCAGTGATTCTCTCAAGAGATATCTTGCATTAAAGGCATCTGTCAGCATACACCAACCTCTCTGGTAATTCACTGGAAAAATGGGAAATAAAATATCACGGTTTTGCTTCAGTTCATGGAAGACGTAACTTCTTCACCAACCTTAGGGGTGCTCTGTCCACAACACTCCAATGGATGCTGCAAGAAGAGACAAGAAGACCAGCAAGCAACCATGGGAAGTCCTCAGTACTGCCTAGCTGTGACAGTTTTTTTTTTCCTTTCTCTGCTCCTTGTAGACAGTCTCAATTTCTCCTTACAAACTATAGGGAGGAGTGCCTGGAACTAGAGTTCAAAACAGGAACACAACCCAGTTGTATAAAAGAAATTCTTTATAGAGTTTATAGAGTTCTCCTCCCAAACTAAAGTTGCTGTGTTTGGAGCTAGAGTTCAAAACAGGAACACAACCCGATTGTACAAAAGAAATTCTTTATAGGAACTACTGAACTACTTGGTAAGAAGAACAATGAATCAATTGATCGGTCAATAGCTGTGTCAGGCAAGTTTCTCAGGAAGAAGGGACAGTTCATCTCCATGGTATTCCTCGGATGCTGCACAAGGACAAGACAAAGATGGTAGGTAAAGATATAAACAGAGGGTGATCTCTCTTACTTTCTCTTGTTCACACAAATGCACAGATGCACACACACGCACACACACACACACACACACCTTCAATCATCTATGCAGGTGCCACTCAGATATTACTGCTGAAGAGAAACCATGATCTGTTCTTTTTTGCTTAGGCAATGGCCGATCATGGCTGCTGCATGACATGGAAAAGTGGGGGTAACCCCAAGTCACTGAAGACCAATTTTGTCAATTTTTAATGATGCACATTCTTCAATGACTCTGGATGGCTTATAATGATTGGGTTAAAACAATCATTGTAAACAACCATCCTGGGAGGAACAAATCAGATGTATTAAATCATTACTGATGTTTAGTGGAACCACATATACAAGTAATACAGAGCCTGGCCCTGCTGGTTTTAAATTCCTTTCTGAACACCAGCATATTGGGGACATACTTTTCCACAGGGCTGACAAGGCAATTATTGATTAATAGAAATAATTGGGGTAAGGGTGTCGTGCAAATATCCAGGCTGCATGCCATAAAGATAATGCTTCATAGAAGACCACCAGCACTTTGAATTGCATCTAGAAGTCTACTGATAACCAGTAAAGCTGGTGGAGGTAACAGTGTTACAAATACAAACTGAAGTATGTGACTCATGCCACTGCATTCTGGGCCAATTGTAGCTTCAGACTGTTCAACAAATGAACCCAATATGGATCCTATAGCGAATTAGAGACTGCATTTCAACCAGCGGCCTATCTAGAATTCATACTGTATTCACGTCTTGAGAATGCTTTTCATTTTGTCCAGCCTTCTATTCTCCCTAACATTCTCTATACCCAGTTCAACATCTTGCTGAATATATTATACTTCCCACTACCATCATCTTCAATTCAAGCATAGTTATCGGGGGGGGGGGTCAAATCTGGAGCCTTTATTTTGAAACATATTACAAATTAATACTGAGCTTCAGTGTCTTTTCTTTATATGTGCCTTACTTTACAGGTGAAGCTGTCAAAGATAGATCTTGCGTATCTGTATTCAAAGTCACTAAGACTTCCATTCTGTAGGACATAGTATCCTCCCCTCAGTGTGACTGTGGGGTCCTGTGTCAAACTGTAGATCACATCATGACTGGCTGTAAGCTGCAGGGCATATACCGGTCCAATATCTGATTTTTTAAAAAATATAAACGATGCTGTGCTTAAATGGTAAGATGGCCTAGATATTGGTATTTGAACATAGATCTTTTTAACATATATATTTATTGTATTCTACTAATCTAGATGGTGTGTGTGTGTGTGTGTGTGTGTGTGTGTGTATGTATGTATATGTATATGTATATGTATATGTATATGTATATGTATATGTATATGTATATGTATATGTATATGTATATGTATATGTATATGTATATGTATATGTATATGTATATGTATATGTATATGTATATGTATATGTATATGTACATATGTACATACATGTACATGTACATGTACATGTACATGTACATGTATATGTATATGTATATGTATGGGATTGAACTCACAGCCTCCTGATTGTGAGGCGAGAACTACACCTCTAGGCCACTGCATATTGCTAGTCCATGTATGATATGCCATGCACTAAATAAATAAATAAACTGCAGGACCAGAAAGTTAAGAAAAAATAAGATTGTTCTATTGTTCCTCATTGGGTGAAATAATGCTTTTTCTTTAAGGACAGATATTCTACAAAGAATCAGCTTGCTTTTAAAATGCTGTATTATACAATTTATTATGCTATTGTGATGATTAGAGTTTCAGAAGAGAATGTTGTGGCATCTGATATCTTTGGAGTGCAGAGGTAACAAGAAGCATAGATAGCCTCAAATACAACTTCACCACTGATATTCCTAAGCCTGGATAAGAAAGGAGAAAGCGTAGGCATCAGGCTAGCAACCCAACTCTAACAACAATAACAACAGCACTACTGAAGCAATTAATGCAATTCAATGAGATACTTAAAAGCAGTTTGACAATACCCTATGATGGTGCTTGATGAAAGCTGCAAGAAAATCCAGTGTCAGATACAGAGCTCAATTCCAAAACCACCAAAAGAACACGGAATGCAGAGATACTACTTGTGTGGAAACTTAACACAACTGCTTGATCAATTTGATACTTACCATGTATTTGTACATCCTGAGCATCAAGATAAGATAAAAAAGAAGTGACAAGATAGTTAGTGACAGCAAGACCATTCGGTTTTCTGGAATGGATCATCTACATGTGCACTGTGTTGGTCTTTGGTTTTGCACAAGGAGGCAAAAAGGGGGTTTACTGGATGTGAGACAATGGCTGATCATAGCAAGATTTTAATCAAGGCTTGCAGAAACAACCATCATCCAAGCTTAGGCACCAACTGAGGATGCACACGAAGCTGAAAAGGACTTGCTCTATGAACCACTACAAGATACTTTCAGTGATACACCCAATCATAACATTATGCACAAATAGGCAACAACAGCCAAGGATGGGAACAAATGATTGATCTGCATGGATCAGCAGCACAAAGGTGCAACACTGGAGAGCTCTTGCTGAATTTTGTAGCATCAATAATGTTTATGTGGGAAACATCTACTCTGCAGATAAAAATATTATCACACACACACACACAAAACCCCATGGCTGTTACCCAATTCAGCCTTTAAAATGAAATCAATGGCTTTTCAACAGCAAATGATGGCGATCAGCATTCGTAGATGTCAGAGCAATAGGACCAGCATCCCCTTACTCGTATCATTTAGACCCTACCGAAAGAAGAGGCAAGACCAGCTTACAGCTTGCCCCTCTGCTGTTGAGAAGCTAAGAATCATGTCGTTGCTAAACAGTACAAACTCAAACCTGAAAACTGGTTTCGTCAATTGCAACAAGAAACTGAAATTGAAGATCAGTGGAGATGGTTGAAATAAACACTGTCTGAGTGAAGAAGAAACAATTGGATAAAGGAGAGCAATATAGGGAGAATGCTGCACACAAGACCGAATCTGGCAGCTGATTGATGAAGACAAAATCACAAAGCTGCAAAAGGACCCAAATTACTAAGTGACAAAGCAAAAATCTAGGGAAAAATACCGATCATTGGACTGTAAAGTCAAAAGAAATTGCCAGGCTGACAAGAAAGCATGGCCAGGAAACAAAGGAGCCAAAGCATAATAAGTAGCAACAAAAATGATACCAAGGTGCTATACTGCCTTGTTCAGAAATTAACAGGGGCAAGAAGTAATACAAATCTTCCTACTAAGGGCAAGGATGGGAAAATATTGCTTAATAAAGAACAAGGGACATGTTGGGCAGAGTAAAATTTGGTTAAGCAGTGAACAAATGAAGATTATACAAGTTGGTAATTGTCAAGAAAATACTTGGACACCAAGGCATTGAGGATGTGCAGAATTTTATCTACTTAGGAAGCGTCACCACGAATAATGAAAGCATTGAGGCAAATGTTAACTGCAGCTTTTGGAAAAACACAGCAATATTCCAATGAATTTGCCAATTGGTCTTTGTAAATAATCAAGACTGCAACAGAAGTTCAACTCTTCACAGCTTTCTTCATGATGATGTTCTTTGCCAAAAGAATGGTAAAAGAATACAACATTAACTTGCCTGGTCCTTTTGAGCCTCTAATTAGCAAATATCAATATAGCAGAAGGACAACGCTTATAGAAAAATTGCAAGATGAAGACTGAGATCAGAGTAACTATCATTTTGTTTTACAAAAACAAGGTAATCATGGTTTGTGAAGTAACTTTTAAAGAATTGTACGATTCTAATGAAGCATGTGAATCTATACATACTTGTTTTGAGTTATGCGATTTTAATGGCTTTATTCAGTTAAAGTGGCACACAAAAGGGATCGACTTCCCCTGTCTCAAAGCAAGGCATTCACAGAAAGCAAACTCATGGACCTGGTTTACATGGCTTTAGCCTAGACGTGGATACAGTTGCATGTAATATATATAAGCTTCATTAGCATTTGCATCAAGGTGGTGGTTATTCTTTCCATCTTCATACCTTCTGTTATTGTAGTAGATATTATGGAAAATGCAATGACTGTGGCATAAAAATGTATACAATGGGAGAAAAGTGGAAATTGTAGCAGCTGCTGAATTAATGGCAGAATGTGGGATACTTGGTGCTCTCTGAGCTTGGTGGTTTTCTTGCAGACATTTCATTATGAAACAGGCAGGGGTGGGTTCCTCCCGGTTCGGACCGGTTCTCCCAAACCGGTAGTGGCCCGCTGGTGACATCACGATGATGTCACCGAACCGGATCGGTCGGTGCCGGTCCGTGGGGGCCGCCATCTTTTTTTTTTTTAAAAAAAATCCTTCTGAGCATGCTCAGAAGCCGACTTCCGGCACTGTGCATGTGGTCACTATCTTTTTTTTTTTATTATTATTTTTTTTTGGATTTTTTGTTACTGCGCATGCGCACGCGCCCATGAGGCACGCCCATGAGGCGCACCCACAAGGCGTGCCCACGAGGTGCGGGAGAGAGCGAACCGGCAGCGAGGTAAGTTGGAACCCACCCCTGGAAACAGGTAACACACTCAGATGTTGATGATCTTACCTAGTTTGGTAATGAAACATCTGCAAGAAAACCACCAAGCTCAGAGAGCGCTAAGGACCCCACAGTTCAATCCCAAGCTACAAATATTCTCTTCTATTGGTAATGGCACAAAGTACTATGGTACATAATATGTTATTGTGTAATGAATAACAGTAATACGGTAGGACAGTCTACAGATCTGGCAGGGAAGAGGATACAACAGGATTTCTGGTACAAGCAGATGGGGTTGGACTGGGTGAACTTTATGATTCCAATTCTGTAACTAGAAACCCGTAACTAGAAACTAGAAAGGTCTTCATTGTCTAAGTAAAGTCACAGAGGTTCCATACTTTGCTGCAGCTTAATATTTCTGTCCTTACAGAACAGTCCAATAAAATATCACTACAATGACCCTATCAATGGAAATGCCAATCCAATGTTAGAAGTTGCAGGGCAGTGCTAAGCTATTGTGGTAGCTATTTTGTAATATAGTCACAAGTAAAGATGTTATTAAAGACGGTGGGAGGGGGAGTGTCCTCTCCCATAGATACTATTCATTTTGGTTGTTTTATCCCCCTCTCCCCCTTTTCTCCTTCTTCCCAGAGCTGGTGTGAAATATAATAAAGACAGAAGAAGAACTTCAAAACGATAGAAGGCCCAGGATAGACATTTTCTCTTCCAAACAGGCATTTGCTAGCAAGAGGAGAAAAATCAAGAATTCAACTCTCTTTTCATTCTATTTTGCTTCAGTCTTCTCCATTTCATTCCAGACCCTCCCTTGGTATTTAGGTTTTTTTTTTTTTAATGTTATAATAAATTAATCTACGGAACTATTCAAAGTTTTTATTGTTTCTCCGAGAACACAAAGTTTCCTCTCTTCCCTAAGGTTCCTGTGATGTTCGTTGATGAAATTTATCTTATTTTGTCTGCAAAACCTGTGCTCTAATGAAGCTCTTGCACATTCTCTTTCTGGTGCTTTATGACTTTCTCAATTTGGTACCACATTAGTCAGTGAGGCTGGAGTCCAGCTCATCAGCTATCTAGCCAAGTAATAAATCTACTAGGGGAGTGTGAAAACCTGCTTCAATTAACCTGATGAGCAGTTTGGGGAGCAACAAGCTGGTAATTTTCAGTATTTACATAGTGACGGTGCCAGATCTAAGATGCGAGATACATTTGTATGCAATTTCTTCTCAAGAGGTATGCAGTGTACGAGCATATATTTGGTGAATCTCTCAAACGCTAAGCACAAGTCAACTTGTGTGAGTAATTTACTTTATTTTACTAATTTACCCTGCAATTTCCCTTAGACCAAATAAGAGTTTCTCATTATGAATCTCAACATTGAGGCTTGCCTTAGCGCTATAGTGAGAAAATATGCCTCCCGCCCCAGATAAAGCCAGTTTTGTAAATCTCACCTGCACATCAAATGGGCAGAGCTGCTAGAAATTGTAGGTCTCCTTTTTTCTTTGCGGTCCCCTGTGCCTTCAGAGAATGGAAGGATATTGCAAAATCTGCATTCCCACCCCACTCTGGGGCCAGCCAGAGGTGGTATTTGCCGATTCTCCGAACTACTCAAAATTTCCGCTACCGGTTCTCCAGAACCTGTCAGAACCTGCTGAATTTCACCCCTGGGTGAGAGGGAAGTGTTGCAAAAAGACAAATGCATTAAGTTTATTTACAAAGTAACATTTGGGGGCATCTTGTCCAATTAGTTTCCTTTTACTCATGGTCAGAATAAATCTTTCTTTCTTTTTTCTTTCTTTCTTTCTTTCTTTCTTTCTTTCTTTCTTTCTTTCTTTCTTTCTTTCTTTCTTTCTTTCTTTCTTTCTTTCTTTCTTTCTTTCTTTCTTTCTTCCTTCCTTCCTTCCTTCCTTCCTTCCTTCCTTTCTTCCTTTCTCTTTCTTCCTTCCTTCCTTCCTTCCTTCCTTCCTTCCTTCCTTCCTTCCTTCCTTTCTCTTTCTTTCTTCCTTCCTTCCTTCCTCCTCCTTGTTTCCTCCTTTCCTTTCCTTTCCTTTCCTTTCCTTTCCTTTCCTTCTTTTCTTTTTTCG
>QLTV01002664.1:3064226-3131154 GCA_003457575.1 Thermophis baileyi
GCTTTTGCACATCTTTTCTCTTTCTCTTTCTTTCTCTTTCTTCTTTCTTCTTTCTTTCTTTTTTTCCTATTTTTTTCTTACTTTTCCTTCCTTTCTTTCTCTTTCTTTCTTTCTTTCTTCCTTCCTTCCTTCCTTCCTTCCTTTCTTTCTCTTTCTTTCTTTCTTTCTTTCTTTCACTGCCCATCTCGCTGCAAGGTGACTCCTATGCTCTGACAATAGTCAGTTCTACTTTACAGAGTTGCCATTTTATAACAGAGATTATTTACCCCANCTTTCTCTTCCTTCCTTCCTTCCTTCCTTCCTTCCTTCCTTTCTTTCTCTTTCTTTCTTTCTTTCTTCCTTCCTTCCTTCCTTCCTTCCTTTCTTTCTCTTTCTTTCTTTCTTTCTTTCTTTCACTGCCCATCTCGCTGCAAGGTGACTCCTATGCTCTGACAATAGTCAGTTCTACTTTACAGAGTTGCCATTTTATAACAGAGATTATTTACCCCATTGTGCGCTGAAATGGCACAGTCTAGCTTGATGACCTCCATTGCACTGAGATCACAAATCCCAATCTTAGAGGTTCTAGTTTCTCTAGAGCTAGATGATCCTAGTTTGGCTGAACCACAAAGAAGTAAGTTCTATTTAGCTCAATGGGATTAACTCTCACGAATTCATCCTCCAGGCATCAGGTAGCTTCCGTATATAGTTATGAAAATAGTTTGTGCCTCCCACAAAATGTTAATCTGCTTGTTTAATGCTGGATTAATGCTAACTCTCTATATCATAATAAAGTCTATTGATTAAGGCAACCAGTAGGCATTAAAAATCTCCGTGGCTTACCTCATCAGTTAAGCATCCTGTTCTCTATCACATGCCACAATGACAGTGTGCCAACAATCTATGAACTGTACTGGGCGTAAAGTAGCTTTTGCTTCTGATGCTCTTCTATGGAGGTGGAATGGACATAAAGATGAATTATCAGTTTGAAAAATAAATGGAACCAAAGGTTATTTTCATATACCAGTAGTCCTCGACTTATGACCACAATTGACCCCAACATTTCTTTTTCTTTTTTCTTTTTTTTTACTTAGACTTATATACCGCTTCACAGTGCTTTACAGCCCTCTCTAAGCGGTTCACAGAGTCAGCATATTGCCCCCAACAATCTGGGTCCTCATTTTTACCCACCTCGGAAGGATGGAAGGCTGAGTCAACCTTGAGCCGGTGAGATTTGAACCGCCGAACTGCAGCTAGCAGTCAGCTGAAGTATCCTGCAGTACTGCACTCTAACCACTGCGCCACCTCGGCAAATTTCTGTTGCAAAGCCAGACTATTGTTGAGTAGTTTTGCCCCATTTTATGACATTTGTTGTTAAGTGAATCACCGCAGTTGTTTATTAACATGGTTGTTAAGTGAATCTGGCTCCCCCATTGACTTTGCTTGTCAGAAGGTCGCAGAAGGTGTTCACATGACCCTAGGACACTGCAACCATCATAAATTTGAGCTAGTTGCCAAGTGTCTGAATTTTGATCACATGACCATGGGGATGCTGGAACAGTCGTAAGTGTAAAAAATGGTCATTAGTCCCTTTTTACAGAACCATTGTAACTTCAAACGGTCACTAAATGAATGATTGTTAAGTCAAGAACTACCTGTGCACTGATTATGAGTATCTGTTCCATAAACCCGGTAATGACTTCTTATCCTGAAATTGCAAAACATTAGAGTAAAATGGAAAGTTCAAATTAGAGTTTGGATTTCCTTTTTATGTTTTTCACCTCTCTATTAGCATTGAATTTGCAAATATCCCCTGGCTGAAGGAAGTCTAGAAGCATATTTTTTAGAGACAAGAGAAGTAAGAAATAAAAGCCATCAGCTGCAAGAAACTGCTCCTTGAAAAGATAAGAGCCTTATCTGTCTCTCAGTGCACATGAATTCTACCACTGATTTTTTTTTAAAAAATAATAATAATAATGGAAGAATGAGGAGTTCTTCTCTCCTTATCGTTATTTAAATTTTAAGCCCAGCAGTTGTGTGGCTCAAAGGTGATATATTGTGGCATTACAGGAGAAAGGTATAGGCCTGTAGCAAAGCATGTGCCGTGCATGCAGAAGGCTCAAATTTCAATCCCTGCATCTCAAGGGTAGTTTGGAAAGATTCCTGTTACAAATGACGGACAACTCAACTATTTGCTCCCCATAGAAAAGAATAAAGTGAATGGATTAATTCAGAAGAATGGCCAGTTGAGTTTTGTATTGGGGGCTTTCTAGCCCCTGACAAAAGGAAAGGCCTCTTTTCTCCATTCGAAAAGAGGTTGGAGCAGTTGTTATTTAATCTTCTTTATCAAGAAAATAAAATATTTTTATATTTTATATAAATAGAATAGAAATAGAAATAGAATAGAACTATGGCTCCCAGGCCCTTTCTTCATACAGAAGGAAGAAAAGAGTGATTGCTCCCTTCTTCTTTCAACACTGAGAAATAGAAGGAAAAGGAAGATCTGGATAATTTTCCTCTTCCTCTTTCTGAGTAGAAGTACTACTAGTACCAGGGGTGGTTTCTGGCTTACCTCGCTGCCAGTTTGCTTCCTCACGCGCTGCGTGGGCGCGCGCGCATGCGCAGTGCTAAAAACCCAGCTTGCGCGTGTGCAGAAGCAAAAACAAAATGGCAGCGCCTACGGCGCCGCCGAGAGAGCCAGTTCGGGGGCGTGTCCAGCCGGTCATCGCTGCCGGTTTGGCGAGTGGGGGGAAATTCCCACTACCGGTCCTATAGATCCGGTCTGAACCGGCAGGAACCCACCTCTGAGTAGTACATATTGACAGCCCACCTTCTTCCCTGGTGGGATTATGTGAGAACGCTCCAGTGTTTGTCTGAATTTCACTTGCTCAACATTGTCTTCACTGATCTTTGTTTCAGGCAGAATCAGAAGATGTCAGAATCTGAATCTAAGATCTGTTGAATGTCTCTGAGCTACACTAAGCTTCCTAACCAATCCTCATCAAGAGACCCCAGCAAAAAGAGTTGGGCATATTAGGTAATCTTCAAGTTATGACAGTAATCGGGACTGTGCAATGTGTTTGTAATGCACAATATCACATGACTTTATTATGTAGCAATGGCATACCAGGCACTCCCCATTGCTGTTGTTAAATGAATTTCATGGATCATTAGCTAAGGATCCACCCCACTCCAAACATTTCTAAGTTTGGTCCCTCCCAGCCATGAGCCTCAGTTCTTCTAGGGTAAGTGTCTGTTTCCTTTTCAACTCCTACCTACTGTCTATTTCAACCATCTCTGACCTTTTGGCCACCCTGCATCCTGCCTTGTGGGTGGAAGCAACCCCAGAATTACATAGGTCTGTGGCTCTTGCCATACTGCAGCTCAGAGGCTTCTTGGCATGCTATGGCTCTGCAGTTGCAGCTGCAAACACCCCTGAAAGTCTTGGATGCCCCAGCCTGGCCCAGAGCATGGCATGGTGTTAAGTCGCAGCTGTCCCAGACAGCCTCAGCAACACCTTGCACAGCTTCAGCTCAGTGGTGGGTTGCTACCGGTTCGCACTGGTTCAGTGAACCGGTAGCGGCGGCAGGAGGCTCCACCCACCGGGACGTCATCAAAAATGCTCTGCACATGCGCAGAAGCGTTGCGTGCATGTGAAGTGTGCACGCGCGCACACGCACTCCCGTTCCCGAACCGGTAGCAAAGGTAAGTGGAACCCACTACTGCTTCAGCTATCCTGGGAAGTCCCAGCTGCCTCAGCCAAGTTCCAGGTGCAGTCACCCTTGCCACTCTCCACTCCAAGGCTTCTCTGTGGTCCTCTCCATCAACTAATCTTCATTGCCTTTTTTCTCCTACTGCTCATAGGTGAGCCCACCCTGGTTCTTCATGAGGCAACTGCTGTCCATGTGAGCCATCTTCCCCAGGAATGAAGGCAGGATAATGTTGCAAGATCCAATCTACGTTGGTCACCAGGACCAGAGGTTTAGACTTCCAAGCTTTCAAACTCATGCTGGAGCCCATCCTTAGGAATTTCTCTGTGCCAGAGAGAAATTCCCAGAGGATGGGCTCCAGCACAAGTCTGAAAGCTCAGAAGACAAAAACTGTGGTCCTGGTGACTGACCCAGATTGGATCCTGCATCTTCCCCAGGTGTCATGAGGAAACCACCATACATGACCTGGGGAAGAAAATTTGACCAGTAGTTGCCTCACAATGGGCGAGGCTGGGCATTCTTGGTCAGCAGTGGAAGCAAGAAAACAGTGAAGGTCAGCTAGGATGGCAGGGACCACAGAATGCAGGGGGCCTAAGGAGCGTAATTGGGTGGGAGATAGACAGGTGGAGCTACAGAAGTTTCCCTATGGTCATAAGTGCAAACAGGCTGCCAAGTGCCTGAATTTTGATCATGTGACTGCAATGGCCATAACGTCAGGAATTGATTGTAAATCCCTTCATCCGGTGCTGCTATAACTTCAAACAGTGACTGAATGAATTATTATTAAGCAAGGACAGTATGTATTACTTTCTTAATATTTGTGATTCCTGTTTGCAAATGCCTGTGGTGCCACATACTTGGGTCCCGTTCTGTAATATTATTTGGGGGGGGGGACTTGGGTCAAATTTGTTGTTTTTTACTTCCAGGAAGGCTAGTGAATATGTAGTATGTTTCTTCAATTGGACTGGAATTAATCTAGTTTATGCCTATTAAATTCTCTAGCAAACGGAATGGTTCCTTTTTTTTCTGCAGAAGAAAAAATATAAAAATATCTCTTATCTTCAATTGGATGAACTTTCCTGAAAGGGTCAAAATCCTCTATCTGTTTGGCAAGGAAAAGTATTATAATGGTAAGATGAATGCCACTAAGAGGCCAGGCTTTTAATCTTTCCCTGAGGTTTAAAGAAGTTATTATACTCAGGTGAAAAGATTAATGCTTCTATTATTTAATATATCTCACAATTTGCTAGGCTGTATAGCTCATGGCATCTAACAATGTCCAAGTTCTGAAGAAAGGAAGGGAAGTTGTTACTCGTCTCAGATAGAACTTTGAGAAATGCCAGCATTTTTTAACGAAGAGGTTAAAAAATGTCTTAGAAATAAGCAATGTCAAACCACTTCCATATTTTCATATTAATAAGGTGAATTTTTTTCCTTTTTCCATTGTCTTTCTCCGGGATTTTTTAAAACTTTCTAGTTCTCTGCAACTATGGGATTTTCCAGTAGTTTTGTACACAGTTGCTAATGAGGTCTGGCCCTCCTTAGCTCTTTTGAGTTCTGCCAAGCTCAGCTGGATGCTACCATCTGCCATAACTATCTGTAGTTCTCACAATATCATTTAAAAGTTTATCTGTATTCTAAGATGTTGTGTCATGAGTATGAGCACCTTTTCTTTTCTTTTTCTTTCCTTCTTTCTTTCTTTCTTTCTTTCTTTCTTTCTTTCTTTCTTTCTTTCTGTCTTTCTTTCTTTCTTTCTTTCTTTCTTTCTTTCTTTCTTTCTTTCTTTCTTTCTTTCTTTCTTTCTTTCTTTCTTTCTTTCTTTCTTTCTTTCTTGCCTTCAAGTTAGTTTTGACTTCTGGCAATTGCCTGGAGAGGTCCGTGCAGTTTTCTTGGCAATGTTTGTAGAAGTGGTTTGCCATTGCCACCTTCCTAGGGCTGAGAAGGAAGAACTGGTGTTTGGTTGTGACTCCATATTATTTTACATATTTAAAATGGACATTTAATTATTTGTATTGTGTTGTACTGCACCGTATTATTATTAGCTTTGAAGAGAATCAGCTACATACATATTTAAGAAAATTAAAAGTGACATTTGAGTAAAAAGATGTGATGTAAGAGACAGGACAAGAAGCAGTTGGACTTACGACATATTTTATGGATGGATCACAAAGCCATTTTCAAATAAAAATAGTTGCCTCAAATTCCTTGCGTGTCTAGTCACACTTGGCCAAATAAAGTATTCAATTCAATTCAATATGAAAGAAGACAAAGAACACCAAATGTGAATACCTATTCAAGCAGTTTACTCTCCTCAGGATGGTGATTTTTGAGACTGTGATCAATTTCAAAGTCTATAATTAAAAAAACCCATTTCCTTATTTTAGCGAATCTTCCTCATATTATTAACAATAGCTCCATCTTTATATAAGGAAATCCAGTCCCTGTTTTTTCTTTGACACTATCAGATTTAAGTTTATTAGTGGCTTGGCCATTGGTTCAAGCGCACTGATAACTCTGCATTAGTCTTGACTGTTATGTATTGAGGGTTATTAAATTGGCTGGCAGGTGTATAAATCTATCAAGCAGCACCTCCTTTCTCTTTGCAGTTTATTTCCCTACACTCTCTGCTAGGATACTACATAAAGGAAATAGGGTGTATTGAGATGTATTTCAGAAAGGCTGGCAACTAGGGAAGAGAATTCCAAGTGTATGTTTTTTTAGTTAGGAGTTGTTTCCTGCAACAAAATAAAATCAGAATTGACAAAAATAGAACACTCAGAGAAAGGGATAGTGAGCGAGCATGGTAGGAATAGTTGCAGATGAAAGTAAAATAGTTGAGAAGATGAAAGAGGAAAAAATGAAGACGATACTAAAGATGTGTCCTGTCATTTTCCTATGGGGTGTTTTTGAATGTCTTCTCCTCTTTAATCTCTGGACAAAATATGTTATTTTTCTGTTCCAATCATATAAATATCTGACCTGGGACCTTTCCATTCTGAAGAAATGACAACCTGATTAAGTATACTGACTTTTCTATTGATTGCATAACCAGATCCTTTCTGGTTATCCATGCGTGATTGGCAAATGTTAAAGTACAGGGTTTAAAATTAATGACTTTAATTAATCATTAAGGTCCATTGATTTCAATGGATATAGTTCATGGATGAGTAAATCTGGATTTCACAAATAATCTATTAATTGGTATTAGCATTTTAAAAATACCTCTAAAGATTCCATATTCTAAAATTTGGGTTCGGCAAGAATTCTGCATATTTGTGCATATGTGCGTGTGTGTGTGTGTGTGTGTGTGTGTGTGTGTGTTCAGGATTGATGTATTCTAAATCTTTCAAATAATGCTTGCTGTGTATGAAGAAAGAATGTAGTTACTTGTCAGGTTGAGATTAGATTCTTCCAAGCAGGCAAAAGGTTTATTGATGGGTGATAGGATTTATAACTAATCTTCAGGGAATGGCAGAATCAGTTACAGAATATGGTTTATGATCTGCTATCCCAGCATATTATGAAGCTCCTATGTGATTTAATTTCAGCTTTATTTATAACTTTGTTGTATACTTTTTCTTGTCTGAACTAAAAGAGTGCTCCCACAAGCAAGTTGCCCTGAGAAAGTCATGGAAATTGTGAGAACCAGGAAGAAATGGAACCCAATTCTGTTTTTAAATCATGGATAAGTCTTTATGTCTAGGATTGAATGGACCGTGGGAATAATTCTTACATTATTGTATAAGGGTTATTGTAATGATTCCCCAAACCATTATTGCATATGGTCAAGAGTTAATTAGCCTGCCTCTTCTGAAGCATCAGAGCAAGAAATAATCACTGGGTTCAGCCGACGTTCAATATCTGATATTATTACTCTTTAGTCAGAAAATACACTTTATTAATGAAAATACAGTCTGTTCTGTCAAATGTGCTTAAGGAAGGAGCATATACTTCATTCTAACATGCATATAATGCCCTACTTTTTCGTTATATACCAATATGGTTTGTATTTGGGTCTTCCACAATATTTGTCTAAAAGAAATAATATATAATAAATATTACATACTTACATATTGGGATTTTGCATACATACAACACACACTGAGTACTATGAGACCTGGGGGCAAAGTTGTACATTTCTGTAAGTTTTGGACATAATTTTAAAAGACCTGAAATTGGGAACTCTATGCCCCACTGGATTTTTCATCATCATCATCATCATCATCATTGTCATCATCGTCATCATTATCATCATCATCATCATCACCACATAATATTGAGAAAAATATATTTTAAACACTCAAGATAAACTCATTCTGCACACCTTAACTAGTAGCATCCTTTCAATATCCAAATATAATCTATTCAAATTCCCACACATTGCAAAAAGTCATTGTTTGTTTAACCATGATTTGTTAAACAAATCTGAATCAACTGGTTTCCCTCAACACACTCACATTAAAAAAAGAAAACAAAAACAAAACCACACATGACAATGTGGTATATGAATTTAGTCACTATATGAATCTGCTGCTCTTCGTGTTCTTTTGATTTTATGTAAATGTATTTCTAAACCAGATTTCAAAGATCATTCAGAGTTTAGGAGTCCACAGTGAAAAGGATGACTTCAACATCACATTTTATTATCTGCACCAAGATCAGTTGGTGAATGTTAACAAGACTCTTGGGCAGTCTATGGTTGGGTTTCTACATCATGCTATACTCTTAGTTAGTTAGTTAGGTAGGTAGGTAGGTAGGTAGGTAGGTAGTTAGTTAGTTAGTTAGTTAGTTTGTTAGTTAGTTTATAACACATCATGCATGGACTAGCAATGTATATTAATATTTCATCTAGATTAGTAAAACACAATAAAATGTAACTGTTTAAAAATATCTATATTCTGTAGATATACTCTAGTAGACATTGTTGCTTATGGTTTAGTATGAATCAAGCCATTATGGGTTGCAAGTTATATTTTATGTTCAGAGTTAAGCATGAACCAGACCACTAAAGATTCTTTTTTTTAAAAGTAGCTAAAAACAATAGTAAAAACAAACCATGGTTTAATCAGTTTTTTGGCCTTTGAAACTGAAATGTTACATAACCATATTTTTCACACATTTCATTTTTGAGACAATATCTATTCAGGATATACAAATCATGCAACAAGGCAGCAAGAAGAGGAGGTACAAAAAAAGGGGAGAAAACATGGAATACAGTGGTTAGGATGAACAAAGAGATTTTCAGCTGACCTTGAAAGGCCCAGTCCTTGATGCCAACTATAACTGAGAAATGAAAAACTTCATTTGAGGAAGTTTGAGGACTACCAGGAACTCCTTTGTTCTCCTTTGCTCGGGTCATCAAATAATGCATTTCTTGCAAATACTGTTTCCTCAAAGGGGCACCCCACAATAATGTACCACCTCAATAGTACATAAGACAAACTGATCCATCCAAATTTTAAGTTGTTGTCCACACTTTATATGTCAACAGCTGGTCCTTCTGAAACAAAATGGCTTCTTCTCTGCCCTTCTCTCCTTTAATCACCATAGCATTTTGCATTAGCCGATGCTTCTAGGCCAAACTCAAAGGGACGGAAATTATATTTCAATTTTGGTGACTCGGAGGTTCTAGATTATGAATCACTAATCCAGTCCAGAAAGACAAATCTGTAAAAAGGTCCTCCTTGCCATAGGAGGACACATCTGCCCTTCCAAGGGAGTGCATTTCATCCAGAGCAACCAATGCTTTTATTGTTACCCCTCATCTATTCATTAGCTCGAAAACAATCCTGAGCTTTGGATACTTTCTGAACCAAGCATCTTTTTTAAGGTGGGTCTGATTCTGACCAGCATCAGATTCCTAGCAAGAGATAACTAACTGAAGGCTGAGTAAGAAAAGCTTAGTAATTTCTCTAATGAATAAGAAGCAGATGAGTAAAGCAAAACCTCATCAGCTATTCTGCTGACTTCTTAATCCAAACAGCTTTTATCTCTCCTCCTCTTTGTTTGAAAAGCAAACAAAGCTCACAGTATTGCCAGGTCCACCATCATGTTGTGATGAGTGATATATTTGCCTAATAACATTCTGTCTTAACTGGGGGGAGGGGGGGCAAGAACCTGATTTGCTAAGTGTGCAACCTGACTCAATGCATGGTGCATTTGAAACAGTATTAGGAAGGGCAGCACCAATTAAAACCAGATTTAAAGCCTATGCTTTTAGTAGTTCCTGAATAAATTAACTCGAGCGGTTTCCTTTGCTCTTGGAGGCAGCTGCTTTGGGTCCATCACCAAGATGCAGCTTGTTTGCGCATGGCACCTGCAGGCCTCCCAAGATGGCTTCGGGAGGTGGAACTGAGCCAAGTACAGCAGGCTTGTGTGCCTACCCTCCAGGCTAGCAGCTGTGGAGGTATGAAATGCTGACACACCAGCTGCTAGGACCATTTATAACTCTGAGATTGCTCTCTCAGGACAATAATGGATGTTGGACAAACGACGATAGGGAGCGAAAAGTGCTATTAGTCATTGCTGAAACTTTGCATTGCTCTCTGGCCAGTGCTAAAGCCATAAAGTCAGCATCCAATGGGCAAGCTTCTCCTCACCTCTGCCTCTGAACTAAAAGCTTTGGGAAGGCAAGCTGAAGTGCCATCAATCCTGGGGAGGCTGACAGTCAACATTTGTCACTGAAACATTTAAGGCTTGGCTTAATCTCTTCCTTTTGGAGAGTTCATCATAACAAATAACTGGGTGGCTTAACCTTGGCCAGCAAATCTCTTTTCTCACTCCAGCTGAAAAGAAAAAGTGGTTGTCGGGTTGGACTGCTGGCTCACAAGCTGGCAATGTTTTTGCCTTGTGTGGTCCTAGACACATCCTAAATGGATCCAGAGTCGGCCAATGTTTATGTGTTCTGATTGTTACTGAGATACCGGCTCGGCCCACACATCTTAAAATCTTGCACATATGCTCATACGCTGTTATCCATTAATCTTCTACTGTGAAGCAAAGGAAACTATTTGTATTGCGGATATTCTAAAGAATTGTTCCTGGATTAATAGTTCGTTTAGTGGTGTTGGATCTGTCCATCAGAGTGAATTAGTGATTTCAATTGTTGGGTAATTTGTCCTGAGATGGCATCCATCCCAGAAGCTCATTCAGGAATAAATATTCCACCTGCTGGAAAAGGAAAGTTGTCTCCAAATTGTCCACTTAAAAGGAAGCTCAATGGTCAGAGAATACAAATTATAGATCTGGAGCACTGTAAACAGAAATTGGGTTCACATATTTTAATAATGGTCATTTGAACCCAGCCTTTCTTTTTTCTAAACTACAGCTTGAAGCTGAGAAATTCAACAAATCCTAACTTACTATCACATGCCGTGTCAATGATATTCCTGCTTTAGTACATAGAGCAACACAAGAATGACTTGACACATTGTCTGGACTTTATAAATCCAAAACATTTTGTTGACAAATATTCTTCTCAACTCTATTACATCTCTGAAGCAGCAGCCATATTAGACATAAACTCAAACAGAATTTAGGTAATTTATATACTGTAGATAGGATTCTGTGTGCCACGTAAGACATCAAATAGAAAGCAGATGCTTAAGTCAGTTTCAATATTTAAACCAATGGCTAGCTTCCACAAAAATCCATGAGATAACTTGGGCACTTGGTTGCAGTCTACTGAGAAATAGTTGCTGAAATAAAACACAAAATCCCAAGCACAAGCAAAATTAAGCTGCTGTGTAGAGTAGTCTGGAATGGAAAGGGATTTTTTTCCCCTTCCATTCAATTGTGTCCAATTCTCAGAGACTGCCTGGACAAGTTTCTGCAGTTTCCTTGGCAACATTTTTCAGATGTGGTTTGCCCTCACATCTTTCCTAGGATTGAGAGAAAGTGACTGGCCAAAGGTCCCCCAGCTTGCTTTGTGCCTAAGGCAGGACTACAACCCACAGTCTCCCAGTTTCTAGCCTGATGTCTCAACCACTACACCAAACTGGCTCTAGCAATTCTGAGAAGACTCTCTGGCATAAAGGAGAACATTAAATCTACTCCTATTGGCCCATTACAAGTTCTGGAGGAGGTTCTATGCCATAAAGGTGAAGGTCTGTGGACTGCTACTTGAACATGTCTGGCTTTTCCATCTTTAAGGCTTGATCATCTTGTCAAATGTTTTCTACCTCAAGGGAACTTGCCTGGTTTTTCTCTGCTTGTTTGTTTCCAAGGACAATTGTCCAATTCAAGTCAAGTGATGCTGGAACAATAGTATATGAACAGCTGGGATTTTGAGATAGATTCTAGAGCCACTCATCACTCTGAATAAAACACCTGGAGCCATTCACGTGGTTTCAGCATTATTCTCTTTTTACGTAGCTCAAGAGTGCTGTTCAGGATAAAATAAACCACATTTCAATGCACTTGAAGCACGTCAGTTTAGGCTTAGTCCCTTTGTTTCCCAGAGAATTAAATATGATATATTTCTTGGATTCAAAAGCATTCTTGTCTCATGATAGAAACTATTACAGCTTTTAATTTGTCTTCTAATTTTCCAAACACTTGATATTTTAAGGTTTGGTGATGGGGGGAGGGTTTAAGAAAAAATGTGTGTGAGGGGGTGTTTAGCTTATTTTGTTATTGGTGGTGGTGGTGATTTCTGCTTTTGTTGTGGTTTTTCCTGTTCATCTATCTTTCTGGATTCTGCTTTGAAAATAGCCCAACATACAGAATGTCCTTCCTGATGTCTTCTCTTACAATTTCCATGATTGCAAGAAAAAAAATGCACAATGAAAGAAAGGACTTTTACTTATGTACTATGTAAGCAGTTTTTAAATGCAGGAACCCATCCTCGTTAGGAATATGCAAGTCATTTTTAAAAATCAGTTCATTTTCATCAAGCAGCTTTCTGCTCCATCATTACTTCCTAAAGGGTTTTTTTTCCCCTCTTTCCAAAATCTATAAATAAAAAAGGGTCCAGGTGTTGAGGGTTCTTTGCTTTCCAAAGACTGGACACACCACCGCACACACAATGCTTTACTGCAGCACACACATTCCCCAACAATAGACTATGGCTCTCTCCCTTTCTAAGACTTGCTAGGTGATGTTGCCATGTAAATATGTCTTTAATACTCATTGCTATAATACTTAGTTCAAACAAAAGTATATCAGTCTATGGTGTGGCATTCAACCTTTGCCTCCTTCCAAAAATTCTTACACTAGTTGGTATGAGGTGCTGTGTGGTTGTTCCACTTCTAGTTGTTACTGACTCCAGCAAAGCTCCAGGCAAGACCCCCACCAGGATATGCTGCTCACCATAGCTTGTGATCCTGAATGATAGTCCTCTTGCCTGCTTGTAATAGCAATAGCAATAGCACTTAGACTTATATACCGCTTCACAGTGCTTTTACAGCCCTCTCTAAGCGGTTTACAGAGTCAGCATATTGCCCCCAACAATCTGGGTCCTCATTTTACCCACCTCGGAAGGATGGAAGGCTGAGTCAACCTTGAGCCTGGTGTGATTTGAACTGTCAAATTGCAGGCAGCTGGCAGTCAGAAATAGCCTGCAGTACTGCACTCTAACCACTGCGCCACTGCGGCTCATAGCTGCCAATCTCCAGAGGCCATCTCTACTTTCACCTCTGCACGCCAGTTGCTTACCTCCTTTTCTTCTGAAGACCTCCCACTCTGTCTTAGCATTTGAATTTGTAACTTTACTCACCTGGGTGAGGTGAGGCTGCCTCTGGACAACTGCATGTCCTTGAAAATGCCAGGGTGTGGCTCAATTATTGCTTGTGAGTAAAAGCTCTGAGTAAAGGAATGAAATCCATGAGTGAAATGGTAAGAAGCATTTCTGTCTGGCTGCAGCTACCCTTTCCAAGTGCAGACAGCAATCCCAACTTCACTCCTTCATACCAGGCCAGATGGATTTTGCAGCTCCTTTTCTTTAGTGTAAAAAGTGGCTGAGATATTTCTTCCAACTTAGCTTACCTTTTAAAATCCTAGAGCACTTCTAGGGATGTAGGGGTCAACCATTTGTCTGAAATGTTATAGGGTTTCCTGCTTGAGCAGGATGTTGGACTAGAAGACCTCCAAGGCCCCTTCCAACTCTGTTAGTCTGTCTTTGCAAAGGATTCCTTCCTTTTCATATTGCCTGGGATGACTTTTATAGGCAGACTGCAAAAGTGATAAAAAAAAATTGCACGCACACACTGCCTGATCAATCATTGCTCATTTGGGGGTTAATAGGACACAACTCACACCTGCAGCATTCTGTGGTCCACATTCAACTGTCCTGCAGTTGGAAGAATTTAGTCGGATCTGCTGGAGGAAGATACCGAAAGAAATATAGCCATGAACGTTGGATAAAAGCTCCATTACAACTTTCCCAAATGTAAAAAGACTCTTTTCTTTCCCATGATTTGCATGTAAAATTGTGAGATTTCACAGAGCCCGCTTTCTGAGAAATGGATTTCTGTGTCTGCTTGTATTCTCCAGAGAACAACCATTTGCAGAGTCTGTTGGAAAAAACAAAGGGGCAGGCTCTGAAGATCTGACCAGGGAAGGTGAGTCTGTTAATGGAAATATTGATTGTCTCAGAGGTTCAATGCTGCCAACCGCCCTGTGCATATGGCACCAGTTTTATTGATATATGAATAAGATTAAACATGACACCTGTGTCAAGCAAATCCCCAGGTACCATTTAACTAACACTTAAAGCAGCTGCTTTTGAAGGATTACCTTCAGGCACAGGCCACCCAAGCAGAACAATATCATCACCATAAGTACTTTCCCAGTTGTCGACAAATGGGAATTCTTGCCGTATGGCAGCAATCATTACACTCTATTAGTGCTAGCCAAAGAAGGGGGCACTTAAGGCCTGGATTCTCACTCAGCCTTACATGAAGGCTTCCAAAAAGAGCCATTGGTGATGAAACTCAATGGCTCTTTTTGCCACAATCCTCCATCGCAGCCACTGAGGCAGTGTGCCATTTTGTGGATGAGTTGAGAAAGAAAGAACACAAGAGTTGGGAGGGATGATACAACAAGGTGATAACAAAATGAGGTCTAAAGTCACATAAACCTTTTTTTAGCTAAGAGCTACCTTTGTCCTCTAAGGGAAAATTTCAAAAAGTTGGCAAGTTCCAAACTTCTTCTTCTTGTTCTCCTTTTTTATTCTCCTGTTTCTGTATTTTTAATAAATTCTAGCAATAGCCAGATTCTTGAATAACCTCATTATCAAGGACATCCTAACTGACCCAACCTTCTTATTTATATCTAATTATGTTGAGGAGCACAGAAAGTCAGTTCTCTCAACTTTTGAAGAAAAAGGGACTTCTTTTCCAGGGTTTGGAATCAGTAGGGGTGTATACATCAGCCAAGATTCAGTTTGGTGGTGAAATTGTCTTTTGAAATTCAAGATTCAGTCTGAATCAATTTGAGGCATAGGCTATAATGAATAAGCATCCAGTTCCCCATAACACTAACGTTATGCAATGTTATAACACTACCATTATTGCACATACACACACAATCAGGGGTGGGTTCTAAATTACCTCACCGCTGGTTTGCTTCCTCCCACACCACGTGGCTGCGCATGCATTGCGTGCCTTGCGTGCGCACGCATGTGCCGTGACAAAAATTCGCAACCCCCCCCCCAAAAAAAGCCAAAAACAAGATGGTGGCACATGCACAGTGCTGGAAACTTGGCTTCTGCGCATGTGCAGAAGAAAAAAAATAGCAAAAAATTCCCCCCCACGGCTAAAATAAAAAAAAAAAAAAAAAAAAAAAAAAAAAAAAAATCCCCCCCCCACCAAAAAAAAATCCAAAAAAAAGATGGCGGCGTCCACAGACCGGCTCCGTGATGTCACCAGCGGTTTGCTACCAGTTCTATAGAACTGGTGCGAACCGGAAAGAACCCACCTCTGCACACAATGGTAAATGTATATGGAGATTCTCAGTCATCCAGGTCATGGTTGTCCATTCCAGCTCTGAAGAAGCTTCTTGGATGAGAAGCAAAATGTCTTCAAAGAAAAACAAGAAAGTCTAATTGCCTCTTGAAAAAGCACCTTTGGGACACACACTAAGGTACTTTATGTTATAATGAAGTAGTCTGTATTATATGCAATAGCTTAACAGTGCACCCATCTCAGATCCTCTCACACAAGTGTATTTTTTCTTCCTTTCCAAGTGAGCCCACTTAAATAAATTCTGTCAAAACAGGGAGACAAAAATAGCAGAGCTGCATTTTTCCTCAAGTGTTCCAGCAGGCCATAGAATCAACTGGCCAGTTATTCATCACAAAATGTAATGCCCCTTCCAGGTTTTTCCCTGTATATGGAATAATGTTATAATGTGTGAGAGTCTTCAAAGCCAGAAAATCTGTCATATCTTCAAATTGCCTTTGAGTTTTTCTGAAGAGAATTGAAAGCACCCAATTTGATTTGATGCTTCAACCAAATTTGAAGACTCCCTGAAGTTTCAAAGATTTGATTGAATATCCTTTAAATTAAACCACCTGTTTGAAGATCCATAGAGCCCTAATAACAAATTGATGATTTAATAGTTTGACTGCCTAATTTCAAAAAGTATATCATAGAATAAAATAGCAAACGGAATCATTATAAGTTAGAAATAAGATCCTTGAGCCTTTGTACATCACCTGAAAGACAAAAACAATGGATTGGACATCACAGTTTGAAAGGGAGGGGGGTTGGCCTCATGGATCATAAAACACACACACACACACACACACACACACACACGGAGTGGGAGTACACATTCTCCATCTGCATACCAGGAATTTATATGCTGCTGTTGTGATCACCACTGGCACAGATAATTTTTAGCAAAGGCCTATGCAGTTTTATAAAGAATAGGTCTAAGAATTGAGGGATATTTAGTTGAGCAACAACTGAAGGGTGTTTGATGCCAAAGACGTGTGATGGCACAAATCAAATAAGTGGAACAGACCAAAGCTCAGCATGTGTACATTTGTATGGATTACAGCAAAATTAATACCTTTCTTGCCTTCCATCCTTCAAGTAAAAATGTGAAGCCCTTTCCTTGTGGCTTAGCTGGAGCTGATTTCAAATCCTGATCCAGAGTCCCAGAACTTTCACCTACATCCAAAGGCTTTAAAAGGAAAACAGACTGTAAATTAGAAATTGCACCATAATACATTTTGATACAACACTAGCGACCATTTTAGCTGGTGGAGTTTTGCATGGAATGATGAAATGTTTTGCCAAAAAGAATGCCCTTTCAGGGTCTTGACAACTATAATGCCTTAAAGAGTTTATGACTGACCCAGATATGTCAAAGATTGAGGGCTAAAGTAAAAATATCAATGCATTTGTGAAATTCTTCCATTATCATCATTATTCATTATGCAGGTCATTAATGCCACATCTTGCCACAGTATGCCATTGGTAATCTCAGTTACTAAATTAACTGGATCTTCAAGTAGATCCATCAATAATTCATATATTTTTACAGTAAAAATAGTCTTTGTTATCTTCCTGCATTTAAATGTTCTTTATGTCTATCGAATAAGGCAAAAATGAATATTTATACATTTCTGTATTGTGTGGTCTCAGAGGAGTCCATAGCAGTTTAGAAAAGAAGGAGGAAAAGATAAGTATTGCTTTAAAAGATAGAAATTGAATTAAAAGTGCTTAAAAACAATACATAGGGAAAAAATATTAATGAGAAGGAGAAGCAAAACTCAGCTAAGTCTTTCATGAAAACGATCTCTTAAATCTGGACCAAAAAAAATAGTTAAGGAAATCAAAATAAATCATAGGCAGATTTAAATCTGGCTTGGTCATACAATAGTTGTTACCCTGTAAGTGTCTCTGCACAAGGAAGGCTGAGGGCCAAAGAATTGAGGCCTTTGAACTATGGTACTGGAGAAGATTCCTGCGAGTCCCTTGGACTGCAAGGCGATCAAACCGGACAGTCCTAGAGGAGATCAACCCTGACTGCTCTTTAGAAGGCCAGATCCTGAAGATGAAACTCAAACACTTTGGCCACCTAATGAGAAGGAAGGACTCACTGGAGAAGAGTCTAATGCTGGGAAAGATTGAGGGCAAAAGAAGAAGGGGACGACAGAGAATGAGGTGGCTGGATGGAGTCACTGAAGCAGTCAGCGTGAGCTTAAATGGACTCCGGGGGATGGTAGAGGACAGGAAGGCCTGGAGGAATGTTGTCCATGGGGTCGCAATGGTTCGGACACGACTTCTCGCAACTAACAACAACAACAAAGTGTTTCTGCAAAAACCCATTCCTTCAACCTTTTTCTAAAATGACATGTGTGGTGTCACTGAAGCATCTCCATTGAAAGGGTTCCATCACAGTAGTCGTGCCCTTAAGAAGGCCAGACTTCCAGCTGCCAACTCTTGTTGGCCAGACCCAGTAATGTGACTGATGTGTTTCTTCTTAGAGGGTTCTTAATTCAGATTCCACAATAAAATCTTAAATATATAATAATTTGGGACACTATAACCTTCAATCTTTGACATATCTGGGTCAGTCATAAACTCTTTAAGGCATTATAGTCGTCAAGACCCTGAAAGGGCAATGGGTCTTTTTGACAAAACATTTCACCATTCCATGCAAAACTCCACCAGCTAAAATGGTCACTAGATTTGTATCAAAATGTATTACGGTGCAATTTCTAATTAAGGTGCTTGCTATTTTAATCCCAGTCCTGCTTTCCTTTTTTGATGTTATAATTTAAAAAAATATGAAGATTTTCCTAATTTGCAGTTTAAAATATACCAAGGAAATGGTTTTCAGTTCCTCATTATCAGTTTTATTTTTGGTTTTTGTGTTTTTCTTTCTTTCTCTTTTCAGTATGAAGTCAGTTATTAACATGCTGGGATGATATTAAAGAGGCAGTGGAATGATTATCATGCATTTTAACTAGTGTGTTTTAACACATGACTTGAATCTTTTTAATCAAAGCAGCATTTATGGTAAATCAACAAGAACAAGGCAAATACTTTTCTGGAGAGATTGCAAACCTTAATTCTATCTTAACTGCATTATAGTTTTTAAACTGAGATTCAGGTTGCTCTAGAGCAGAGGTGTCAAACGCACGTCATCACGGCAGCGTCACGTGAAGTATCGGGACTTTTTTGCCCTTCACTAAACCAGGGGTGGGTGTGGCCAGCATGTGATGCATCTGGCCCGCAGGCCGTGAGTTTGACACCCCTGCTCTAGAGTTTAACAAATGTCCCCTAATGAGACAAACAGGGCTGAGTTTTCTGAGGAATGCTATATCTGTGTTGTACATTTTTAGATAATGGCTGAATGTTCATAAATTCCCTTTGCTGCCACACTGAGTGATCATCTAGATTTTTACAACTCAGATAGGGTAGACCTACTTAAAGATTGGCTTGTTTATTACTTGCAACATTTATGAGGAAAGAATGATCTTCAGCTCCATCATTAAATTGCTCCACAAACTAGGCCAGTGATGGCGAAACTTTTAGACACTGAGTGCCCAAACTGTGTGTGCATGCATGCCCAAATTCATGTGCAGCAGAGACCCAAAAACCAGCTGGCCAGCAGGAGGCGGGGCATCCCAACACCGGCAGCGTGGCAAGAGGTAAGATCTTTTTTTTTTGTTATCTTCTGTTTCGTCGTTTTTCGTCGTTTGCAGGGAAACAGAAGCTCATGAAAGAAATGCCACGGAGAGCTGACCTGGGGTGACGACGCAAGTGCCAGCAGAGAGGGCTCTGTGTGCCACCTCTGGCACGTGTGCCATAGGTTCGCCATCACGGATCTAGGCTGTATTATTGAGAAGCAAAACTAACTATCAGTATTAAACATAACACAGAGAGACCCGGAAAAGAGCCATGAGATAAACCGCATGGACTTAGTGGTTCTGCATTTTATCTGGCCTGGTCCAAATCATATCATACTTTCTATACCATAATAAGGAATTTGAATTGAGTCCAAAAAGCTTTTTGTAATCAAAGCAGTTACTTCAACACAGAGTAATTGATGTTCCCATATCTAGTCCTTTTCACCCCAAAGACAATCAGATATTATTTATTTATTGGTTCAGTACATAAATCTCCTTCATTCAGAAACTTAAGCTGTGTACATAGTCTTCCCTCTTCCTAGTTTTCCCTGCAACAACAATCTAGTAACTTAAGATTTAGTGGAAAAAGAGTGACTGGCACGAAGTCCCTGGATTAGCTTCCATGGACTAGAAATTGGTTCTTTCTGGTGCCAGTCCAATCCTTTAGCCACATTAGCACTGTTTTCAGCCTGAAAGTTCAGTAAAAAAGAAGCATATCTGGAGGTGCAAATCACTCCTGATCTACACAGAATCTTTTCCAGAAGCATCACATACATTTTAAATAACAGACTAGAAAGAACTGGAGTATAATCATTCCAAAATACCCCATGTGTAAAGACTGATTATAGTAGTCAGACTAAAGAAAATGTGCACCTGGCTTAAGACATTATCCAACATCTTGGCTCAAAGCTTTTTCCAGATGATATTCTTTCCTCTTTGAAGGTGTTGTGCATTCATGTTGTGAAATAGATCTAAGCACATTAGTTAGAACAATTAATCAGTGGGACAACTTGCCTCCAGAAGTTGTGGGTGCTCCAACACTGGAAGTTTTTAAGAAGAGACCGGACAACCATTTGTCTGAAATGGTATAAGGCCATGATGGTGAACCTATGGCATGTGTGCCAGAGGTGGCACGCAGAGCTCTCTCTGTGGGCACGCGCACTGTTGCCAGCTGCTCTTCTGATTTCAGACACGTGCATTTGTGCCAGCCAGCTGGTCTTTGCACGCACCGGAGCACCGGAAGCCATCACGGATGCACCGGCCACCTGGTCTTCGGGTTTCCAGTGCTCCGGCACGCGCGAAGACCAGCTGGTCAGCACATGTGCGCGCACATTCCGGTTTGGGCACTCGGTGCCAAAAAGGTTTACTATCACTGGTATAAGGTGTCGTGTCCTGTCTGAGCAGAAGGTTGGACTAGAAGACTTCCAAGGTCCCTTCCAACTCTGTTAATCTATTTTATATTTTGGAACAGGGAGTGAGCAATCTTTGGGACCTAGGATTAAACAGTTTACTGGTAAAGAATGGCACCCATTCTGAACCCATTCATTTGCAAATGTACCTTACACAGACACTTTTGCAACTATCTCACCCTTTTCTTTGCTCCTTCCCATCCATCTTTTCCAATGGTTCAGTGTAGTCAATAGAATAACAGAATTGGAAGGTACTTCAGAGGTCTTCTAGTCCAACCCCCTGCTTAAGCAGTGAACCCTAAACCATTGGATAAATGGTGGTCCAATGTTTTCTTTAAAATCTCAGTGTTGGAGCATCCACAACTTCTGGAGGTGAGTAGTTCCACTGATTAATTATTCTCACTGTCAGGAAATTTCTCCTTAGTCCTTAGGTTGCTTCTCTCCTTGATTAGTTTTCATCCATTGCTTCTTGTTCTGCCTTTAGATGCTTTGGAGAATAGGTTGATCCTTTTTTCTTTGTGGCAGCCCCTTAGATATTGGAACACAGCTATCATGTCACCCTAGTCCTTTTTTTCCATTAAACTAGACATACCCAATTACTGTAACCATTCCTCATTTTAGCCTCCAGTTCTCTAATCATTTTTGTTGCTCTCACCTGCACTCTTTCTAGAGTCTCAACATCTTTCCTTAACCTGGCAACCAAAACTGGATGCAATATACCAAGTGTGGTCTTTCTAAGGCATTATAAAGTGGTTCTAACACTTCACATGATAGATCCCTCTGTTAATGCAGCCTAGGACTGTGTTAGCTTTTTTGGCAGCTGTAGCACAGTGCTGACTCAGATTTCAGGGATTGTCCACTACGACTCCAAGATCAGTCTCGCAGTTACTATTGGTAAATACCACCTCTTCTATACCTGTGCATTTGGTTTTTCTTACCTAAATGTAGAACCTTACTTTTCTCTCATCATTGAATTTCATTTTGTTAGATAGGGCCCAGTTTATTGAGATCCTTCTGTATCTTAAGCCTATCTTATGAAGTGTTGGCTATTCCTGCCAGCCTGGTATCGTCTGAAAATCATTGTTTTCCTCTTTTCATTAGAAATTAGGAATTCAGCTAAACTAGTAATGTTAGTTAACCAGGACTGGCTTGTTTTAGTTTATTTTATCATGTTTTAGAGTCTCTGCAATGTGGCAGTTAAAACAGCCAACCTAGGGAACAGCACCGTTGGTCCATAACAGTGGTATCAAGTACATAGGAACTGACTCCAGTATAAAGTAAGCTAATTACGATATATGTAGGGCAGCATTTATATGCAATATTTCTCCATACTTATATTTGTTATAATTATATAGGAGAATGAGAACATCCAAACCCAGCCTGGGGTTTCCAATGACTACACTCTCTCTATAGGAGTATAAAACTGTTACCGAGCTCATTGGTCCATTCAAGTCTGCATGTGTGTGTGTGTGTGTAGTTGTGGTGGTGGCATTCTATGTGGTGTGATAGAAAGAGAGAGAGATCAGCAGATAGTTTGATTTCCTTGTTATGACAGGTGGAATTAAAAACACAGAGGAAAGCATCTCATCCAATCGCATCCCAGCATGACTCCAGTGACCTCTTGAGGCTTTGAAAGAATGTTCAGAGACCTCTGTGACTGTTCAAGATGTGACTTCAGGCCAGTCTTTCTTAATAGGCAGCTTTAGTGGCCTAAGATCTTTTCGTTAAATATGAAAAGACACCCCTTTCTTTCCCTTTCATAATATGTGCAATTCAAAGAATTGTGATCAAAGTTCTGGAAATTAGCTTGTTGACTCAGGATAATGAGTTTCTCTCTTAATGTGTGCTTCAGAAAGGATCTGGAGATGTCACCGTTGCCACACGAGCTCATGCTTTGAATAAGCAGAAAGCATTTTTAGCCCATCAGATGTCTTTTGAGATATTTGCTGGTTCTTAATGTGTCTTAACTCCTTCTGTGGTTAGAAACCTGTGTGATGATGGGGAAGACAAAGAGAAGATAACATCCTTGTTTTTAACAAGCTTGGATAATTCAGGTGCAGAGATAATAATCAAATCCAAAAATAAAACCCCAGGGTCCTGTAGAATGCTGCCTAATACATTTGCTGAACAATTTGGTTCTATCAGTAGGTAAGGAAGCAGGCAGCGCAAAAAGAAAATTAGCAAGTCACATGTACAGTTATTATAATGCTGTGTTCTTTTGGCATTGTTTTTCATGCTGATTAAGATGAACACACTGCAGGAAAAGAGGATGCTGCAGAGAAAATTAATAGAAAGCGTTTCAAAGGAAGCAGATGAAGTTGAACAAAAGCTCCATGAAAAGTTATTGTTGTTGTTGTTACAGATGCTGAGCAAAAAGTGAAGCTCCCAGCCAAAATCCCAACATGTATATTTTCTATCCATGCACAGTGCTGAAATGATAGACTTTGTCTTGGGTAATAAGAAATCATTGACAGACAGCAAGATAAAGAAACAGTCAGAGACTGGGTTTCTGCAAAGCAGTAAGTCATAATTTAGTATGACTGATATTACTTACCATGTCTTATAAATCCAGCCGCTACAATTTGTAGACTCTGGTTTCTGATTTAGCATGATGAGCACACCAGGCCATTGTGGGTTCTTCAATACATGTCAATTAATAACACTGTAGTTTAGCATGGTGTGTAAATCCAGCTGATCAATCTATGGTACTCTAGAATCCAAGGTTAACTTCTATATGTAAGAGAAGGTGGATCCAAACTGATCCAACTCAGTTGTTTTTTGTGTCCCCAAACAGTGTCATAGCTTAGTCACTCAAAATCTTCAGTTCCAAGTGTACATTCTGCCTTCAAGGTAGTATGGACTTGGATGAGCAGATTATATAACAAGGAAAGTGCCAACTGAAGGAAGGACAGTCTGGGAAAATATTTTGGGTTCAATTCAGCCTACAATACAGCATGCAGATATCTGTTCCCCAACATAGGACCTAATGTCTCTAAATGACAGATCTGCATCATGACACCAGTCCTGCCTTTTTGTACGTCGATTGCAAGTACAAAAGGGGTAGACTCTGTGATGCGCTGGTCATTACTCATTCCCTTGCAGGTGCCTATGCATAGTCAAAGAGTTGTGCAGGTAAAATGGACTATCTAGAAATTTGATAAATAAATAAAAATCATGTTTCAATTTACATGCATGTTGTCAACATTAACATAATCCAAGACACTGGTGAGGTTAATGATGAAAAGGGAAAATCAGCAAAAGCTGTAGATACTTTATTCAGTTCTGTCTTAGTGCAATGGGTGAAACTCAGAATTGAACTATTCTTTAACTGCTCAGCAATTGAACCAGAACTTGAGATGGTTGCTCTGATTCCTAGAAACCTCTCTCCCACTCACTGGTCTGTGTAGACTAGGAAATGATAACATAAAATAAAAATCATCCTCTCATTCACTTTGGTGCAGGATCACTTCTCCCTGGTTGACTGTATCAAGGAAAAGACAAAACTAGCTCCTATAATTTACATGGAACAGTTACCTCAAGAATGGCACAAGGTTAAAAAAAAAATAGGATATTTGGAATAAGCAGGGATCCAGCTTTATTTAAATTGACCCAAATTATCTTTTTGAACTTCTATTACATAGATTGTAGGAGAAAAAAAACGTAAGTAGCATATCTCCAGGGTACTGTACTTATGTTTAGACCAATTGTTCTCAAATTTGGCAACTTTAAGTTATGTGGACTTCAACTCCCAGAATTCTTCAGCAAGGAGAAATAAAGAATGCTGGCTAGGGAATTCTGGGAGTTGTCAAGGTTGAGAAACACTGGTCTGGATAGTATTTTTCTGTCTGGTGAATTTGGGAAGTGATGAAACTATCCCACAAATAAGAGAGGACTGAAAGTCATTACTACAGAAATATCTCTTGGTGGGTTCTTGGTCACCAAATTATTACCTTAGCCACTCTTTCTTGTCAAAGTTAATATGTTCCCCTGATGAGTGTATTGACTTCTTTATAACAATCACCCCAAATCTGGTGCTTCCAGGTGTGATGGAATACATCTTCTAAAATTTCTAGCTAGTAGATATCCTAGTCAATACTTCTTACAGCTATCAAACCTCCCGTGGAAATCCAGAAAACCACAAAAAGCTTCCAAATTATAGTTTTCAGTCTTTTGCTACCATCTAACAGTCTTTTTTTTCCAGCCATAGCTGCCCTGTAGCTGGATTGCTGGCCTTATACAATATTCTTTCATTTAGAGCAAGGTTACATTAATTTCAGATGAATGATTTTCAGTATATAGCTCTGGTGTATAAATGCTGATTCAATTTGAAGAACTTCAGCTAGTATAAGAAATCAGATGTCTCTACAGATTGTGAGAAATATATGTCAGCCTACCTCACTTTGGCTTCAGGTAAGATTAAAATTATTATTATTTACTTATGCAAAGAGAGATTTGTACTGCAATCTGCCTATTTATCTGGCAATATATCCTCCTAAATTCATTTATAGAACTTACCCCCAGCTAGTAATATATCAGATTTTACAACTAATGCTAATTGAAACTTTCAGGAAAAGGGAAAAGTTGGATATCTATCTATAAAATGGTGAAGAAAGATTAGTATTTCACAATTCACAAAATCTTTGTATATATGTGTGATATTTCCACTGGAATTTTAATGCACATTTTCTCCTCTTGCATTATGCTATCATTTTAATAGATGGCTCAAAGGTACCCAACCATACCAGTTCAGGCTTGATTTGCATAGATTGCACCATTGCCATCAGCCTTCCTAGGGAATCATCCATCTTCACAGAATTATGTGCAGTCTCCCCACTACTCACTTGGTTACATCAGAATATGACAATTGGAGAACTTTTTCATGTACTCTGCTTCAAGTAAACTTGTTTCAGCAATTGTTTCAATTCTATCCACACAGCCTACTTAGACTTGCCATGATTTGATTTCAATCAGCCCCCATTTATTCTCCTTTCTAAAGTTTTCAGCCATTAAAATTTGTCATATCTATAATTCAGTTTTTGACAATTGATCTTCACAGACTTTGTATCTATTCCCAAGTTTGAAGCATATGTAGACAACTACAGATTAATCCATATTTTCCATAAAAATGTGCACAGTGCATATGTGTGTGCCTGTGTATGCATGAATTGATACATTCAATCAATTCCAAATTTATGGACGGACTGGAACCTAATTATCAATTAGCTTTTTCACACATCACAGATTTTTAAGAGCCGAGGTGGCGCAGTGGTTAGAGTGCAGCACTGCAGGCTACTTCAGCTGACTGCTAGCTGCAGTTCGGCAGTTCAAATCTCACCGGCTCAAGGTTGACTCAGCCTTCCATTCTTCTGAGGTGGGTAAAATGAGGACCCAGATTGTTGGGGGCAATATGCTGACTCTATGAACCACTTAGAGAGGGCTGTAAAGCACTATGAAGTGGTATATAAGTCTAACTGCTATTGCTATTCCATTTCAAAGACAGAAAAAACAAAAAATAGTCTATCCAATCTTGTTTGAAAGAATCTATTTGGAGCTCTGAAAATCTTCCATTGTCCAGCATATACATGTTATGGAGGAAGAGAAGGAAGTGGAAGAGGAGAAGAAGGAGGAGGAAGAGGCAAAGGAGGAGGAGGGAGGAGGAGGAGGAGGTGAAGGAAGGAGAATCACACAAGAAGATGGAAAAGGAATCATTTCCAAAGGTGCTTATAGGAGCGGATTACATGGAAGGTGGAAATCACATGTCTTGTTCCCTCTCCATGTTTTTTACCTAGACATCTGACAAGGTTATTAGCCATGATGGTTGCACACATAAATTGAGTTTTCATTCAGCATAGCTTTTTTTCTTCCTATATTAATATAATGAAACTTGAAACCAACGTTCCAGCAGTTTAGGCATTTTTTCTTGGCAGTTTGAACATTCTTTAATTGTTCTCGTTTTGTAACAAAATGAGACAGTGTGTAACAGAACTTTGGTCATGTCCATAAAGCAGTAATGTTGGTATAAAACCGCATCATCAAAATGCAGATCAATATGCCTGATGGTGGATGGGCAACAGAATGATATGTGAGAGTATTTGGGCACAAAAGGCTCTTAACGGTTGATTACATTCCTTTCCTTCATCACCTAGCCTATTAGGTCATAATTCTGCCCTAGTAACATGGCCTATTGTTCCCCAAGGAGTGGACTGTGGTCTGGGAAAAGGATGATGATCTCTCAGAGAAAATGAGAGGATACAGTTTCCTACTCTAAGAGAAATGGGCCTTTTATATACATTCATCATTAAATAACCAGCTACCACAAATCGGAGGAAGATTAAAATACACTGTCTAAGCCATAATGGGTTGTTTTGAGACATGCCCTCCTCACATTTAGAAGTTTTGTAGCTATGGCTTATTTGCAAACTGTGGACAATGTGAGATTTGTTCTTTCATTGCACTCATAATCCATTTTTTTCAGCAGTTTGGAAAAAAACAACTTTATGTTAAGTGCCCTATTATATCTCCGGACATTAAAAGCCATTTGAATGAAGAAGCTTATGACAAACAGAATTTCAAAGCTAAAAAGCAGCCACTGTCAGTTTGGGGTTTGGCTGCCCCTCTCCCCAATTTGTTCTGAAACATTAGGCAGTGTATGAGCTATTATTTCTGGCTACATTAGAATGGGCTCTTCTATTATTTTTCTTTCATTGTGTTTAGTAAAATGTGTGAGCGGCAAATTATAGGAAGAAGTAGGTTAACTAAAGGATAATGCATTGTTGGGGTCTTTATTTATTTTGCTTTATATATTCACATCTTTATAAATTTAACAGACTAAATATTCAGAAAAGAGGCTTGGGTTCATCCTAAAATCTACAGCAGAATATAACAAGATTCGCCCCCTTTCTTACAGACCCCCACTGGGTGGCTATCAGCCAATCACACCCACCCACCCACCATCCGTCTTTCTCTTTCTCTCTTTCTCTGCCTCTTTCTAGTTCTTTACATGGATGGTAAATTTGCATCTGGCAGTGTTACTTTCGGTTACAAGTGGCAATCTTGTTGGTGTGTTGATCTATAGGCAGATTTATAGCTATAGTGAACAATAGGAAAGCAAAAGTTTGCTTACTTTTCTCTCTACACGTTTTCATTTGATTGGTTCAGAGCAAAAAAAGAAACCCCTATAGTTTAAATGAGGATGACAAGATCTTTGACAAAATACTCTGATATGTTTCATTTGGGCTTTTAAAATTCAGGAATATAGGCAGTGAATATCTGTATCTAAGTCATAAGCCGTTGTTTAGTATCCTGATCAAGTGTTGTGGTTAATGTGTTGGCCTTGGACCAGAAAAAACAAGATTCGCCCCCTTTCTTACAGACCCCCACTGGGTGGCTATCAGCCAATCACACCCACCCACCCACCATCCGTCTTTCTCTTTCTCTCTTTCTCTGTCTCTTAACTTATTCTATTTCACATAATTATTATTATGGTATAAAATTAGAGGATATTGTCTCATACTTCACCTTGAGTTTTAAGAGAAGAGGTAGGATATAAATGTGATAAATTAACAATCTTGAACACGTCCTTGATATTTATTGCTTCACTGGCAATAATGTAAAAAAAAAATTGGTGTTAAACCATAGGATTATAGAATTGGAAGGGTCATCTGGTCTAATGCCCTGCTCAGTGCAAGATCTGCTGAAACATTTCTGACAGATGACCATCTAGTCCAGTATGAAGTTCTCCAGCAAAGAACTCACCACTTCATGTGGCAGCCTGTTCTCCTAGTTGATAACCAGAGGTAGGATTCAGCCATTTCGGACCGGTTCAGGTGAACCAGTTGTTAAAATTTTGCCCAGTTCAGTGAACCGGCTAATCCCAAGATGGCTGGCTCCGCCCCCACCCATTTTTCAGACCCTTTTCCAGCCCTTTTTCGGGCCATTTTTCGGGCCATTTTCAAGCCATTTTTGGCCATTTTGGATGTTCAGTAGTAGTAAATAAATAGAGAGGGAAATTGAGTCAAAGGCCTCAACAAGGTACAATTTCCCTCTATATTTATTTACTACTACTGAACATCCAAAATATTAAATATTTGCTGGCAAACACAAAGTGAGCTTTCACCCCAAAGCATATTCTCCCTTCTGAATTTGGATTATTACACAACCATATGAAATAGTAAAAAATCGCACTACTAAGCACAGTAACACCTGGACTATAGCAAAACTTTGTGAAAAAGATTGATATAAGTTGCCATACCCCATATATAGATTATGTTGAACAAATGTAATGTCTTTGGTTTGTCTTTTGATTTAAAGCCAAGATATGAAAATAAGGAAAACAAGAAAATTTCATCAAAAACTTGAATTGCCATAATGTTGTCTTCCTAAAGTCCCCTGCTTCCTTCTTTGCTCCAATTACAATTTCTGTACTAATAAACTTTATGTCCAGTTTTAGAACCAATTCTGAGAAAATAAGCTTGAAAGAGGGTCAAAAATCCTTCCACCCACTTGGACCTTTTCCTCATATCAGTACATCAGTAGTGGGGTGGGGTAGGGAAGGACTTATCAGTGTAAAAGTCCCTTTTTTCCAGTAATAACAGTTCTAGGATAAATCAGATCAATAATAATGTCTGTCCATGTATCTCCTGCTCAGCTTTTCCTCATTATCTGACTATTCCAGAATATAAATAAAGACAGAGGAGGACAGTTTTATGATTGGGAGAACTTTGTGTCTATTTTTAGGGTCCCATACTATAAATAAAGAGAATGGAGGACAATTCTTGTGATTGAGAGAACTTTGTGTCTATTTTTAGGGCCAGAATGATCACAGCTCAATGACAATAAATATTGCATATTCAGGCAAAGCAGAGCTGAGGAAAACTTCTGTTGAGATCATTGCAAACTTCTCATAAATTATGGTCCATGAAGGTGGGGAGATTAGTGATCCTTAGATGCCCTTCTATATTTTTATGCATAAAGCATGTTTCTATTAGAGTCTTCCTTCATAGATATGCTGCTTAAGATAATCTGTAATATGGGTGTTGTTGTTTTTTAAGGAGACTAAAGCACAGATCCCTAAAAAGGATTTTAATTTGCCCATTTTTGACAGGGTTTTTCAAACTTGCAATCCTAAAATGTGTGGACTTCCAGAATTGCCCGGACAGCATTCTGGAAGTTGAAATCTACCCATCTTAAAAGTTGCCAAATTTGAAAAACACTGATCTATCAGAACATCTAGCTCAGGGGTATCCAACCTTGGCAACTTTAAGACTTGTGGACTTCAAAATGGGCCAAAAAATGGGCAGGGGTAGGGCCAGCCAGTGGTGGGATTAGCCCAAACCAGTCCAAACCAGCTGAATCCCATCTCTGCCTTTGAGGTGAGTGGCCGGGAGGCAAGGCTGGGTATGATGAGTGATGTCGAGTTGGCCACAACCATCGAGTCACATGACCACCTGGCCACGCCTACCCAGCCAGTCATTAGGACAGAGAACCAGTTGTTAAATTATTTGAATCCCACCACTGTTGATAACTCATATAGTATGAGAGCCAGTTTGGTCTAGTGCTTAAGGCATTGGGCTAGAAAGCTACTGAGTTCAACTCCCACCTAAATCATGAAAATCAGCTGGGTCACCATAGGCCAATCACTCTCTCTCAGCCCAACTCACCTCACAGGGTTGTTGTTGTGGGGAAAATAGGTGGAGGAAGTTGTGTTGGATATTTTCACCACCTTGAGTTATTCGTAAAAATAATAAAACCTGGATACAAATAAATAAGGAAATAAAATAAATAAAAAGTATAGCCAGGAAGTTCTTCCTGGTGTGTAACCAAAACTTTCTCCTTGCAATTTTAACAATTTTTGTTCTGGACATGCTTTCTGGGGCATTAGTTCATCCCTCATATGACAATTCTTCACATATTTAAACCTACTATTATTTCCCTCAGGCATCTTTTTTGAGGGCAAAACATGTTCAGATTCTCTAATCATCCCTCACTGGGCTTGGTTTCCAGAACCGTCACAATCTTGTTAAAATTTTGAAACCTCTGAATTTTTGATAAACAAATAAAAGAGAATTATTTGCCTAATCTTAAAATCACAGGCCCTCATTTTTTAAAAGGTTAAAACTGGGTAGATGACTGCTGATTTAGCAAGAAAACTCTGAGATTATTGATTAATATATATATACAATATTCTAACATCACTTACAGGAATAGGAAAAGGAGGCTAACATTGTATCAAACCTCATGTTGAATTTTTTTTCTTATTTCTCATTTAGCAGAGTTTTTTGGCAAAAGAAATGCATTGATAGTGGCAACAGCTTCCTGAACTGGATTAAGTTATGTAAGAAAAATATACCAAATACCAAGCGAAAGTGATCCTGGGAAATATGATTCTTTGGTCCTATTTCTCTATCGTGTTGCAATGAGAGAGAGAGAGAGAGATTATAGCATAGTATAACTGAACCTTGGCAACTTGTCTAGAATGAGGAATTCTGAGGGTTGAAGTCCAGACGTCTTAAAGCTGCTAAGGTTGAAAAACAGTGGACTATGTATAATTATACAAGTTATGACCAGACCCAGATGTTATGTCATTCATTCTTTGTTTTTCAGTTCAGTTAAAGCAATGGCTGTGTTGGCCATTGATAAAAAAGACTGAGACCAAAAATCTGTTTCTCTAAAAATGCCGAACTACAGTTTGATTTAATCTTGTGTGACATCCAGATGAAAAATGGAAAACGTTGTTTCCCAAAAGTGACTAATGCACGCATTGTTAATGCATCCATTTGGAAGAATAAGGTTCTTTTCTCCCAGCATAACATACTTCTCTAGTAAAAGCCAACTTATGATCACAGCCTTGAAAAGGCAAAACAAAATTAAGGGCCAGTGGGTGAAGTCAAGATAACCAAGTGTGGTGAATATGGTCTGGCGCTTGAAGAATAAAGAAGCTGCTGTTTTGAAATACAGTCTTTGCTTCTTGGGTTTTTGTTTTTCTTTCCTGGAAGTCTGGGGTTTTTTTCATGGAATGATCAAGCCAATGTTTTTTTTTAAATGGTTTTTAACTTTCAATAAATTAATGTCATACCTAGTCTTGGAGAATAACCAAGGCTTTGAGCTGCTGCTTCTAAGTTCCTGTGTTGATGCTCAAAGGGCAAGCTTTTTAATCTATGGCCTCTGACACCAGAGGCAGCTTGTCACCATCCGTGCCCCCACCCTTTTGATTTCCTGGGATCTGATGTGATAAGAGATGCTTCTCATAGAAGATTAAGTGCCTCCCCAAATGCCAAACATGCCATATTGCTCTCAATAATATCATATATATGAAAAGAAAAATAAAGTGCTATGACCATTTCAGAAGTACTTGTAAGCATGGCTTCATAGATATATTGATAGCCAAAAAGCCAGGCTACTGGAAGATTTACAGAATAGGATTAATTGTGTTTCTTGGTTCCATATTTTTGTTAATTAGTCTTCCAAATTTTGTCATCTGGCTTTACATTTTGTTAGCTCTCCTTGAGTATTATTAGATAGGCTAAGGAGAGGGAGAGGGAGGGAGAGGGGGAGAGAGGAAGAGAGAGAGAGAGATACTATTAAATATAAAATATTATTTTTATTTTCTGCATGTTATTTGATGCCTGGCTTCTCCCTGCAAATGCAGGGAAGATTTATATATGAAAATGCTTCCAATTGCACAGATTTGTGTTTCTCATTTACATACATTCATGAATATAAAAAGCAAAAAAATGATTTATTTTTATCTTGAACTGTGCTGCTTCTAAACAGATGACTCTTAATACTAATACATCATTTACCTTTCCATACTGTTGAAGACATTACACCTGTTAGTATGTTTTTCCTTCCATATTTTGGGCATTCCAGTAACCAAGAAAAATCTAATATGAATGAAGAAAGGAAAACATCATATTACCTCAACAGTCATCAAAGAAAGAGCTACCATATTTGAGCTGCATAAAGCTGGATGACTACTAGATAAAAATATCATTTCATTTACGTCAGTTTGAACATTTCCTTCTAAGTTCTATATTGTTCTTTTCTTATTATTTTGCTTTTGGTACACCATCCAAAGTCTGGTGGGGCTGGATGGTGAAAGAAGAAAAGAAAAGAAAAGAAAAGAAAAGAAAAGAAAAAAAGAAAAGAAAAGAAAAGAAAGAAAATAAAAAGAGGGAGGGAGGGAGGGAGGAAATTGAACATACTAAGTTATATTTTGACTTATTTTTAATGGATTGACTTAATATGTGGCTTATTAAACTGTGATTATGGTTTGGTTTGTGGTACAAAAGTGCCTAACTGCAGCATATGCAATAAACCATAGCAAACAAATTGGTGACCCAGAGTGATGTTCAAACCTAGTTAAAGTGTTTTAATATTTATTTGGGATAAGAAATATAGACTTCTTTTGAATTTTATAAAATGTTAGTAATCACTTGAAAAAGATTGTAATGCTATACTATTACTATACTGTTTAATTTATAGTGTGTGTGTGTGTGTGTGTGTGTGTGTGTGTGAGAGAGAGAGAGAGAGAGAGAGAGAGAGAGAGAGAGAGAGAGAGAGAGAGAGAGAGAGAGAGAGAGAGAGAATAAAATTATACACATCCACAAACACACTCACACCAAATCAATCCACTGCTTGGATGAAGATATCTTCAGTAAAGGTTATGGACCATAATTTACTATGTGGGTCTAAAGGGAGTTGGAAGATTGCTTTTTAATTTCCTATGTTAAAGCTGGAAGAGAATGACTGGCTCCAAGTCATCCTGTTGGCTTCCATGTCTAAAAAATAACTAGAACATGGGTTTTACTCTTGTGTGTATGTGAATGTCTAATGCTGTGTAAGAAAGACCTTGAGAGATAGGGCAAAGAAATGCTGCCTAGGGATTGGTCAGATAAGAGAGGGCTACACAATGGGCAAAGAAAGAGACTCGGAAGGGAACATTCCTAGCTTCTCAGGCTGTTAAAAAGATGGCAGGATATTTGTACTTGTGGGATTCTGTTAATGTAGCCTTACAATTAAATAGAATTACCTCATCTGGTTATGTTTCCTGTTGGTTTACCTCTAAAGACTGACAGCATCTGTATACACATACCTCAAAAAAATACTTGGATGCTAATTATACTATCAATTATAGGGAAACAGGCTTTATTTGGCATATGACTCAAAAATTACAGCAAGCTCTGTGGTATGATAGGCTTATCTGTTCAGTATTTTACCAGACTCTTGTGGAGTCGGGAAGTTTCTAAATCAAATCAAACAATTGGTTGCAAAAGTCTTGATGATGACCAGAGGGCAGCAAAGAGACATGAAAAACCTAATTTTTGCCAGTAGTGGTTGAGCAGACAATTACTGCTCACATCAAAACTTTAAAAAATGCCCAAGCATAGATTGCTATAATAGCAATAGCACTTAGACTTATATACGGCTTCACAGTGCTTTACAGCTCTCTCTAAGTGGTTTACAGAGTCAGCATATTGCCCCCAACAATCGTTGTCCTCATTTTACCAACCTTGGAAGGATGAGTCAACCCTGAGCCGCTCAGATTTGAACTCCTGGAATGAGCAGTGAGTTAGCCTGCAGTATTGCATTCTAACCACTGTGCCACCACAGCTCTTATAAAAGGCATTTATATCTGTGAGATTGCACAGTCCTTGTATTTTTCAGGATAGTCAGACTTTCAGCAGTAAGGGGGGGGGAAGAAACATTTAAATTAAAAATATACAAACCTACTTTATTTTATCTTGTTGGCTTTGGACTGCATAAGATAGATGAGCTTGGCTACATCAGATAAGGAGGTGGTAAAGATCAGAAAACTAATAGGGACTCAATTGTTGTTGCTGTTTTCTTCCTTCTCAATTTTCTTTGGCTTGCTCACAAAATCATTGCAGTCTGATATACTGCAACATAGATTAAAAAAAGACTAACAACCATCCTGTTCTTAACATTAAAAGACTCCTTTGCAGGGATGATAGTCACTTCCTAATTAAACTCTTCTTAATCTCTCCTTCATTCCCTCTTCCCTGACAAGCTGTTTTTCAGTTGGATTGGACTTCATCTCCTATGATCCCTGCAATTTCATAACAGGCTGCTGCAACCATCATTCCCATTTCTGGGTAAATATTCATGAT
This sequence comes from Thermophis baileyi, assembly GCA_003457575.1. Lineage (NCBI taxonomy): Eukaryota > Metazoa > Chordata > Lepidosauria > Squamata > Dipsadidae > Thermophis > Thermophis baileyi. The sequence continues at coordinate 3,099,040 of QLTV01002664.1, forward strand.
TTTTTTGTTTTTGTTTTTGTTTACACCATCAGAGCCTGTTCAGTGTTCCATTAATCCCAAGGGACAAGAATTCTACAGGTAAATCTTGGATTACAATGGCAATTGGGATCAGAATTACTGTCACTAAGTGAGGTGGTCATAAAGTGTGACATCATGTAATTGTGTCCCTTAGCAACAGCAATCCTGGTGATCCGGTTGCCATCACTGAGTGAAGATCAGGCTGCTCATTAGGTCAGGAACGCACTTGACTGCAACTTTCGACTTCCTGCCAGTTTCCCCACTGACTATGCTTGTGGGAAGCCAGGCAGAAATCACAATCATGTGGCCATGACTAACTGCAACATTGTAATCACAAGCTCTCATGTGACTGTGGGGACACTGTGACAGCTGGAACTGGGAGGACCTATCCTAGATCTCTCTTGATCAGTACAGTTGCAAATCCAAATGGTCACTGAGTGAGTGCTCATAACCTGAGGACAATCTATATGCTGACAGCTCCTGCAAACTACAGTGTCCCTGCTGGAAAGCTCCTACAACTAACAATTCATTCTTGCCTCTCATTCCTTATAAAAACTGTTCTGCATCCACCAGATTCACTTCCAGTTGATTAGATTCACATATTATACTCCTTTATAACACTGTTTGAGAATGGATGGCTCACAGGCATTCAAGGTTTCATATGGTTGAGGATGGAGCAATTATACAATGTAGATGAAGAAGGTAACATTTGGTAGGAAAAGGGAAAGAGTCTGTGGTTTACATATAACAGTCTCCAATCTACATCTCTCCTCACTCTGTAGCTTATTCTTACACTAGGAAAAGCAAGGTGTATGATAGGCTTGAATTTAGCCATATCTTCCTGCTGGTTGGTAATGTATTCAAATTTCCAAGCAAAACCTGATCAGCACTTCTTGTTGATAACAAGAAGCTGAGAATAGCTGATAGTTGGGTGTTAGATATTCATAAGAAAAGCAGCCTTTAGGAGATAAAGAGACATTGAAATGGCAACCTGAGACCTGGAAAGGAGAAAGAAGGGAAGAGAAATGAAAGTAACAGAAGGTGAACTTAGATGTTCCACCTGTTAAAACCTTATGCTTTTAATAAAGAACCATCTAGGCTAGTAACGTTTAAAATGTATTGGGTGGTGTTACATCACTGAAGTTTTATTGCTGGTTGAAGGAACTACTGTATACTGTATGTGTAATGAAATCAGAAGAGGAATTGGGGTTTTAGGGATGTATCAACCTAATGCTGAAAGGGCTTTAGGTGTGCGTGAAGATGATGGAACAGGAAAATTGCCACTATTTTCTGTAAACCCTTCTTGAAATCTACATTAGGATATCAGCAGTGTCAGAAACAAAATAGTCACATGTAAGTTAAGTTCACATCATAAATAACTGATATGTGTTTGTGTATGTGTATGTGTGAAAATACCAAGCAGTAGCTGCAGTTGTTTTGTGAAATCATAAATCTCCTGCACATTATCTCCTGCTGGAGAAACGTGACTGGCTAAAAGTAAAACTAAATAGAATGTGTGTTTTATCAGATGTCTGTGTAGTTAATAAAACTTTGACAGCGTGGGGGGAATCTGGAATGCTGCTTTGTTTTGTATTGAATTTTAATTAAAATTTGAAAAGCTGTACCTATATGCTGTGTCAGGGCACTACTTCTTAGGTACCGCTACTGAACCCAAATATCTGAGCAAGAACCAACACAATGGTACAGAAAACTGCCATTTTTATTTCTATTTAGCAGTTATCTTGATTTTTTGCAGCCCTGATCTAAAAGCCTTGTCTTAGAAAATATGCAGAGCATTGTTATGAGTTTGGTAGACTGGGTGATGAATATGGGGGGATAAAGGAGGAGGGAACTGTTTTACAGTGAAATGTTTTATGGTTAAAAATGCTCATGTCTTAAGCCCTATAAGCACACTGTACAGTTTGCCTTGGAAAGCTTCCAAATGAATGTGTTTAGGGGTCAGGGACTTCAAAGTTGCAAAAAAAGCTTCTGATCTATACTAAAAGGAAGGAATTAATTGAATTTATTTAGATGTAGTTCTGGAGTTGGCTAGTGTTAAAGTAGCTGGGAAACGTGCTAGTAATTTATACTCAATAATAATCACAAGTTGCTAAAAATGTAGTGAGAAACTTTGGAACACACAAACTGCTTTTACATAAAAATAATAATACTGCAGCATTTTGGTGTGATGAGCAAACAGTGAATTTTCCCAAAGGCTTTGGGATAGAAGAAAGAAATACTGGGTTTCTTGTTCTTGTAAAAGCCAGGATCCTAACATACAAAGCTGCCTCAAATTACAGAGTAGGCTCAACCTAAATTGCAGGATGGGTCACTTTAATGGCCCACCAAAAGACAAATCAGGACATACAAGGTGGAACTCCCAGCTAGCCTGGGAACAGATTTAAAATTAGGCACCACATTTTAAAATAAATATGAAGAGGTGGTGGGTTAATTCCCCAGGTTCTTACTAGTTGATTTAGGAGAACAGAAGCATTTCTTCAACATAGATTATACAGAAATATCCAAAAACCTGCCCTGAATCCACATCACCATAAGAGCCATGGGGGCACAGTGGTTAGAATGCAGTACTGCAGGCTACTTCTGCTAACTGCAGTTAGCAGTTCGATTCTGACCCACTCAAGGTTGACTCAGCCTTCCATCTTTCCGAGGTGGGTAAAATGAGGACCCAGAATGTTGGGGGCAATATGCTGACTCTGTAAACCTCTTAGAGAGGGCTGTAAAGCACGGTGAAGTGGTATATAAGTCTAAATGCTATTGCTATTGGTACCATCAAAAACTTCCCCTCAGCTGTAGACATCTGAGTTTCAAATAAGATACAATGGAAAGGTAACTTATAAGAAAATATATAGTCAATAAGTCATACAATGTGACACTACATTTCTTTCAGCTGTAATGCTAATACATCTCTCTTTTCTAGACCTCCACATTTCCTAAAACTACCTCAATTTATTTCACCAAATACAGCTAGTCCTCGATTTATGACCACAATTGAGCCCAAATTTTTTGTTGCTAAGCAAGGCATTTGTTAATTGAGTTTTGCCCCATTTTGCAACCTTTCTTGCCACAGTTGCAAACTGAATCCCTGCAGTTGTTAAATTAGTAATACAGCTGTTAAGTGAATCTGGCTTCCCCATTGACTTTGCTTGTCAGAAGGTCGCAAAAGGGGATCACATAACCTTGAGACACAGCAATAGTCATAAATATGAACCAGTTGCCAAGCATCTGAATTTTGATCACATGATAATGGGGATGCTACAAAGGTCATAAAGTCACTTTTTGTGAAAAATGGTCATAAGTCACTTTTTTCAGTGATGTTGTAACTTTGAATGGTCACTAAATGAACAGTTGTAAGTCATGAACTACCTGTATTTTTTTGTGTATAGGATGGGATAACATTATTTACATTTATGGGATCTTTTAATTGAAATGAATTCCAGAGTGTATAAAAAGAATGCAGGAAGGAAGGCAGGAAGGACAAGCTACCATTTGCCTCAGAATGGCCATGTGGTCTTCTAGTTGACATTTAGCTCAAAAATTGTGATGAATAATGGAGTTTGAATGCAACAAGATTGGAAAGAATGCAATTTATTTTCCCTCCTTTCAACTCATAATGTGTAAGCAGAGCAACCGTAAGTTCAGCACCAAATACAGATGTTCACTAGATGGCTTCAAAAGAATATGGAAAAAATCAAACTCCTTCCTGCCTTCAGGTGATTTCTCTATTTTTGCAGTCCAGCTATGGTAGTCCTAGTATAAGCACATTTATTATATACTGTATATATAGAGAGAGATTCCTTAAATGTTTGGAGGGATATACATTATACTTAAATATAAGAAGAGAGTTGTTTAAATTTATTTTGGTTATTTTGTTCTAGACATACAACTCTGTATAACAGTATGTAGTCAGGAATGAATCTGCATTTTAAGCATTAAGACACTCACAAATGGGTTAATAGTACTTAGCAATAGCACTTAGACTTATATACTGCTTCAAAGTGCTTTACAGCCCTCTCTAAACAGTCTACAGAGTCAGCATATTGCCCCCAACAATCTGGGTCCTCATTTTACCGACCTCGTAAGGATGGAAGGCTGAGTCAACCTTGAGCTGGTGAGACCCGAACTACCAAACTGCTGGCAGCCGGCAATCAGCAGAAGTAGCCTGCAGTACTGCATTCTAACCATTGCACCACCGCGGCTCTTTTAAGAGCTCCAGGTGTAGGGTTCAGCATTACCTGGAGGCCCACAGATTGTCCATTGTTATCTTTGAGGCTGAGAAGATATTACAATTCAAAACAGTCAATAATCGTCTATTCTTTCTGACCGATGAAGCCTCCTTCCATTGTGGATCTGGTTAATCACCATCATTCTATGCCCAATTAGAATCAATGGGATGCTTCATCTTTTCCAAAATTGAAAGTAGATCCAAAAATTACTGAGCACTGCCATTAATCCAAATGGAGTATAGTATTGCATAGTTTAGTCGTACCATAATAAATACATGGGAAGAACCAGTGGCCCTGCAGAGATTAATGAGCTAGGGTGAAGTCATTTTTTTTATTATTAAAAAAAGTCTAAACATCAGTGCTTCTTTCATCTTTTCCTCACTCTTACTGTTAAGAGTACATTTGCTACAATAAATCTCACCTTCATTTAGCTTATATAAGCAATCTGAAACATGATTTATTGGCACTTTAACCCTTTGCTAACATTAGCCTGAGTCTTTGAGTCTAACCAGAAATGCTGTGACAACTTCAACTCCGGCAGTAATTAAACACTTTTTAAAGATCTGTTGCAGGTGCCAAAGGAGAAGTGCTTTGGCACTGTGCCATCCATTGACATTGTTATGTGTCAACCGCAGTGTTTTCTTCTTTGGAAAGACTTGCCTCTTGCCTTTTGCTGAATAGTGTCCCTTTATAAGTAAACCTTGGCTATGACAAGCCTCAGGGAGATGGTTTGATATCAAACCATATAGAATAGTCTGAAGGGTGTGGAGAAAGCCTTTTCAGAGAAGACGCTGCAGGTATTCAGATTCAATTGATGTCAATTTATCTCTAGGAATTAACGTTTCCTTTTTTTTTTTTTTTTTTAAGAAACAGAAGAAATGCAGTTACAGGTAGTCCTCAATTTACCACCATAAATGAGCCTGCAATTTTGGTCATAATTCATGATGGCCATAAGGTCAAATGACCATCCCACTGTTATGAATATTTTACTGAGATGTTCGTAAAGCAAACACCATGACTTTTAAGTGAACCCCTTGTTTGCTATGTGTCTTTGGAGATTCTCAGTCATCCAGGTCATGGTTGTCCCAAAGGTGCTTTTCTTTCAAGAGGCAACTGGACTTTCTGATTTTTCTTTGAAGACGTTTCGCTTCTCATCCAAGAAGCTTCTTCAGCTCATTGTTCGCTATGGTATTTTTTCCCCCCAGAAACTGGAAGTAAACACCAGTTTTTTTGGGAAAAAGTTATCAGTCATGGTCATATGACTGTGTAGTACTGTAAACTGTTGTAAATGCAGGCCACTTGCCAAGCGCCCAACATGCAACGAAGTGATTGCAGAGAGGAGTGGACGTCAAATCTTCAAATTTGGGTTGTAAATTTCTTTTTCGCGATCTGTCCTAAGTCGAGGACTAACCTGTGTATAGATTGGTTTAAGACTGGGGTCCATGATCAACACCAAAGTAAAAGTGAGGTGGGAAAACCTCAGTAAAAATCTCACCAAGTGAGATGTGGAGCATTATCCTGGAAAGTTGTGAAATGTTTCTGGAATTAACATGACACTTCAATGTCTGGGAAATCTTTCATTTTTAATAAGTGTGTGGGGAAAAAATGATATGGTTTGGAATCTGAAATAAAGTAGAGTACTAGGCATTTAGGGGTGTGGTGTATTTGAGTCATAACACCTAATGAATCCAATAATAAGATAAAGCAACACAGTGAAGGACAATATTGTGATAAAGGCAAAAGAGACCATTGCTATATCTTTCCCTCATAGACATGAATGGCAGCTTTTCCCTTGGAAGAAAGAAGCATTCTGTTGTTTTGCATATCCATCTCCAAAGGCAGGATACCGACTCTGAATCCATGATATAAAAATGCAGGCTGATTGTTGATTTTCTATTTATATAAGGTCTTCTCACTTCTAAGCCCTAGCAATTGGTTTCAAGAGCAGCAAGAAGTTCTTTTCCTAGTATGCATGTATGTGTATACACACACACACACACACACACACACACACACACACACACACACGCATATATGAGGGGTCCTTGGTGCTCTCTAAGCTTGGTTGTTTTCTTGCAGCTGTTTCATTACCCAAACTAGGTAACATTGACAGTGCTGTTTGCCATGGGATTCCAGATGATTAAACTATCTGTTGAATAGCAATGGTCTGTTTTGCCTTTATCACAATATAGCAGCAATTCATTTGGAAGAAAGATATAAAAATGCATGCCCATTGATGATTTTCTACTCTCTGTTCTTGTGTTAGAAGAAACAGAAAACCGGAATCGAAGCTGGTCTGAATCCATACACTATGTATAAAGAGGATATCCCAAGGATTACCTACCTCTTCCTGATTACCATTTAATTCTCCATTGGAGTTCCTAGCGGTAGTATATACCAAGGCTAGATTGGCTTCAAAAAAAATTGTAGCAGAAAAAATTGTATTATTTTTATGAACTTTTGATGGTCTCTGATGACTTTTAAATCTGTTTTTGGCTTGCATTAAAGGATATTTTGTTCTTGCCTTTATTTTATTGTGATTTATTGTGTATTGCTTTGAACAACCCAAGAGGTAAAATGTTATTTATAAATCCTTTTTAGAAAGAAAATAAAAGAACTAAAATGCTAACAAGAGGAAGTTGACATTTTTTATACTTGTACTGCAAGGTTCAGCATGCTAATCAGCTGAGAGAACATAGCAGAGAAGGATTGCAGGAAAGTCAAGGTACTTTTGTACTGCCTTGGAGTGATAGTTAAGATATGAATGATCAAGGGCTGGTTTTCATTTCAATTGGAAGCATGTGTGGGCTGTAGCACTTCAACCTGCAGGTGGGCTCATGCAAATAAAAGCTGTTCTCCCCCAAACCCACAAAAACAAATCCCCATATTCTAAGTGGCAGGATAAGGGTTGAAATAGCCTTTTCCTTGATTATCTTATTTTCTGCTTTAAGAGTTTCAGGGGAGCATCTAATTTTTTGAACCCCACCATGAGTCACACAGCTCACAGACCTCAGCTGAAGTTTGATTCACTGCTCAAGTCGGGATTCATTTTATGAAAACAAAATGGGCCGCCAAGAGCAAAAGAGGTGGCTCAGTAATAAAGGCCAACTGCAGATTGTTCCAATCTACTTGATTTAAATAAGCAAGTACAACTTGGCAAGGATGCATAATTGAAAACAATTGTGAAAGGATATGCTTTGGAGAACTGTGCCATCCTTGATTAAATAACACATGTCTTGGTATGTGCTGTATGTAAGTGTTGGAAGCAACGGTTGGCTCAAAGGCACGTGCAAACAGTTGGCTTGCTGCAGTGCATGAAATTCTGTGCTTTTACCTCTGTGTTTCATGAGTATTGTGTTAATCCCTGAGAAGTAGAAAAACAAAATAAGCAAAGTGATGGATCAGCTCTCATTGACAATAGAGTTCACTTTGTTTGCTATTATTTCACAATTGGCATATGCAGGAAGGCATTATACTTTTCTTTAGATTCACATTCATACATGCCTACCAAAGAAAATCAGAGAATCCCAGAATGTATGCACATTACTTAAGAAGATAGGATATACTCTTACTTTAATTCAACCACTGCACTGATAGCTCTCCCATGTGTAGATAATGAATTATGCCTTTCTTCATCACAGGCTAACATCCCACCTATAGAAAAAGAGGTCCCAAGGCTCAAGAATTATAAAACCTAGCACCCATGATGGCAAAGAGAAGATAACAAGCTGAGCAGAAAGTCCAGGAACCTGCAAACAGCCTAGGCAACTGCAGGAATTAACCTGTTCCATCAGAGAGAGGATAGGGAGAAGATAGGGACTCCAACTTCTGAATAAAATCTCAGTCTAAAACCAATGAGCACACATACAAAGATTTGCTTGCGGATTTCTGTCAGGCTCTTCCCTTGTGGTTGATCCTATTCGCTTCTGTCATGAAATGGACAAGTAGGTAGTAGGCCTGGGGACAGCCAGAGCTAATCAGTGTGAACTGTAAGCTCAATATGGGAATTACTCTATGTTTTCCCTTCAAGCAAATTTTTCTAGCAAGAGAAATGCTATAAGAGAACCACGTCAAACAGCAAAGCTGATTTGGCTAATGCTACAACCTTGCTTGTTCTTTGCTCCTTACTTGCTCTTTGTCTACTGTTTGTCCTGTGGTCCTGAGTTGCCCATCAGTGCTAACTCCTGGGTTGTCTGCTTTCATTCACTGTTTCATGGCTAAGTTGGGTGGGCTGGCTTCTGATTCATGACTTAGCTTGAACTACTGTTCATGACCTAGACTCTATTGAGGAAATATAATAGCTGGCAGCCTCAGTGGATATTTTGACTGTGGAATCCCTTTATTATGCAATTTATCTACATTTCATGGCATAATGGCAGGTTACTCACCACACAATCAAATGCTTGGCTAATCTATTTGGGAATTAGCGCTGGTCTACAGCTTTAGCATTACTGCCAGCATACGAGACTCCGATCTGCACATTTTTTGGACTGCTGTTTCTTCCTCCCATTTGAAAGGGGAGCAACTACATAATTCTATTCCAGGGTATGGCAGTCTAAATTGACCTCCAAATTCCTGACCCCAAGAAATCAGATTTTATTATGTTTAATACAGAAGAATATGAAAAATCATTACCTTAAGTAACGCGAGGGGTCCTTGGTGTTCTGTCAGCTTGCTTGTTTCTTTTCAGACGTTTCATTACCCAAACTAGATAACATAATCAGTGCACTGATGATGTTACATAATTTGGATAATGAAACGTCTGAAAGAAAAACAAGCAAGCTCAGAGAGCATCAAGGATCTCTCATTTCAACCCTGAGCTACAAATATTCTCCTTTATTGGTACCTAAGTAAAGCACATTTGCTGGCAGCAAAGACTTTATATCAACCAGAATGATACAGAGCTATTCAATGGGCATTGGGGGCAGAAAAGGTACAGTATGCCACACGAAGCATATGTAGTATGTGAGAACCTAGAAAAAGTATTCTGTAAAGTCCAATTTTGCCCATGTTGTCAACCTTGAATTTGTTGGATTCTATTTCTACTACAATCTTCCATTTTTTTTTTAATATGAGGCATATTCTTTCCTCAAAATCTCTCTCTCTCTCTCTCTCTCTCTCTCTCTCTCTCTCTCTCTCTCTCTCTTTTTTTTTTTTTTTTTTTTTTTTTTTTTTTTTTTTTTTTTTTTTTTTTTTTTTTTAAAAAGCTTCCCTTTTTATTCCCTTCAATGTATTTTTTACTTTTATATGTATATTTTATGTATTGTTTCCCCTCTCTTCTGCAATATTTGCATTTTATGCACAGCTTTTGAATTACTAGCAACATTGAAAAATTTGGAAGGGTGAAGAAATCAACATATAACTATACTATGTTTATATTCAGGAAATGAAATTAGGTGAATTTGCATTACACATTTCTCCCTAACTTTAGTGAGGAGTTATGGGTCAATGCAAAGGTTCAACACAAAATATATCCATATATTACCGTAAATTGAAAGCGTAACCAGTCGTATTATGTTCTTATATTTGCACTCACTTTATAATCCCCACTGGCATTTAATCAATTTCTTTCTCCTTAGCTGTGCCTTCATTTTCTCCAATGTATATCCTGCTTGAACGGTTTCTGTGAAAGAATGCACGTATTTAATATTGCTTTTAACTCCAGCACTTACTTTCTTCAAAGCTCATTTTATGATGGGATTGCCAAGAACTTCACGTGCCTTTCCATAACTCCAAATTGATATGGGATAATAATATTTGGACATTCAAGAGGGCAGGCTGTTTAAAAGGGCTTCCGCTGGAAGACTGAATTTCCCTTCCATAAAGTATTTGTATGCAGTCATGTGTGTTTTATGACAGCTTTTCCTAGTTTGGTACCCTCCAGAAGTATTGGGAAAACAAGTCCCACAATTATAGCTAATAGATGGAGATGTTTGCTGCTTATTCTCACAATCCTCTTCTGCTACACTGAACCTCCCAGCCTATTTCCATTGCTCCAAGAGACTAAGTATGATTTCTTTTATTTGAGAATTATGGGGTGCCATGTGTTCCTGCACCTTTGAAAAATTGGGCAGGCTGTCTCCTTAGTCTTTTCAAGAGAACGTCTAGCCACTACATCACATTTATTTTTTCCCACAACTTTAAATGAGGATGACAGATATAACTATAGCTGAAGTGAAACTGAGCACTTTTCCACAAGTGAAAATCAGGCAATTTAAATTTATTTAATCCATTTATATATATATATATATATGAAGAGACAGTTGTCAAAAAAGTGAATGTAGTATTACTGATCATTAGAGATGGAATGAAGTAGAAAAATGTCCCTTTTTGCATGTCAAGTCCTATATCTCTCTCTCTCTGACTTCAATTTGAATATTTTATATTTATTTTATTTATTTATTATAAAATTTATATTGCCGCCTATTCACCCATGGTGGCTCAAGGTGGCTTACAGAATATAAAAATCACATTTAAAAACAATAAAACTAATTAAAAATCAAATAAATTAATATAATAAAATCATAATAAAATCATAATAAAATCATTCCCCCCACCCCCCCACCCCCGTCCCGGCGACAGCAGATCACACAAGCCATTTAATGGGCTCCATCCCACTCTGGGTTCCATATAGAGCATTCTAGAAAATGCAAAGAGCGGGAAATCACTAGGGTTTTTTTTTTAAGGAAAGAAACCCATAACCCTGTTTTTACCTAACAAATCATGACCTCAAATGTAGTCTTGGAAATTAGGTTGTGCACTCTGGATGCAATAACATTGATGTGGTCTTTTGACTTTGGTCTTTAATATCTTAATTTTCAGATCCATACACAAGTTATCTAAGTCATTCAGTTTCACCTATCCCAGTTCTGACTTTAGAGGTCTGAGAACACAAAAAAAATAAATGCATTCTTAACATGGAATGCTGTCTGCAACACTAAATGATTATAAAACTGAGTTTGGCTCAGGGGTGAAATCCAGCAGGTTCTGACAGGTTCTGGAGAACTGGTAGTGGAAATTTTGAGTACTTCGGAGAACCGGCAAATACCACCTCTGGCTGGCCCCAGAGTGGGGTGGGAATGGACATTTTGCAATATCCTTCCCCTGGAGTGGGGTGGAATGGAGATTTTGCAGTATCCTTCCCCTGGAGTGGGGTGGGAATGGAGATTTTGCAGTATCCTTCCCCTGGAGTGGGGTGGGAATGGAGATTTTGTAGTATCCTTCCCCTGTCACGCCTACCAAGCCACGCCCACCAAGCCACACCACGCCCACCAAGCCACGCCCACAGAACTGGTAGTAAAAAAATTTGGATTTCACCACTGGTTTGGCTATGCTAAAATTCAACAGTTCTAGTGAGGATTTAGTGAGTTCTAGTGAGCCACACCTATTATAATATTAACTTAATTATTAACTTCTACAATGCATTGCTATCAGAAATGGGAAAGTCATCCTCAGACGTGTAACAGATGTTTTCAATGTTCTATAACTCAGGGGTCCCCAACCCCTAGGCCAGAGACCTGTCCCGTGGCCTGTTAGGAACCGGGCTGCACAGCTGGAGGTGAGCAGCAGGTGAGTGAGTGAAACCAAAACCATCCCCCTGAGTCCATGGGAAAATTGTTTTCTACAAAACTGTGCCAAAAAGGTTGGGAACCACTGTTATAACTCAAAGAATTGATAATTTTTATAGAACTCCAATAGACTATTTCAGTCATTTGAATTTTCCCAAACCAGAAAGGACAAAGTCACGTCCATGGGGCTCCCCTGATAATCCCAAATCACTGTAAAACAAAGAAGTCACATGAGGAATTAAAGTTTCATCTTCCATTAAAAAAAAGCAGGAGACACTTAAAGATGTATTTCCAGTAATGCAGCACAGGAGCTAGATCAGTGTTTGGAGACCATGCACTAGATCACAGCAGTGGTGGGTTGCTACCGGTTCGCCCTGATTCAGGCGAACCGGTAGCGGCGGCAGTGGGAGGCTCCGCCCACCCACCCACCCGGACGTCATCACAGATGATCTGCACATGCACAGAAGCAGCGCGCATGCGCGCGCACATCTCCGAACCGGTAGCAAAGGTAAGTGAAACCCATTACTGGATCACGGATGTCAAACTTGTGGTGTCATGTTGCCATCACATGATGTTTTGCAACATTTTTTCCCTTTGTGGAGCTGGGGTGGACGTGGCCTGCGTGTAACGCATCTGGCCCATGGGCTGCCAGTTTGACACCCCTGCACTAGATGAACACCAATAAACCAAGATTGAATCCTGATGAGATGTTGTTAAGTGATTCCCAGGTCTAGGAAGTCAGAAATTGGGCAGTCTTGGATTGAATATATTTACCTGTTTAATTCAATTTTAGGGCTACCCATCTTGACATAACAACTTTAAGTGGCTAGCAACAAATAAAACCACAATTAAAATCATATCAAAGCCACATAAAGCAGTAAGGACAACCAAGTAAAAACCAAATGTATAATTTGAAAATTGCAATTACTTGCACTACAACTAGCTACCCATCTTCAAGCAACCTTCCCCCTAAAGTTTGGGAATGGTACTGGATGTATCTCTCTGATTTATTTATTTATAAATAAATTTATTTATAAAATTTATTGGCTGTCCATCTTACTTCAGGGTAACTCTGGGTGGCTTACAAATTTTAGCAAGGGGTTCTCTGCCCAGTTGCTGGGTGGGCATGGCCATGGTGGGCGTGGCCTAGTCAGCCTCCTGCACCACAGGGGGGGCGTTTTTGCCCTCCCCGGGCTCCGGAGGCTTTCCTTGAGCCTCTGGGAGGATGAAAATGGCCTCCCCAGGCTCCAGAGGCTCTCCAGAGGCCAGAAACGGGCCCATTTCCGGCCTTCCCAAATTTCTGGTAGGCCCGTTTTTCGCCATCCCCGAGCCTCCGCACGCGCCCTGCACTTACCTGCATCCAAAACAGGCCGTGTGGGGACTCCTGGGAAGGGCAGGGTGGGATGAGCGGGGCCAGCCAGGAATGGGATTTGGGGGTTCTCCGAACTGCACAGAATCTTAGCTAAAAGTTCTCCCAAACCCCTGTGAACCCCCAGCAGCCCAGCCCTGCTGTAAAGCACTGTGAACCGGTATATAAGTCTGAGTGCTATTGCTATCTATACATCTAGAACAGCGGTTCTCAACCTGTGGGTCGCGACCCCTTTGGGGGTCGAACGACCATTTCACAGGGGTCGCCGCACGCGTTAGCCCGCCATCTTGCTGCCACCGTCACTGCAGGGGTGAAAAGGTCCCGGTTCGGCCGTGCTGCGGGTCGCCGGACAGCTGGTAGCCCGGACGCCGCCATTTGAGTTCTTCTATCCTCTGCGCATGCGCAGAATGCTTTGCGCATGCGCAGAGGGTAAAAGAACCCAAATGGCGGCGTCTGGGTGAAGTCTCCTGCTTCCACGCTATCAGCTGTCCGGCGACCCGCAGGCAAGCCCGAACCCGGAGCATTTCGCCCCTGGTGCCACGCCCCCTTTGTCACCTCATCCCGGGTATCACCTCATCCTGCGTGGGGAGAGGGTAGGGAGGGGGTCGCGGTGGTGCGGCGGGGGGGTCGCAGGGGGGTCGCGGCATTAGAAAGGTTGAGAACCACTGATCTAGAACAATGCAATCTACAATAGAATGACTCCAACAAGTACAACATAAATGGCATTTGTAAGATTCATAGGACTGGATCCACATTTCAACTATTTTCAGAGATGTTTACAGGCTTCTTAAAAAAACATAAGATGTTAAGAGTAATAATATTGGTACTAGCATTTGTGCTTGTATGTTTATACCTAGCAGTACAAAGAAACCAATAATTGTACAAAAAGCCCAATCCAGTATCAACAATAAAACAGAAGCGTTATGCAATCCCATAATTTAATGGTAACAAGTATTTCCACAGAAAAGAAAACTTCTTGCAATTTTTTAAAACTCCTGAAAAAAGAAGCATGTTAACAGAACATTTTAACTCTTGGGAGACCAAAGCCAAATGTAGTTCAAGTGGGAGTCGTTAAACAACTTGAGCTTAGATATTTCTCACAAAGTCTAGAAACATCACAATTTTTGAACAGACCCTTGTTTTTGCTGCTACTGGAAGGCAGTTAGCAGACTGAGGATTTTCTTGGCACTGTCACACTCAGCTTGGAATGCCTTGCTTCTCCTGGCATGTTATGCCTTTTTGCTAGTCCAGGTCTGTACATTATTTAACACACATCTCTTTATTCAGATCTTTGGTTTTTCCCCTGGACTGCTATAGAGCGTTTTTTTAGTCTTATCTTCTGTTGCTGGTGCTTTTCATTATTGTGATCTACAACAAAAGGCCAATGCCAAAGGCACCTTGGTATAGATAGTCTTGTCTATACAGACGAGCACCTCCCACATAACACCCCAGACTTAACTCTTGATAACAAAGACCAAAAAAGTCTGGATGGTGGACTCTAGCAGTGCCTGGAGAAAGCAGAATAGAAGAGAAAAAACTGGAGAAAATCACAAAATGCAATGACCCGCAAATAGAAATAGAACAATTGTGGGCAAAGAAAGCAAAAATAGTACCAATATTAATAGGCACTTCAAGTGCAATCCCCAAACTACTGGAGCACCACTTACATCCTGAGACAATACCTCTAACACCATCAAACATCCACATCTGCCTATCCAGGTCCTTGGGAAGGGATTCAGTAGGCAGACAAAAATGCCAAATCCAGTCTGAACATCTGGCTGACTTGTGTGATGAACCATAATAATACTAATAATTGCTGCATTTGCCACATGATCTACGATGTTTATAGCTTTCCATTCCGATCTAGCTTGCCCTTTCCCTCTGGCTGACGGGGAGGTGTATTGGGATGAATCGTCTTCTCCAATCATCTCTTCAAACTTATTGGGCTACTCACCAGCAGCCATTCATCAGCTTGGCAATTTTGCCATTTAGTGGATTCCCAAGATAAATTCTGTCCAACCCCCTTCCTCACAGCATTAAAGAGCTTTCAGACATCTCGAGCTTACCACAAACAGAGCTATACAAGGGGAGTGTAGGGATACATTCACTGATCATGGTCCCTCTGTTAAAATGAAAAAAAAAAACCGAAAAAAAAACCTCCACTGCTGTCCATATTCAGTTTCCTGTGCAATCAGGATTCTAAATAATGGGACAAGCCTTTGCCATCTAATCCAAAGGAGGAGGTGGAGCTGAATAACACAGGAGGCAGGATTAATGAGAATGCTACTGGTCTCTCCTCAGTTCAGAAGGACAAAAACATTAGAAAAGGACCATTTATTTATTTATGGCTATTTTTGCCACTACTGTTACATTAGCCATTAATAATGAGGGTAACATTTATCTGGCTACTTTTAAAAACTAAGTATGCAGTTTTTATCCTTAATCAGAGTGGCTCTTTCTCCCAGGTAAAATGATTACTGTATAAAACTGTAGCCTTAGGCTGGCTCTTGGCATATGCAGAGAATTTTCTTTGAAACTGATTCAATTCTAGTTCATTGACTTCCTCCCTAATATAATGTCAGAAAAAGGACGGATTATGATTTTTGTGGCTTTTTAAACTAGTTGCAGTTTTTAGCTTCCTCTTTGTTTGTTCTTCATTTTTTTTCTCTTTCCATTATTTCACGGTGGCCCCAAATCAAAGATCTCTGGGCACTTGGTACATTATTTTTTTTTTTTAGAAATAATAAAGTGTGCTATTCTGCCATTCATAATACCAGGAGTGATTCAGAGACATAAAATTATCCTTTTTCTTAAAGCAGTCATGGATTGTTCAAATCAGCATGAGCCGCTGTGGAAGATTTGAAAAGAACGCCTATATAGTGTGGGAAAGGGTTGCTTCTTCCAGCACTAGATACACCTGATTTAACTTTTGAGAGAAAAGAAATACCCGAGACATTAAACCTCTTATACTCCACCTGATAGTGCAATATTGGGGGAAAAAACTGTTATTTGGCAGCAAACGGGATTATTAACTTCTAAAAGACACCATGTGTTTGGATGAGATAGGGAAAGAAGCATTCAGCAGAGTGCTCATTGGATCAAAAGATGAATTAACCCTTTGAAGAAACTTAGCATTTCAAATCTGCAACTTTAAACAATCTACTAGGCTACAGACAGAGCCTCGGAAACACAGCCTAATCCTTTTCATCACACTGAAAGTTGATCTGCTGTTTTTGGTTTCAGACCTAGGAAGTTGATCTGCTGCTCCTGGTTTGGGAAAGTGAGTGCAATCTGGAACTCTTTGTAGATGGAAATATAACTGACTTGAAGATAGCAGACATCTGGCGGACTGTGGTAGAGGGAAGAAGCGAGCGTGTTATGAGGATGAAATAAATGGTAACACAAGCTTCAGTGCGCCGTAAGGCTGAGGAATTCAATCATTGTGAATTCCAACACAAACCACCCTGATGCATTCTTCTCAGCCCAAATTTTTAGCAGAGCAAATCCTTGCTATTTTTCTACTTTAGAAAGTTAGCACCTACCCCTCTCCTAGAAGAATGAAATATTTTAGGAAATATTAAAAAGGCAGAATATTATATTTCCCTAAAGGGAGAAATGGAGAAACATGCTCTTGGAAAGCAGCCCCCACCTTTCTTAATAGCCCTCAGCAGATGTCAGCACTTAAGAGATAAAGAGATAGATAGCTCTAGTCATAAGCAAATACTGCAGGCAGAAATCCATTCAAACAAGATATTTTGAAATTCCCTGCAGCAAGGTCTGAACAAAGGTAGGATTAGCCCTCAGTCAGAATAGGAATTGCCCAACACCCCTTCATTGCATCAGCAGTCCAAACTTCAACCAAACATGACCCCTACATGGGAGTCTGACAACAGCCAATAAAATACATATTCTTGCACAGGAACAGGAAGAGAAGGTATAAATCCCCCCCACTCTCAACTCCATGTGGTCAGCTACCCAGAATCACATGTGCTTGGTGGTTCTGCTTCATCAATAAATGGACCCTCTTTCCAATTAGCCTCCAGCCTCCATTTTGACTCCAGTGCCTTTCTCTCAGCTTGGAACTGAACCAGATGGATATTTCCTCCAACACTACATATTGTGATTCCTACCACATTGATATGGACTTAAAATATGTGTTTCAAAATAATAGAATTATTAGTATGCTGAAGATATCTAGATTTCCCAAGCTTTGTCTCATTCCTCTAGGAAGTGAGGACCTGGGATGGGATAGAAACAGAATAAGCTAACATTGAGCCCAAGCAAGAGACAGAGTCCTTCGGGAGTTGGGCGGCATATAAATTTTATAAAATAAATAAATAAATAAATTCATTGAGGGTTTTTATCTGCTTCAGTAGTTTCTAATAATAAAGAAGCACAAGCCCAGACAGAGAAGGTCCATGACTTAGAGATCTTTCTGGACTTATCTCTCCTGCTTGAACAACAAGAAAAGGCTGTGTGGTAGGGGCCTTTGCTCAGCTTTGATTAGTGTACCAGTTTTGTGGGCCTACCTAAGGCAGGAGGATTTTGCTACACTGCTCATGCTTTCATCACCATTTGTTTGGTCCTCTATAAAGTGCTTTAAAGCCTTTAAAAATACTGCATTTAAAACACTGAGAAACTTCAGATAGTCCCTGACGCGGTAGCCCATGTGCTCACTAACATCGATCATTGCGAGCACGTTATATTTTGAGGGCTACAATTTCTGTGGTGTTGGCTCTTCCTGAAAGAAATGGAAAAGTCAGTTCAATAATTAAGAAAGTAATGTCATCTTTCGAAATAGGACTACTGCCTTCTATTTCCATAATTTTTACTTTGACAGACATTATATAAATGACCTCTTTCATATCTGGATAAGTGAATCCAGAATTAGCAAACAGAGATAGCTAACAGGAGTTGAATGGGAAAATAAGAAAATATCAGAGCAGGTGAGGGATCACAAGCTGAGCTTGAGGGCTAGAATAGTCTTCTGAATAGTTGCTGGTTGCAAGGAATGTATCCTAAGAGCTCTTGATTAAGTTATTGATTCCTGCTGAGTAAACAGAGAGTGTAAAAAAAAAAAAACCACATAAGGCAGCCAAGTTCTGGGGAGTCAAGTGCACTGAACAAGTGTACAAGGAGATCTAAGAATAGTTTGTCAGGAGTGTTTAAAAGGTAAGACTTTGTACTGGATCATCTTAATAGCCTGTGAAGAGATCAAGAAGTAATAAAAGTTTGTTTGCTGGCGTCTTAGGAAGTAAAAGTGAAGATGAAAGGACAGGGGTCTATAATTGTGTTTTGTTTCTCTTCCTATCAATTTGGCATACATTTGCAGGAAATCCAAGCTCTGGTAGGAATGAAACAGTTAATTATAATTCAGTTGATAAGAATAAAAAAAATGATTAGTTCAAAGAAAGAAGGCTCTACAATAGAAAAAGTGGAAACAACACTGTGGTACTTATTGACTCACTACTATGAAACAAATATATGCTGACCAGATCCGTGATGTAAGCAAGATCAGGGACATAATAAGACAACTTCACTGTGTCCATTGACAGTTATCAATTCCTGCCAATACATGTGGAAATAAATAATATTGTCTGCAATTGTCGACTTTGAAAATGAAGAAAAATCAATATCTAGTCATTTCAACTGCCAGCCTAGCAGTTCAAAAGCATGTAAAAATGCAAGTAGAAAAATAGGGACCACCTTGGTGGGAAAGTAACAGTGTTCCATGCGCCTTCAGCATTTAGTCATGCTGGCCACATGACCACGGAATCGTCATCAGACAGCGCTAGCTCTTCAGCTTAGAAACGGAGATGAGCACCACCCCCTAGAGTCGGGAACGACTAGCACGTATGTGTGAGGGGAACCTTTACCTTTAGTTATTTCAAATGGTATATTTGTTCATCCTTTCAGATCATGGAAGAGGATCAGAAAAGAAATACTGCAAATGATTAACTATTTACACAAATCATGTTGATGGGAAATAGTTGGTTTCTAGGATTATGCTTTGAATTTGTAGATGATGGGTTGTTACCCAGGATGAGGTTCGACTCATAAGAATCAGTAACAATCTGTCTGTATAAAGCATTGTAAGTTTGATTAGGAGGGCTTTAAATGGAATCCTGTGAAACAGTAGATGAAAAGTGTGAAGTAAAGTTTTAGATAAAGACTTGAGCACTGTGGAAAATGGAAGTGTTGCTCTAACTGAGCCTTTTAAACCACTTAAAGATAAATCAGAAAGAACATTGGCTCCTATAGTTCATGACCTTCATTGTATATACACTAATGCTCGGAGAGTATGGGAAATAAATAAGATTGGTTTGGACTATTAAAAAGAGAAAGAAAACTATGATCTAATATCTATAATGGGAACCTGGTGGGATAACTCCAGTGACCTTTAATTGAATCCAATTGAAGAATACAATTTGTTCAAGAGGAACAGAAATGATAAAATGGCAAGAGAGATTGCACTGTGTGTTAAAAATATCCAGTCCTGTTGAGAAATCTAAATGAATGAATTTGGCAATTCTGTAAAGAGCATATGGTTCAAAATATGTGGAGAAACAAATAAAATATTGCTGTTGGTATCTACTATTTCTTGCCAAGGCAAGGAAAAGATGTGGATTGTTACGTACTGACACACCGAGTACGCATTTGCATACTCGCCGCTGATTGGCTTAGTCAGCGGCGGGAAAATTGAACCACTGTCACTGGCCAGCAGGCTGCAGGGAAACCCTTTAAAAGCGGTTTCCCTGCCGCCAGCCGGCAGTCCGTATTAGCTACTGCTAGCCACAAATAAAGGTGCTGAACTGTTCCTACGTCTCGGCTATTATTCCTGCGCGAATCTAACATGGATGATGCCTTCAAAAACAGAAATGGATCTCTCAAAGATGCTTGCATTACACAAGTGATTTACAGTGTCGAGATACAACAAACCCTTCATTCTTTCAGATTTGAAACTTTTGGGCCTAATGAAGTGGACAGGATCCTTAGGACTGTGAGTTCAACCACTTGCTCTTTAGACTCATGCCACTCCAGGCTTGTTAAAGCAAGTAGCATTTGTGAATGGGGTCTCACAGTGGTGAATTCCTTCTTCAGTGAGGTATTTGTTCTTTTACTTCTTAAGGAAGACTTGGTCTGGTCCTGCCTCAAGAAGCCCACACAAAACCACATGATACTGGATATTTTTTTTGACCAGAATCCAACTTCCCCTTTTTGAGGGAAGGTGGTTGAGAAGGTGGTTGCATGGCAGCTCCAGAGGACCTTGGATGAAGCAGATTATCTGGATACTTTCCAATCAGGATTCGGACCTGGGTATGGGATAGAAATAGCATGGGTTGTACTTTTGGATGATCTCTGCCATGGATGGGATGGAAGTTCTGTGTCCATCCTTATCTTACTTGACCATTTGGCAGATTTCCATATCATTGACTATCCTTCTAAATCAACTTAGTGGATTGGGGGAGGGCAGCACAATATTGTATTGGTTCACCTCCTTTCTCCAGAGTCAATTCCAGTCAGTAGTGATTGGGAAGGGTATCTTTACTGTGTGGGGATGACATCTGTTTTCTCCTATTTAACATTTACATGAGATCACTGGGTAAGCTTAATTGTTGCCATGGTGGGAGTTATCATCAATATGATATCCATCTCTGCCCTGACAAATTAAACAATGCTGTGGACATGTTATCCCAATGTATGGAGGCTATGAGAGTCTGGATAGGAAACAACAGACTTCAACTGAACCCTGCAAGACTAAGTGGCCTTGGGTTTTGAGATTCTCAAGTTCTGGAACTATGTCATCTTTAGTACTGGATGAGGTTATACTGCTCCAAACAGACCCTGTGAACAAGATGGGTAGCTTTATACATTTGAAAACTAAATAAATAAACTAATAACCTGACTTGCTGACAGCTTTCTCCTTGAAAGACTGGAGAATAATACAAGAGAATCAGCTATCATCGCCTTGATACAATCATCCCAGAAGAATTACAGAAGTAATAATAGCAGGAACATTGGTGAAAAGTAATCACATAATGGTGGAATCCTTACTTTTAAGGGAAACCAGAACTGAAAAGAAAGAATCAATCTGTCAGCTGCTGAAAGAAGATGGTAAGATGCTCAGAAGTTACAAAGAAAAGGCATCAGCTACTCAGTGCCTACTGTGATTTAGTCTTCTCCAACCAAAAAAAAATTACATGTTCCACATGAAAACTATGAAGAGCAACATAAAAAGAAAAAAGAAAAAAACAGGAACATGGCCAGGGAATGGCTTTTTTAAAAAATGTACAGTATTATATTGTATGACTTTAAATTTCCTAGACTAGGTACTGGGACAACTGTTAAAGTAATAGGCTAGGTAAAATGGTATGTGGGAATGACCTTGGGAAACAGGATGAAGAGCTGCAGACTCAAAAATGGTCAGACAAGCGGCAGCTTAGTCTGCAGAAGGAAGAGGGGCAAATGTTTCAGAAGGGACCCTCCCTAATTTCATGGACTGCAAAAGTGAGAGAAGAGAGATGTATTTTCAGGGCTTGCAAGAGTCTGTTCATGTAATCTTACAACAGATAGATGTGCTTTTTACCTGGACTCTCTTACAAGGCTGACATAACAAGACCCAAGTTTAATCCTATTTCCACCATGGACTCTTGCAGGATTGTTGTGAAGATAATGTGAAACAAAAGTTTATAAAGAAATGTATGAGTCTTATGCAGGGGTGGGTTCCACTTACCTTCCCCACCGGTTCGCATCGCTCCGCTCGCGTGCGCGCGCGGGTTCCCTTGCGCAATTTTGCTTCTGCACATGCTCAGTAGCTGCAATCAGCCTGAAACACAGCTGAGGAGCTGATCAGCTGTGCTTCAGGCGAAGGAATAAAGGTCAGTATAAACCCGGGGGCGGGCGGGAGGGCCCTTTTTCAAGCAGCAGAAGAGGAAAAACCTTCCAAACAGTAAAAAATTCGCAAAAAAAATCAGAAAAAAAGATGGCGGTGCCCACGGACGGGCACCAGCTGATCCACTTCAGTGACGTCAACAGCGGGTCACTACCGGTTCGGGCGATCCGGTCCGAACCGGGAGGAACCCACCCCTGGTCTTCCAGAATGGAAGTGCCCTTATTTTGGTTTTTTATTTTTTAAAAAACTCTATTAAAAGGTTTGTCAGGCCTGCAGTATTCACATAAGGGTACCGATGGCACTCTTCTTCATTTTCCCCCACTTTTAGCCATCCACTCTAGGATCAGAAATCACCTGTGTGCGAGAATGACGCTGCTGACTCTACTGCTTCATTTCTCTTTCTTGTCTCCTAAGAATGGCTGTGATTTCAGACTTTGTAGTTCAGATTCCCCCTACATTATTTTTTGGAGGGCAGATTAAAAGGTATTAAAAGGTAACACCCAAGAATAATTAGTGATCTGGCTGGATCAATGCCATGGTTGTTTATAGCCTGCAGGCCACCAATTCTCTTACATTTTCTTCCTGCGGCTTCATTTTTCTTCAGTTGCCCTGAAATGAGACTATAAGAAATGTAAACCTTCCTGACTCCCAGACTCATGCCTGCTATTTTGCCCCGTCAAGACTGTAGTGCTCAATAAAGAATTTCCAGTGAATTTACTGGAATGGTAGGAATGATAATTTGGCCAAAATCAACCACAGATTGTGAATCTGAAAAGAGAGGAAACTATTTGCTTGTTTCTTTGTTCCTGAGTAGGCTATTTTTAATTCAAAACATTGTAAGATCAAATTTAGTTATGCATATTTAGTTATGAGCTGCGGTGGCGCAGTGGTTAGAGTGCAGTACTGCAGGCTACTTCTGCAGACTGCCGGTTGTCTGCAATCTGGCAGTTCAAATCTCACCAGGTTCAAGGTTGACTCAGCCTTCCATCCTTCCGAGGTGGGTAAAATGAGGACCCAAATTGTTGGGGGCAATATGCTGACTCTGTAAACCGCTTAGAGAGGGCTATAAAGCACTGTAAAGCAGTATATAAGTCTAAGTGCTATTGCTATAGCTATCTTTACATTGAGTGTGCTCTGCATAGAGTGTGTGTAAAGCTGGTAAGTATGGTGATATCTTGAGATATCAGATGAATAGCTTTTCCTGATTTAAAAAAAAATGGCTTTTAAACACTATGTACCTCTTTAATTTCATGGAAATGTGACTTCAGGGGATGTTTTTTTTTCTTCCATAATGTAAGATCAGTTGACAGGATGCTTTAAAACACTGATGCAGGAATTGCACAAGACAGGGTATTTGACCTGAGATAGCAAAACAAGACCACAGATGTTATATGCTGAAAGTACAGCATCTGAGCACATGCTATCACAAAGCATATTTCTCTATGAAGCTGGTGAAATGATCTGCTTGGTGCTTTCTATTTGAAACAAAATTCATTGCTGAACCGAATCTGAAATATAAGATCCAGTCCTACTTTTTGGGGCATCATTAACAAGTTCATTTAAAAATTTGTAGATGCTGTTTTACATAGACAAGTGTATTAGTTTTTTGCAGGTTCCAATGGACTTCTAGATGTTGCTGAACTACAACTTCCAGCAGCCACAGCCAGCAAAGATCAGCAACATCTTGGAAGGCAATATATTCCTATCCATAGCTAGAAAGATGAAGCTGCCCCACCCACCATATTTTTCTGTAGGATAAACATTCCCAAATGTATGACTAAGACACATTACTGACCCTCATTGTTTTGCTTCCAGCATAAAATGCATGGCTTCCAGCATAAAAGGCATGGCTAAGATGCATATTTTTGTTGCAATTATTTGTTACAATTCTTTCAGCCTTGAAAATGCTTTGAATATTGCAATTCAGCCTTGGAGATCAGATGCTTGGATATTTTTGGCAACTTCTGATTCATTATAGGTTAGTTCTCTAATGTTATTTGATAATTCTCCCATTTTGGCTTAGCAGAAGATCATTAATCAGCATATTCCATATATATGTGTATGTGTATATATGTATGTATACACACACACACATACATACACACATCCATCCATTGATTTTGCATATTTGGTATATCCATGGTAGAATTCTCATTGTAAAGAACTTTCTTTCTTTCTTTGTGCTCCAAAATCAAGTACAAGCTAATTGTCTGCAACAATGGCTTATAAGCACAGAATTGGTTTGTGCTAGTAAGTTGACAGGAAGGTAGGGAGAGTCAAATTATCAAGAAAAGGGAGATTACTGGGATTTCTGAAAATCTGGAATGAAGGATAGGAAATTTTTTTATTTTCAGCCATTGAAAAAGTTCTAGCAAGGAACAGACCATTTACCCCATTTTGAGATAATTTCGTGACAGACAGCCAAAGGAACCACTTCATGATGAACAACCTGGCAGGCATAATAAGTAATCCTTCGAGTTTAACATAGCTTTATTCAGCTAGTTGTTACACACCCAGTAAAACCTATTAATGATCCTTACAACGCCTGTGATGGTAAAGAAGTAGTTGAACATTAGCCAGTCATAGACAAGATTTTTTTTTTTATTTTTTATTTTTTATTTTTTGGCTGTCAGTTTTACAAAAACTGGAAATTTGGGCAATGAGCCTACACAAACCAGCAATGAGAAAGTATACCAGTTTCTATTTTAATAGCTGGTTCCCAGGCTTATAAAAATTCAAGGTTATGGTTTTATACAGTCACCTACAAGTTTCTTTATTATCTTGAAAAGGACTTGCCAGTGGGCCAATTCAACAGAAATAAAATGAGACAGAAGACAGACTCTGCTCTAACATATGCTAGGAATATTTTGACTTTTTTTTTTTTTTTGGCAACTATTTCAATTCCTATAGCCTTTTCCTTTTGTTCTTGCAACTATTTCAATTCCTATAGCCTCATCCCTTTGTTCTTAACAGAGTGAAATATGAGAATTGTATTTAAAGAAATAATTTAACTTTTGGTTTTAGAGGTGAAGAAACTGACACCTATTAGACTATATATATTTAGAATACGGGGAGCAGAACCAGACAGTGACAAAAAATGTTGGATTAGATAGCTCTTCATATGAGTACCTATCTTCATATAGAAAATAACATGAAGGGAAAGCTAGGTTTCAATTCTCCCATACATTCCCATACGTTTTTGTGTAATATTTCCGTAAGTGCACACCTGAAGTGGTCTCATATTCTATTTATAACTCTCACTGTAGGTTTTTCACTCTGGTTATGTTCTACAGACATTTTAAGAAACATTGTGCTGTACAGTTCTGACATATTTATCAACCCCAACACTGCTGGTAAGAAGATGGTGACAGTTTAGTGATATCTGAAATTTATTTATTTATTTATTTATTTATTTATTTATTTATTTATTTATTTATTTATTTATTTATTTATTTATTTATTTATTTATTTATTTATTTATTTATTTATTTGTCAAACATGTACAAGATAGCAGGTATAGGTATAAACATAAACATAATCAAAGTGAATACAGATAGATGAAGACAATAGGACAGTAGGACAGGGACGGTAGGCACGCTGGTGCCTACCAAGGTCAAATACGAACAGAGAAAAGAAATATGCTGAAGTTTAATAACAATTATGTTTTGTTTTTTACATTAATCCAAATGACCTCTTTCTGCATGAGATTGTATTGGGGAAATGCCATTTATAATGGACAAAGCCTGTTGCTTCTGTCACAGAAGCTTACTAAACATAGGAAATATACACCCTGGTTTTTATTCCATACAAAGTTATCACAAGAGAGACAAGCCAACCAAGCACGCCTGGACAGGAAATGCACCCTAACAGATGTGTAATATCATTAAAGCTGCCTCTAATATAATCTAAGCCACAGTTTGGTGTATTAATGCTTTGTTTATATTGAAGCACAGATGGATATTTTTATTAGCATTGCTCTGTTGATGCAGCACCAGGAAAGGTTAGTCCAGGGGGCAGAAATCTACGTTATGCAGGGAAATTTGTTCTGATGCTGATGATTGGGAAAGGTAAATGTCAATTAGTGAATTAAATCTCACAAATACATTGGCAGCCAGGAATGGTATCACAGACCTTAGAAGCAATTAAACTCAGCCATATATATTCTCTATTCACTCCTACTCCAGGAAATAAGTCCCCCCGCCCCTGGACCGTTTTCAAAGATGGTAATCCAAGCTTTTTATTTCAGTAAGATTAATGACTACATTCTTTTATATCCCTGTGGGCAGGTCAGTGGAAAATATTTCCCCTGGTTCAGGAATGAAGGAAAAGAAAGGAGGTGTTGAATCTGAGGTCCTTGATAATGGAAAGGACATGTGGAAGCCTTTTTTCATTCCCTTTTAAAGACCACTAAAGTTAGGACTTTATGACTTAACATCTAATACATGTAGTCTGGGAGTGCCAATTCCACAGGGTTTAAGAGTTTATGAAATCATTCGCATAGGAAAGAGTGAGTCAACCTGTCCCTATAGCCAAACTGGAACCTTTGAGAATGTGTCAAGTTCTGGCTCCTGATATCCTAGCTCTGATTGGCAGATGAACTCAAGTTTCAAAATATTGCTCTATAAATGAGAGAAATAAATTCAAACTTAGCCACCCTTAGAATCATTCTTAATTTTTTCTGTTGGTTTCAGTGGGTCATTCTTAAGTTTCAGAACCAACCCACTAAATTCATAAATATACTTTTTTTCTCTGTTTTTCCGGAACAAATTAAACATCAAGACAAAACTAAGAATAAAATGTTCAAAATACAGACCAAGTATAGGAAGAACATTAATCAAAAAGAAAGACAAGAAAGAGATTAAACAAAGCTTCACAATGTGTATAAGTTTAATACACATGCTTTGTTTTGTAACTTATTATATAAAACATGTTTAAAGACATGTCTTATTGAAAAGGAAGGTTATGTTACTTGTAGCCTGAAATAAAGGATAAAAGACACCATTTCTCAACTAACATGTGTACTGCAGGTGAGACATATAAGAAATCTAAATGAGACACAAGATAAGTCAATAAAACTTCAATCTTTAAAAATACCATAACAGATAAATTTCATATCCTTCTTGGAAAAAGTGTTGTGTTTCTATCATATTTGGACCCAAGATCTTTGATAGAGTGATAGATGAGGCTTAAAATATGAAATGTGAGGAACTATTGATAAAAGTTAGATATGGCTTTCCCATGCCACATCTTTCTTGTCTCATATAATAAAGACGAGATGATATTGTGTTTGCAGTTTTCCTCCCCCTGCCCCAAGGCTGACGTTTGACTACTATTTTCAGAGAAAAATCTGGAAAGGATACCATACAAAACAAAATTAAGTTAAGACATCTGTTTTGCTTAATAATACTATGTTGTCTTCATGGCTATATTCTTACAAATCCATCTTTCCCAGGAAATCATCATTTTTAGGGGGAAATCCCCCCTATCTTTTTCAATTTCTAGTTAATGATTGTCAAAGAGGATCTTTCCAGGGCTTTCCGTACAGCATGAATGAGATTCAGCATTTATTTTTTTCTGACAAAACTCAGTGATGTCTTTTTGTTGGAATTATTACCAGACCTATGGAGTTATAAGTAGAACAGAGCTAGGTATTGAAAAACTAGTCCATTTGTAGCTGATAGAATCAATGACTTTTCTGGATCAAGCATGAAGGGATAAGAGCTTGATTCACCATTCAGAATCTAATCTAAGTTAGGCTCAAAGTGATATAAAAAATATCAGTATTGTACTCATAACTGCATAGAATAAATTAAGAAGTTAATTTCATTATGAAAATAAGAAAAAGGTGACTTGACATTGCCATGTTTGACCCTCCTTAGCAAGAGATTATACTTCTGTAATGGATATTGTATACATGAAATGTATTTGTTGCCAACACTTGTGAAAACTAAGTATTAATCATGGTTCTTTATCATAATCATCATTATACTATATACTATGCAAAAATAAAGCAGATGTGCAGACTTGAACATGAAAAAACATGAGATTAAAAAAGATGACAACTTTGATTTCAGTCAGCATGACTGTTCTACCATTTTTCATGTCGACCAAGGTACATTCTTCATATTAAATTGGATTTTTCACATACACACCAGTATTGTGTACCCTGATATTACTACGGTATGTACCATAATAAAATCTAACTATATGGTATATCAACTGACTTAAATTTCTACTGCTTTGCATACGGTACAAAATGCTTCACTATTAGTTTCTTCCTTCTCCTACATGTACTAATATATAGCACAAGCTTAGAAATGCTAACTATTTCTCTCCTTCTCAATACTCTTTTGCCCTGTTCCTCAGCACCTAAACCACACAGCATTTGCAATGCCACTATCCAGAGTCCAGGGTTGTTTTTTCTTTCTGTTGGCTCTTTTCTGCAGGTTCTTCTTTGACTTCAACTGCAATATGAATATGTCTTACTGTGGCCAAAAAAACAAACAAATCCCACCTTGGTCCTTGTAGAACTAGAACTAGCACCTCAGCTGGGATTGCGCAAACTCCAACCATAGCTTCCGCCTCCCTATCAAGCGGTAACCAGGGGTCCAGGAGGACCCCCAAGTGACATCCTCTCAAATACCACCCCTTCAAGTGTTAAGGCAATGATAATTAAAACATGGAGAATCTAATGCAAATTAGGTTGCTTGGCCACAAAACATAATAAAGGCAACTTGAGACTGGAAACTGGAATTTGATGAGATGCAAGATGTAGAACTGCAATGTGATTTTCCATTTTTATTCCATTGGTTTTTGGATTGTGCGGAAAGGGGGGTACACTAAATAATGCATTTGGCATCAAAAGTCATATACAAATGACATAAACCATCAACTTATTTTTTTTCTACTAGGAATTCCTCCTATTGTAATCCAGTGATGGTGCTTTTTATATATGATAGGTGAGATTAGAGCTAGACTTACTCCTAGGCTTTGGATCCATGTGGATCATCTACTTCAAGGCGATCACAAAGGCTACATCAGAAGGCTACTTCAAGGCGATCACAAACAAGTGTGTCATCCTGAAGTGACACTTCTTTTAATTAATGACAGGAAAGGAGGCAGCAGTTTCCTTAATCAGAATAATGTACATGCCAACATCTGTTCTACCAGGAGGAGTATAGAGGGAGGAGCTCTCAGTCACAGAATGATCCTAGAAGTTCTTGGAAAGTCATTGAAGAATCAAAGAGTGCAAGTGGTATTCTAAAGCTATTTTATAGATACGTCTGAGGAATTCTACAAGATAAAACGCTCTTCCCACCTTTCTTACATTACACACCACCGATGAATGCTAATTATGTTCATGCTCTGATACAGTTAGTCAGTTTTGTGTGGAGAGGTGAAGTCTGTGCTTTGTCATCTTGGCATTTAAAAAAAAAAGATGGATGAAAAATCATCGGGAGCATACACGGAGCCAGGAGGAAGAAAGATAAATAATGCCAGGAAGCTGATAGCTGCCCGTCTATCATAAAATTTCATTAGTTCTGACAGCCTGTACAACATAAGCAATGAATGAATGCTAACTATACTTCCCTCTCTGTCTGCTTCCATATTTCACTCATATCACTTAACTTACAGAAAGCACTAAGCTTGGCTGGCCAGAGAAAACAGCTGCTAGAGCGTTCACATGCTAAATTATTATTATAGAATTATCTATGAAAGAAAATGGTGGTGGTGGTGATGATGGTCAGTTTCATACACAGACTTTCTCAAGCTTGATGTGGTTTATAACCAAAGGCTAAGAGGTATCACTGAAAAAATAAAATGAGATAGTCACCCCACCTACATATTTGTGACTGCCTCTATGATCAAATGGAAGACAAATAAGCATTTTTTTCCCCTAGTTGTGGACGTTGCTGGTGTTTAATCTAGGTGCATGTCTGAAATCAATTGCGATCCATTCCATCACACTGCCAAAACTATGATAAACATGGGAGATTATTTTGTAGACCTTCAACAAACGTTTGAATTCCAGAAGGAAAGAGGCTGGAAGGGAGATGGAGTGGA
Source organism: Thermophis baileyi (assembly GCA_003457575.1). NCBI lineage: Eukaryota > Metazoa > Chordata > Lepidosauria > Squamata > Dipsadidae > Thermophis > Thermophis baileyi. Next base: position 3,129,196 of record QLTV01002664.1, read on the forward strand.
AAAACTATAGACAGCTGAAGAGTAAAGGTCCTTAAATACCACTATACTTGCTCCTACTTTTCTCCATGAGAAGTAATCATTGGTGTTGTATACTTGTTTGTTTATTTACAGTGCATTATTTTGATTGCATGTGCAATATCTATAGCATGTTTGACACAATTTAGCTGCTTGAAAAATTATTTCCCAAAAGTTTCTGGATTCCCAGCAAATTACCAAAGATAGATAGATAGATGATAGATAATAGATAGAGAGATGATAGATAGATGATAGATAGATAGATAGATAGATAGATAGATAGATAGATAGATAGATAGATAGATAGATAGATAGATAGATAGATAGATAGATAGATGATAGATAGATAGATAGATAGATATAGATGATAGATAGATATAGATATAGATATAGATATAGATATAGATATAGATATAGATATAGATATAGATATAGATATAGATATAGATATAGATATAGATATAGATATAGATATAGATATAGATATAGATATAGATATAGATATAGATATAGATATAGATATAGATGATATACATATAGATAAGATATAGAAGAGACAGACAGAGACACAGGTAGAGAGGTAGATTCAGTAGATAGGTAGATCATTTTAAAAAGGACTCTACTGTATGTTTAGGGTCTATGTATGAATAATTATTTTTGGACCTATATCCTCTGGGGCTGATCATCCCCATCTCTATCTTCAAGTTTAAGTAATGAGGATGAATGGAATGCGATCTTTAATCACCCACCGGAGATGGCATATTGCATTATTGTATTAATTGCTCAAGCTGTTGCTATTACAGCTGCTGCAATGGATCACATTCTCTCAAGGCAAGCTTTATATTTATATTTAAACATAGGTGACCTTCACAAGAATACAAAAGAAATCTGGAACATGAATGGATGTACTGCAGTAGGTAGCAACTGATAATTCGTTTTATAAGAAGCTTTATATTTCACTTATCTGAAGTCATTCTTCAGAAGCAAATCCATTCCTGAAGTCTCTGATTATTTCCAAAGCAACAAGGTGAATTCCAAATGAAGTCCACAATTTTAAGATTATTTTCGTTTCAAATAGAATTACTAGTTATATAAACTTTAAAGTTTAAGTGTAGATACTAAAAATATAAGGAAGTTTTCACAGCTGCTATTTGAATCTGCTAAATAGATCCTCTCATTGCACAATATTTATCATGGTAATTATAATAATATGAAGTACATCTGATCTGTGGCTCTTTTTAAAGTAAATTTCAATTGCACTTCCTCACAAAAATCAACTTAGTTATTTTCCCATGTAATCAGAATCAACAGTAACACCTATTGTGCAATTGCAAATATATATATATTAGACTTTTGTGTCCTTTGTTCTAGTGCAAGACAAGGAGCAAGGTTTAGCCTTGATTATGGAAGTAATAGATCAAAATGTTTTGATGGAAATGAAAAAAATGTTCTGGAAGTGGATGAAAAGAATTAAGCAAGGGGGCACCAGTAGATTAACTGGAACTAAGAAGAAAAGTAAAGAAATGTATTCTGAATAAAACTAAAGTGAGAGAATGCTGGAAGAAGTGTTTTAGAGATATATATAGCAGAGGTGGGTTCCTACCGGTTCAGACCGGTTCGCCCGAACCGGTAGCGGCCTGCTAGTGACATCATCCGAACCGGATGGGTGGTTGCCGGTCCATGGGGGCCGCCATCTTTTTTTTAATTTTTTTCGATTTTTTTTTTCTGAGCATGCTCAGAAGGTGACTTCCAGCACTGTGCATGCAGTCGCCATCTTTTTTTGGCTTTATTTATTTTATTTTAATTTTTTTTCAAATTGAAGACCACATGCACCTCTACCTAGGATCGAACTCACAACATCATGATTGTGAGGAAAAAGTTCTACCTCTATGCAACAGCAGCTGAGGTTGAAGAATGGTCGATTCTGCCTGCTCCTAAATGGCT
>QLTV01002664.1:3133232-3179169 GCA_003457575.1 Thermophis baileyi
GCTCGCAAAAAATTCGACTTCAGCAACAGAGTGGTCAATGCCTGGAATACATTACCCAACTCTGTAGTTTCTTCCCCAAACCCCCACAACTTTAACCTTAGACTGTCCACCGTCGACCTCACCCCATTCCTAAGAGGTCTGTAAGGGGCGTGCATAAGCGCACCAGCGTGCCTACCGTCCCTGTCCTAATGTACCCATATATTTGTAAAATTTCTTGTACTCATAACCATGCTTGTACTTATATATTCACAAACATGTTTATACTCTGTTTATACTTTGTTCGTAATCATATATACGCTTGACAAATAAATAAATAAAATAAATAAATAGTTCCTGGGAGTATGATTGAGACAGGAGAGTTTTAAAGAAGTTATTTGTCTATTTGGAATTAATGGAAATCCCTTATGATCTTGTCATGCTAAGGGTTACTAATAAGGTGAAATAGTCTCAAGAATATCCTAGATATAATCTTTCAGTGCAGTTCTAAAAGACTTTATTCACTCTAGACCTAAATATTTAATTAATGACATTCATTTCCCCTGGCTTTCAAACTAGCTCTGGCTCCAATGGGTATTCAATCAAACAGTTCCTTCTGTTTTGTTATTTTTATTAAGGAGGTAGAGTTTATTCACATAGTTATTAGATATGTTTTGCAATCTTTCATTGGGATTTTCATAAACTCGGAACAGAGATGGCTCTTGTCTGTCCTGCACAACAAATTTTCTTCACAAACCCAACAAATGCTTCTTTGCAACACACACCAATCCAAAGCAGACCTTCAGTGCACACTCCCCTTCAGGATTTCTGGCCAACCAGCATGGGATCTCACAAATAAACAGAGCTGCAGCTCAATAGGTGAACTGAGAATAAATCTGTTTCACCCGAAATGAGATGGAAAGTAAAGGTCAAGCTTGCTTAGCAAATTGGTGGCCAAATGCCAAAGCCAGTCACTTCAGGACAACACAAATGATTCATTGGTTAGCTTAACCAAACAAATGTGCATTTGGGGGTTGGGGATGGAGGGGGGAGGTGGTACACCTTTCCACTTAGAACATTGGCTGAAAATGCTGTTTATAGTAGTGTTTTTTGAATGCTTACATATATTCATTAAACATTTCCCTCCTCCTCTTTCTACTTATTGTGTTATTGTTATTCAAAACATATTTCAGTTGGGATTCATTTACCTTTGGTATTTTGGGGGGGAGCAGTGGGACAAGGGCTGCCTTGATCTCCTAGCTTTGAGCTTCGTGATACATCTGGTTGGCTTCCACATGAGACAGAATGCAGCTGGATGGGGCTAGGACTGGTCTAGTTCAAATATCTCGCTCATTGTCAATTTCTTTCTGACATAAATTTGAAAGTATAATGGAGGATATAGATTTTGTTGCATTCAGCATGTCTTTAAGCCTTTTGATGGTACTCAGAAAGCCAGTTCTACTAAATCATGGGCATATTATTTATCTTGGCCCAGGATCCTGAGGATAAGACTGCCAGAGGCCTTGTACACATTTCCAGTCAATTATATCAAATCCAATGAACATGTTTCTCAACTTGACTGGAGCACGTGGAGAAAATAACCAGCAGTGTGATTCTGTGCAGGTACACTTGGAAATACGGTTAATTCCCTGGTTTCAATGGGGCTGATTCTTCCATGGACAAGATTCAACTATGGCTTGGCTACCACTCAGTCTTGGGATTGTGATTAATAGCATGCTGGAAACAACGTTTTATTGCAGCTTTACTGTTGCTGTTGCCTATGAAATATAATTGTAGCAAAAATCTAATATAATATTTGCGGATTTGATCCTGTCTCATACTGGAGTAATACTGGAAAAACTTCAGGGTAAAGCAAGAAAAATAATCAGGAGCGGTAAGTGTCTTTTGTAAAGGGAAGAAGAAGACGAAGGAGATATTATAAGTATGAATGACATTATGGATACCAGCAAAAGCCCTTAGACTTACTGTATGTACCACTCCATAGTGCTTTACAGCACTCTCTGAATGGTTTACAATGTCATTACAGTATATTGCCCTCAACAATCCGGGTCCTCGTTTTACCAACCTTGGAAGGATGGAAGGCTGAGTCAACCTTGAGCCCTGTCAGAATCAAACTCCAGGCTGTGGGCAGAGTTTGCCTGCAATACTGCATTCTAACCACTGCACTATCAGGGCTCTAAATTGGGGGGGGGGATGAGAACCAAATAGAGAACTCTTTCTCTTTTCAGTGTGGTGGCAACCAATGCAGTTACCACAAACAAATTTAAAATGAAATTGTCAGGTTCATTTCCTGCAGAAATATTGCTATTAGAAATTTGACTCCAGCAGAAGCAGTTACTGGTTATGTGTACATACAGATAGACTGACATGTCTGGGTGTATAAAATACACATACAGTAGTTCTCATTTAGCAACTGCCTTGTTTAGCAACTATTTGCAGTTAAGGTGGTGATGAAACCTTTATGACCAGTCCTCGTATTTACAACCTTCACAGGTCTGTAAAGCAAAGGAAAGCTGATCATAAACAAAATTGCAGTTTCATTGAGAAACTGCTTCCCTTAACAATTAAATTGCTACTGTAGCCCCAATTGTGGTTGCTAAACTAGGACTATCTGTATGGGAATACCAGAAATTCAGTCAAATGAATAGTCCACACATGGCATATTGAACTTTATGCCATATAGAAGTGATGGAAATGGAATGAAGAAGATTTATTTATTTATCACATTTATATAGCTGCCCAATTCATATAGTGACTTTGGGAAGTGTACATACAGTATAAATTAATTCCACAAGAGTCCAGATTTGCTAGTTTTTGAATGATGGCATAATCCTTTTCCAATAGGTAACTTACCAAAGAACACTAACAATACTTGGAAGGCCAGTTCTATCTAATGCCCGTTGGATACCTCATCCCTGTCCTCCAAATTGCTCCTTTTATTGTCCAGAGTAAAACTGGGATCACCTGGTGTCTTACTCTTCATCGCTGTTCTGCTATTGTTATGCAAATAAAAGGTTTAAAGCTGAGATAGCCCTGATTTGATTGATTTGTTGTTATAGAAATGGCTAATTTATATTATTTTGGAAAAGTAAAAAGTTGAGGTTTGATGTTAATGCTTTATTCTACTACAACAAAGAGAGCAGGAAGTCAACACTTTTTCTTTTTCTTTTCTTCCTCCCCTCCTCACTTTTGTTTCCCCTTTTCCTCCCCATTGTGTCCTATTATTGTTTTCATATTTTTGTATTTTATTCTATAGTCTAATAAAAAAATGTTTTTAGATCAGGCATGTCCAATCCACAGCCCACAGATTCATAAACTTTTAACATTATGTGATTTATATACATTAACTATATAATTTGTATGCAGCCCAAGACAATTCCTCTTCATTCAGTGCAGCTCTGACAAAGAAAAGGTTGTTGTTTAAGTCCTCATGCCAGTTGTTCTTGTCTCTCTCCCTGCTTTTGCCTGACTTTTATTTCATTTTCACCAGTTACAAATGTTTCTAATATTTACTGATGTTTAATAAATAAACACAATGGTTTGTTGTTGTTTTGTTTGCTGTTTTACTTTTCTTTTGCTAGGTGAATTGAGTGGTATGTGTGCTTGCTTTGACCTGGCCTGGATATGGAGAGTGTGCTGGGTATAAACTAAACTGAAAAATATCTATAGTATAGATATAGTTTATAATTTTCTTTACTATCATGATGGGAGAATTTGATAAAATATGAAGCCAAGTATTTTATAAAGTCTGTACAAATTGTAAATCTCAGGGTTGTTGGGTTTTTTGCAGTAATGTATAACCATGGTAGATTCTGAAGGCAACAAATTGAACTTTATTGATAGCCTAAGCAGAATATAAACTATATTGCTGTACAATTTCAATAAGCTTCAGTAACAACACTAAGTAACTTCCAAAATAACCCTTGACATATAAAAACAATTTGTATTCAATATCAAATGTCACCAACAACCTTAATATCTTGAGATTGTCTAATGGGAGAAGCTAAGTGTTCAAGAACCAGATTATAAATAAATGGGGACAAGGGGCATCCTTTACGAATGCCACAATATAACAATGTGTCAAAAAAGAAAGCCATTTGTAATGACTCTGGCCATTCAATAAAGATACAAAATTGCAATTCAGTGGATTAAAAAAAAGGTGGAAATCTGTATCTTCTTAGAGCACACTTCACAAATTGAATCAAAATCATATCAAATGCCTTTTCAATGACAACAAGATTAGAACATAGATGCCAATATTTTATAAAGATTCTATACCATTCAGTTAGAAATCCATCAGGTCCAGTGGCTTTCTCAGGTTTCGTAGATTAAATTGCTTTTGTTTTCTTGTAATTTTAATGATTATGCCACTTTTTTTTTTAAAAAAAATGCCTGATAGATCTTTTCCACTTCAACACTTCTCCCCAAAATTAATGAATTGCTGTTTAATTACAACACACACCACCCACCTTCTCTGTCATAATTAATGAGTTCAGTCTCAGTATATAATTTTGTCAGCCTTAATTCAAGCTATAAAATGCTGTTGTTGTTGTTTCAGCTGGTTTCCAGTTTTCTTTCCTGAATCCCAGTAATTTAATGCATTTTAAAGAATATTCAAGCCTATCTGAATATAATAGGCCCTTTTAGCTACACTTGGTTTTAGTTTCCTGTATAATCAAGAATTCCAGGATTATATGGTCATTTTCCATAAGTAAGTTCAATCAGACATATCTGACCCTTTTTTTCACTTCCTGCCAAAGATAAAAATTAACTAGCAATTTCTGGAATTTTGTGAAAGGTCCACACTTTGCAGAATTTGTCTCCCAAGTCCCAACAGATATTGATATAATTAAAATCTCTCAGCACTATTATTTCATGTATGTTTGAAAAAACTAAAGCTTGATTTTCGGAAATCCCACCTAACCTATTTTCTTTGGTCAATTATTTCCTTTTCTACTTATTTTAACTGAAATTCTCCACAGCATTACCAAATTCATTGCTTTGGATTATTGTGAATATGTAGATGTTTTTTAACATCCAGCACAACTCTTCCTGTTCTGTTGTTTCTGTTCATCGAACAGAATTGTATTCTCCAATTTCTTTATTCCAATCATGTGAGTCATGATGCCAGAGTTCAGTTATACCTTCCTATAGGAACATTTTAGGTTCAACTTAATTTATTTCCCATAAACAAAAAAATAGGATAAAGGCTGTATTTACAGTGATTGCCTTTCCGCAGAGAGCAACTGGTATTTGACTAATGACAAAACACCAATTTGGATGGTCCCCCAGACTTTCTTTCATGCAGTTATGGAAAACATGTTTTTCCAAATAAATGATTCAGCTACCACTTAAATGAAAAAAATATTTTGAAAGTTATGAACTAACTACAGGATTTTGATGGTTGGCCTTCATTTTCACAGATGGACAAACACAATGCCTATACCTGTGCCATAGTCAATTGTCTCCAATCTGATCATCTGTGACAAGGTTAGGGGCACATAAATTGCATAAACTAAAACTCTGCAAACCATTCATGAATAGGAATAGGGGAAGTTTTGAATCCTTAAGCATAATGTTTCTTCCATGATTTTACTTAATTGACCAATTCCAGCACAAGGCTAGTGTTTTCATTTTGTTTTCATGTTGATATTCTATCAACTAAATTTTTATATGGTGATGCTATTTGTAAGTCTGGCTTTGTGTTTCTTAGATGCTGACAAGGGGTCAGTGTCTTCACACCCATCATATCTGCACATGTTAATTTATTTGCAGTCTGTCAGATTTTCAGCTGTTATTTATGATCAGTTCAGATTTGCATATATTTTTTTCCTTTCTGCATGATTAACATGCTGTCACACTCTCCCTCCCTCCTGCTTTCAAGGTCCTATTATGAAGGTGTGGCAAAAATAGGATACCAGCCCCCACAATAACAGAGGGACTATTAACTGCTGCTCACAAACAGCAAATTGACTATAGTAAAGAAAGCAGAGGAAATTGCTTAAAGAAGCTCTTGCCAAAATATTTCAGATACATTAAAAAAAACATTCACAATCTGAAACATGAGGACACCATCTTAGTTTGCAATCCCTAGTCCATGGGTGTCAAACTTGCCACGTCACATTGCTGTCACGTGATGTTTCATGACGTTTTTCCCATTCACGGAGCTGGGGTGGGCGTGGCCTGCGCGTGAAGCATCCGGCCTGCAGACTGCCATTTTGACACTCCTGTACCTAGTCCAGAGAACTGTCTTTAGCAATTGTCTTGATTCTCTTCTGAGACTTTGGTTCATGCTGTAACAGTTTGTCCTCTTGTTCTCTATGATTTGTTGCTAATACCTGCAATACTTGTTCTCTATCTGTGCCCCTTCTGTCACAATCTCTTTTGCTGTTCCAGAGTTATCTGATTCCACAGTGGGGCTCAGTAAGAATCCCAAGGAGAGGGACCTGTTCATAGACTCCATCTAAGTCGGTGTTTCTCAACCTTGGCCACTTTTAAGAGGTGTGGACTTCAGCTCCCAGAATTCCCCAGCCAGCCATAATCAAAGTCTTCAAAGGGAAGATGAAACTTCATTTCACATAGCTTTACTTGATAGACAATATCTTGCTTTCATGACTAAGTCCTAATCATTTGAAATTGGAAAAAAAAACCATTAAAATGTTTGTAGCAGTTTTCATTTTTGAAAATGTGAAGGTAGTATGATAGAGGAGTAGTAGATTTCATTCTTTTTTTTAACCTAGGACAACATAGTTTTAACTCTAAATGGCATTCTGTGACCCATTTCTGCTATTGTGGCCCATCTTAAGTCAGACCATGTTCAGTTATGGATCTAATTTATCAACCGAAAAACTTGATATTGTTGATACAATGTATATCGTATCTTCTTACCAGTATCCAGATAGTACTTAATGAGAACATACTGCGTTTTTTAAAAAGAAAATCTACTTTGTTGCAATCAAAATCTTCCTTAACTAGAAATCATATTATGATTTTTATGTATTTATGCCCATTGGCAGTAAAGATCCAATATAGTGCACATCAGAGGTGGGTTCCTCCCGGTTCAGACCGGTTCGCCTGAACCGGTAGCAACCCGCTGGTGACGTCACAGAGCCGGTTCGGTCAGTGTTGGTCACTGCCGGTCCGTGGACGCCACCATCTTTTTTGGGGTCCCCCCGTTTTTTTCTTCTTCTGCGCATGGGGGGGATTTTTTTTCTTCTGCGCATGCACAGAAGCCAAGTTGCCAGCATTGTGCATGCACCGCCATCTTGTTTTTGGCTCTTTTTTTGGAATTTTTTTGGAATTTTCGGCACTGCGCACGCGCGCGCAAAGCGCACGCGTGCCCACGAGGTGTGGCCACGCGGCATGGGAGGAAGCAAACCGACGGTGAGGTAAGTTACAACCCACCCCTGGTGCACATATAGACACAATATCATATATGCATAGAAAAGTAATTGTTTTTAAATATAAATTTAAAGCATAACATTACAGATACATATAGGTACAACAGGCAGTTTTAAAAATCATTTTCTCCCACAATGCACTCAAATAGATTCTATACCTTTATTTACTAGCAGTGTTGAAATAAGTGATTAAAATCTCCATTTAGAATTGTGGAGGTTGCCAGCTAGAAACCTAACATAAACTTTAAAAATATTTATTTAATTACCAACCCTTCAGGGTCTGTGTGAGCTGGAATGAACCTTTTTGTTTTTACTAATTGTAAGATCCTGAAATTATCCTTTTAAATCCAGGGGGAATACTATTTATAGTTCAAGAAATAAAGATCATATATCTATATAAAAGCATGATAAGCTTTGACTCAGTGGAAGGGACAGTTTTTCCTCTGCAAAGTAACTTATGAACTGCTCAGATTAATCTGCAAGAAATGGGCAGATATAGCCTAGACAACATTAACAAGAGAAAAGTGTATTTCAGAAGCACAGCAGGGAAACACACCCTAAGAACACTTTGATGGTGTACTCTATATGATAAATTAAAACAGGCAATGTTACCCATTTCTACCCTCCTTGAAATGGTTGTCTGCCTGTTCTGGCAGCAGGGCAACTGGGCAGGGCTGATAAACTTTGAGTTCATCTGGACTTTGGTCCTAGTTCTTGACTTGTCCCATGGTTTTTTATTTCCTGCCCATTTAATTCTGGCACTATTGTTCATTTTCAGCCTTGCCAAATTACAATCCAATGGAAAATTGTGAACACAGCCCAATCATAAACACCACTTTCATTTATGGCAACTCCATAGTTTAGGAAATAATGAATGCAGTTGGGAGTTCCTCCTGTTGAATTTATGTTTTAACGACAAAGAAATAAAGGGAGAATAGTATAGATCTACAGTATTTCAAACTATTTAGCCATACCCTTCTGAGATTCGAACCCGGGCTACTTGCATATTAGGTAGATGTTTTAACCTCTAAGCCACAGGCTCTCCTCACGTTGTCGACTATACCAGGGGAGAGGTTTAAGTGTTTTTTCTGGTGAGACCAGTCTATCAGGGCAACCTGGTCTACCCAATTATGGGATGGAGCATACTGACAGTGTTCATTGAAAAATAAAAAAGGTGGGGAAGAATACTCAATGTTCCAACCAAACTGGAGAGATAAGCAGGACAAAAGACATTGTTGCTTCAAGTTTGCAATGTGGTCCTGGTTCTATGGGACTCTCATTTTTATATCTTGAAGTATATCTTGGTATACACTGTATGTAGTTCATTTATGGAGAATATAGAATAACAGAGTTGGAAGGGACCTTGGACGTCTTCTAGTCCAACCCCCTGCTTAGGCAGGAAACCCTACAGCATTTCAGACAAAAATGTGTACTACAGACTCTTCCATCAACTCTTATGTGTTCATGAAAGGGAAACTCCAAAGTCCAATTTATACCATCAGGGAAATAATTTATGGCTAAAATATTGTTTGGACCTTATCTCTTCCAAACACAAGTAGAGAGTTGCATATCTGAATGTTTATTATGAAAAATAGAAATATCTGGGGAAAGTGCTCACTGATTTCTTGTTCTACAAATGGCATTTGCAATTAATGTATGTGAATCTGTGGGAATAACAATTTCATATGGAGTAAGCAAAAGTAAGAAAGGATATCAACAATTGCGTGTAGAGCAACATTCCGCCACAACTTCACTGCCGTGGTTATTCTTCTGGTTGCTACTTAGGAGCCACAACATTGCTGAGTGTTCTTTCAGACAGCTTTTTTTTAAAAATGCAATTGCAAACATCATCACAACAAGACGTTCATAGGGATACATGACACTACAGCCTTCCATATTTCTATCCTATAGAAATAAAAATCTATCTAACGGAAATATCTCAACTGCTTTAAAAAAAAAAGCCTTTCAGAGTAGAGACTATGAACCTCATCATCCAGCTCCACCACCCATGATCTCTGTGTATGCATCATTTCAAGCTTACTTGCTATAACCCAGTCTCATTCTTTGCGAGTAGTCGCCGAAAATTAAGTTGCTTGCCAATATGAGTTGTTTACAGAAGGGAAGAGGGCTGTGGCAAACATCATAACACGTCTTACTGTGTTATGTCCCTTGCATCAGCTTTAGCTTCTCTGCAGAGTGGATATCAAAATGGCTCTGTTTTTTCATCTGGCGTTGTATGAGCTTTGGTTGAATTCAGCTGTTTTATCGCCAATGAAATTCTATCGTGCAGCTTTTCTGCTTCTCATGAACTTGCTGGCTTCTGCCTTTCTGTCTTCTATCAAGTGTTTATTTCATACACCGAATAACCTACAAAGTTTTATAGAAAGCCTCGTATCACACATGGGTGGCAAATGAGACCTGGAGTGATTACAAAGAAGATATCACACAAAAGGAAATCATAATGAGTAAGTGACTGGTGGAAATTCAGACAAATAGCAAGACTGGGAGTTTAAAAAGTAAGAAAACGAATCCAAACAAGCGTATGCCCATCTTCAGACATCATGGCACCTCCATTTCTTTATGGCACAGTTTCAAAAGTGACCTCAACTTCACATCACTTCATAGACCTTTTCTCGCTGACACCCCAGACCCAGAGTATAATTCTCACTTATGTTAAATTCTTTCTTAAACCATTCAGAAATTCTTTTTAAAAAGGATGAAAATGTAATGCACAGCCATTCCTGAAGGCATACAGGAATACCGTCATTACAAAGATGCTTTAAGCCACTTTTTGACTGAAGATGAAAGTGGCAATATAAAAAGAATTATGAATCATTGTTGACCATATTAAAACTAATAGTTACCATAACAAAAATAGCCACAGAGGATTTTATATTATGGAGCCAAAATCACTGCAATTGGAGTAGCAATGCAGTTAATAAATTTGTTTTTCAGTAGCAGCCATGAAGTAAAAGCAATGACTTTTCTATAATAGTGGAATTGAGATGAATGCTGGAAATGTTAATGTTCACGAAACAGATACATGAAAAAGAAGTCATAAATCTTGTGAGAACGTTGAAAAACTATAAAGCTGCAGGTATAGCCTTGGACAGTGAGAGTATAAATTTAATAAAATGAATAAATAAATAAATAAATAAATAAATAAATAAATAAATAACTGGAGACATATTAAAATAAGGATGTGAGTTTGCTTATGGAGGGAATGTACGGTATGTCTTGTCTAATATGTGTATGAAGATTGCATCTGTGCCTGAGAATTGGAAGATATAATGATTGTTCCTGAATATAAACTGTAAAGTAGCAAGAATAAATTGAAACATTATAAAAGGATTCATTTGCTAAATGTCCCTGGGAAAGTATTTGGAAGAATTTTCATAGAAAGTAAACAAGATGCGACAATGAGCAAAATCTGCAAAGTGCAGTGTGGCTTTCTGCTCTGGGATATGCACACCAGAGTTTTGCTTTTAAGCAGGCCATTAAGAAATTCATGAATGTGGAAAAAAAATCATTGCATATTTGTTGACTTAAAAAGCATAAAATAAAGGGAATAGATTTGAATTATGGGATGTTTTGTGCAAAATGCACAAATGGGATGTGGTTGGTTGCTAAATGCAAAAAAGAGTAACGTAGAGGTAAAACATGTATGAGAATAAATGGAATGCTTAGCAAATATTTCAACCTTTAGCAGGGAGCAAATGTTCATTGTAGCAAAGATGAATGGGGTTTGTTGTTTAATATATGTATAGCTAGATATATGAGAAACATTTGGGATGAAATTGGAGATATGTTAGTTAGAAACATGAATGTGCAAATACATATGCGCAGATGTTGTTATATTTTTGGCTGAAAACTTACATGATTTCCAGCAAATATTAGAGACTGTATAATGCAATAAGGGATTATGAATCTGAAAATCAACACATAAAAGACCAGATAATTGTGATTCACAAAGCAAATGCAGTGACCCATTGTGAATTATGCGCAAATGACAAAAAGCTCAACAAGCAGATGATTTTTGTATCCTGGTGAAAAGTTTACTGAAGTTGTAAAAAAAGGAATGGAGAAAGTTTTAGACACGCAAATGCTGCTAAAACAATAGTGGGTAGTTTGTGGTCTTTTACAAGGAATGAATGTTTGTTGAAAGAAACAAAAAAAGCTCTATATAATAGCCAGCTTCTGTCCGTGATGTTATATGGAAGTGATATTTGTGTATGCCTGGAAAAAAACATACTGTAAATAACTTAAATACAGAGGGAATGGGTTACTTAAGACGTGCACGTAGCAAAATAAAAAGATAACTTTTAGAAAGAATGGGTATGAAATAAATGTGGAAATCATACAGAAGTGACTATGCAACATTTATTAAGTACGTTGAGGTATTTTAATTATAAAGAGAGAATCAATGAGGGTCAGATCACTAGGCAAATATAGGAAGAATACCACTGGGTATTGACCACTTTTACTATTCAATACACAATAGTTTGTTTAGTGACCATTCAAAGTTACAATAGCACTGAAAAAAGTGACCTATGACCATTTTTCGCAGCATCCCCATGGTCACGTGATCAAAATTCAGATGCTTGGCAATTGACTCATATTTATGACAGTTGCAGTGTCCCAGACTTATGTGATCACCTTTTGAGACCTTCTGACAAGCAAAGTCCATAGGGAAGACAGATTCACTTAACAGCCATGTTACTAACTAAACAACTGCAGTGATTCCCTTAACAACTGTGGCAAGAAAGGTTGTAAAATGGGGCAAAATTCACTTAACAACTGTCTCACTTAGCAACAAAACATTTGGGCTCAATTGTGATCATAAGTTGACCACTACTTATATACTGACTATAGAAAAACCTAAATGCCTTACACCAATGTTTTTCAACCTTGGCAACTTTTAGATGGGCAGACTTTGACCCCAAATCCCCTAAATCATGCTGGTTGAAGAATTCTGGGACTTTAAGCCCACCTGTCTTAAAGTTGACAAGACTGAGAAACATTGCCCTATATGGAAAATACATGTTTTTATTTAGCAAGGGGTCATATATCAATTAACATATTTTAATTGCATTTTTAAAATCTACCAAGGCTTTTCTTTTTGCTTCATTTTTACTTTAATTGCCAACCTTTGTATAAGTGATAGATGACCAACCAAATAAATACAGACAGTTTTAATTTCTAATACAGTAAATCTCAATAGCTATAACTTGCATAAACCAAAGTTATTTGGGATTCCCAATCATTTTTAAAAATATAAGAAGTCCCGAGACCAAAATGTTTGAGAACTGCTACAGTAAATTATTGAGCACTACATTACTATTTCTCTAGAATTCCTTCTTCAATGTTATTGACAAGTTGTTCTCCACTGTTTATTAAGTGATATAGTGTGACATTGCTGGTTGCAGGTTTTATTTTAAATAAATACATAGTATTTTGATTCTTTTAGGGTTCTCATGCAGACTGTACTTGGGCCTGTTTTCTCCTAAAGCATCACATGCTCCATAAACTTATTTTAGCTTCAGCTGTTTGTGATGCCTATTCCAACTCTGAAGTAGTAAAGTGGATCTTACAGTTCCCCAGGCAACTCCTGAACTTTTACTATGCAGCTGGGATTCCCAGAGACAGTAGCAGTATAGTCTCAAGGCATGACCATTTTATTGCTTGCTACTTTTTCTTCTGTCATCTGTTCTGTCATTACTTCTCTCTTATAAAATGCATGATATTAAACATAAAGTTGAATATTGTTGTTACCAATGCCTTGTGATCCTGCAATACAGAGACTGTAAAAGGTGATGGGATAATCTTGCTTAGTTTCCACAAAAAATGAACATCTGAAGCTGCCTTTTGCATTAAGAGGGAAAACTGACTATTGCCAGTGGAAGTTACTCTGGATGAAAATACCAGTTTCTAAAGAGTTCATGAAAAAGTTATTTTAAGAGACAGTGTAGCACAACAAAACAGACCAGATTCAAATGATGTATTAAAATGTGGGTCAAACTCAAAACCAATGCCCAGGTTTCTCAAAAATGACATCCCTCTTCACGCCAGTTTATAGAACTGAGTGAAAGCTCCTCATCAGTGAGTAGAGAGTTGTGACTACAGATCACAACTCCACTTAAAACCACAAGTTGGGATCAGAATTTCCATTCCTAAGCAAGGTGGTTGTTATGTAAGTTGTGCCTGACTTTATGACCTTTTTGCCAAGGTTGTTAAGCAAATACTACAGTTAAACGAATCCAGCTTCACACATTGACTTTGCTTGTCAGAAGCTGGCTGGGAAGGTCTATGGCTATGACATGACCATGGGACACTGCAGCCACCATAAATACATGCACCTGAATTTTGATCAATGGCCATGGGGATGTGATGATGGTCATAAATGCAAGAACTGGTTGTAAGTCACTTTTTTCAATGCTGTTGTAACTTTGGCACTAAACAAATGATTGTAGGTTGAGGCCTATCTGTACAACAGCACTGTACAATTCCTATATGTTCCAGATCTGTGAAAAGATGGCATGCATTTGAAGAGTATTGTTTAATATCAATGGCTACTATATAAATCAGGCA
Organism: Thermophis baileyi; assembly: GCA_003457575.1. Classification (NCBI taxonomy): domain Eukaryota; kingdom Metazoa; phylum Chordata; class Lepidosauria; order Squamata; family Dipsadidae; genus Thermophis; species Thermophis baileyi. The sequence continues at coordinate 3,147,218 of QLTV01002664.1, forward strand.
AGTGACATACCTCCCTCAATATACAATATCCTATCATCTCTTTTAATTTTCCCTTCAACTTGGAAATGTCACCCTTAGCTTCTCCTCTCAGTCAGATAAGACATAAATAAATTAGAGTGCTAATTGCTTACCACTTGCAAATCAATGTAAGACTATCTGGATAGATACTCTTATAATGTATTAGCATACTGGAAGACTCATCAGAAGTAAGGCTATTAATAAGTTATTTTTAAAATAAACTTTACAATAATTAGCCAGGAAAGAAGAGGAGTACCTCTATCCTTTCCAATTGCTCTTGAATTTTTCAAGGTAGGCAATTTAATGGGTTGGCAACTTAATGGGTTGGCAATTTAATGGGAGCATGGATTTTTCCTTCAGGCAGGAGGAGACTGCCTTAGTATAGACCAGGGTTCTCCAAACTTGGCAACTTTAAGACTTGAGGACTTCAACTCCCAGAATTCCTCAGCCAGCCATCCTGGCTGGGGAATTTTCCCTCATATCGAAGGAAGAGTCCAGGATGGGTTACTCTAGCCCAGTGGTTCTCAACCTTCCTAATGCTGCGACCCGTGCCCCACCGCTGCAACCCCCTCCCCGTCCCCTCCCGGCGCATGATGAGGTGACAAAGGGGGCATGGGTGGGCTAGCGCGCGCTTAGGCGACCCCTGTGAAAGGGTCATTCGACCCCCAAAGGGGTCGCGACCCACAGGTTGAGAACCACTGCTCTAGCCCCATAGCTCTATGGACTGGGTTGAATTTTCTGAGGATCCGTCCCCCTGATGACGTATTTCCTCAGTCTTTCAATCCAGTCCTCAGCTCATGGACGATTCCTTTTAGCTCCTGAGAGCTCTGGGTTGTTAAATTAAATTTGGAACTTTTAATCCATCCTGGACTTTTCCTGAATTTTTTATTTTTATTGGATTTATTTGTCTTCTTGGCTGTTTTCCTTCCCATTCATTGAGGATCGTCAAATTGTGGTGCCTGCCTGGATTCATCGTATTATCTGTGAGTGCCTGCCTCGTGCTGCCTTAGGGCACCCGAGAGGGCTATTCTTATTTAAAGTTGATGGCTGAGGAGAGCGTGCTGAGGAGGGAGTTTTTATTTCGTCGCCCTCTTCTATGTCGGGGCCCCTTGGCTGGCTGGGTCGTCTGCGTGTTCAGACAGCCGATTCCTTTAAGCCGTTCCTTTTAAAAGCGCTGTGCTCGTTCCGGCTGCAACGGAGCGGGCGGCTTCGTGCCTTCTCGCCCGTTGCACATGGTATTAATCAAGAGGATCCGGTCGGCTAGCGCTGGCGCGCTTCTGTGGTTCTTGCAGCCGGAGAATTTCTTTGTGGATGGCTGGAGGCTGTGTTTAAGAAGAGGGGTTTTTTTTGGCTTCAGGGATCATTGAAGCGGCAGCCATGCTAATTAGGGCTCCCTTTTTTTGGCGCAGTCACCATTTTGCTTCCTTGTGACCTCAGCGGCCGCCATTTTTGAACTTCAAGTAAGAGCTATCTGAGACGGCCTAGGTCATAGGCAGTGCACTCTTGGAGGCCATTCATTATCTGGTTGGATTCTGGCCGCTTGTTATTGCAACTGGGCAGTTTCCCCTGCCCCCCCATCGCCATTGGGCAGCCAGTTTTTCTTATCTGAGCACTGGGCCTTTGCTCTGGGTTCGAGGTTCACCTTCGGTCACCTCGCAGGGCTAAATATTGGCAATTTTTTTTGACTAAGCCAGCAAGTCTAGACAGATGTGCCACCACTGTGGGAGGAGGGGCCCTTGGCTGCTGCCACACTCCTTGCTCCATCAGTGCAGGAGCAGCGGCTTTATTGCATCAGTCTGCCTTATTCTATAAAGTGGCTAGTAATTTATCATTGCTGTCCTCCATTTGCATTCCTGTTGATCTTGGCCTGGCCCACGCGTAGGCTTAGCCACCAAGCCTTCTACTATGGGGGTCCAATTTGCCTATTACCTTCTGTCAGGGGTCTCTGAGCTCCTATTTATTTAATTACTTTTTTAATGCTATTTTGTCACCTTTTAGGATGGACAAGGAAATTGCATCTTCTTCCAAGCGTAAGGGGTCTTGGTCCCCCCCCCCACTTCCATCAGAGCATCCACAACTATGGATCAGCCAGGCCTGCCAGTCGTGTGGCCACGGAAAAACTTAAATCTGCAGGTCCGGGCCCCTCTAGAGCATCTAAGTCGGATTTGAAAGCGGCCCGTAAATGCCAGAGAGCGTTAGAGAATGAGTTTGCAAGGGCGGAGGAGGCCTTAGCTCGGCAGTCTTCATCACATCGCAAATTACCGTAGGAGGCCGGCCAACCTGCTTTGGATGATCCCTGTCCTATCCCTCCTGAAGGGACCAGGGTCGATCAATCTGAGCAGATCAGGGAAGAGGATGCAGCTTCACAAGGGGTGCTGCCCGCTTCTGATCTGGAGGTGCTGGATTCTTGGTCTGTCCAGAGGGTGGCACCTTCAGAGGGTAGTCGTTGGGCTTCCCCATCAGCCACCTTTACCCCGACCGCGGCGGGGCTCCGCCAGGAAGGGGTCTTGGACCAGGACATCCCTCCTTCTATTAAGGCATGGCTGACTGTGGCTATCAGGGAGGGTATTGCTGCTGAACGGCATCAAAGACCAGTTGCCCCTGCGGTTCTGCCAGCTGTTTATGAAGTTCCGGTAGAGCAGGCCGAGGGGTATGGTGACTATGAAGGGGTGTTTTCTGCTGACCTGTCAGATGCCAGCCAGGCTTCCCTTTCCGAGGGAGAACTGCGGGGGGAGGAGGAGTATTCGGACTTGGATCCAGAACCAGCATCCAAACCATCGTTCAGGGGCCGATTTGATCCGACTCTATTCAAGCAGCTCCTGGCCAAGGCTCGGGCTACAGCCCGTCTGGGCGCTGGAGCTAGTGACCTTCTGCAATCCCAGGGCTCTGGGGGACAGGAGGATTTTCTTTTTTCCAAACCGGAGGTGGCACCTGATTCTGTTCTGATTCCCGACATGTTACTGGATGTGATTAGATGCAAATGGAATTCGCCTGCCAGCCCTCAGCGACCTAGCAGTGCGGAGAACACCTGTTTTTCTGCGGAACTCAACCTGCTCCAGTTGCTCCAGTTGCCACAAGTGAACGCACTGGTGGCCTCCTTGACTTCGAATTCTGTCTTGTCTCCGGATGCGGATGACGCTTTGAAAGCCGATGAGCGACGAGAGGAGATGGCCCTGCGCAGAGCTCATCAGGCCGATTCGTGGGCTATTCAGGCCTCTACGGCGTCCTTTTTCACTAGGGTGTCGTTGAGGTGGCTCCGCCAGCTGCAAGACAGAATTCCTTTAGAGGACCTCCGGAGTCACCAGGACCTGTCCAAAATCATTGCAGCAGCTGAATTTATGGCGGACGCCTCCTTGGCTGCAGCCAAGTTTTCGGCCCGATCCATAGCTTTGTCAGTCATTGCACGGAGGTTACTTTGGTTGCGCTATTGGCGCATGGATACTAAGAACCGTTGGAAGCTGGCTTCTGGCCCCTTTGAAGGGGGGAATCTCTTGTGCCTTGGATCCCTTTCTTATAGAGACCAGAGACAAGAGGAAGGTCCTCCCCTCCCAGAGCAGGCGTCCTTCCTTCAGGCCTTCTCCCTATTTCAGACGGCCCTCCTACAGACAGGGGGGAACTGGGGCGAGTTTCTCCCGGCAGTACAGGTCCTATCAGTCCAGACCCGAATTTCAGGCTGACCGCCCGTTTTTTAGCGGCAGAGGTAGGCCGCAACAACAGTTCAGGCGCCAGGGGCGAGGTGGCAGCTCCAAGCCTCTGCACCGACAAAAATAGCTCGCGATCAGATTTCCCCATTGGGGGGGCGACTGAGTCTCTTCGCAGCTCGCCTGGGTCAGGGAGACCATTAGATCTGGGCTCTCCCTGGAATTTCTCTCCCCCCCCCAAGGTTTTTTCTCCGCTATCCCATTTCTAGTGACCCGGCACGCTGGAGACTCATGGAATTGGCAATCCAGCATTTGTTGGACATTCGGGCCATCCAGCTGGTACCACCAGAACAGCAGGGTCAGGGCTTCTATTCTATTTTGTTTCTTGTGCCCAAGTCCTCGGAGGAGTGGAGAGCGATTCTCAATCTCAAGGGGCTAAATCAATATTTGGTTTACAGGAGGTTTAAGATGCACTCCCTCCGTTCCATCCTAGCCGGGATCCGGGAGGGGGACTTCTTGGTTTCCGTTGACCTTAAGGAGGCCTACCTCCATGTCCCTATTTGTTCTAGTCACCAACGTTTCTTGCGGTTTTGTTACAATGACCGCCATTATCAGTACAGGGCGCTTCCCTTTGGGCTGGCTTTGGCTCCAAGGACCTTTACCAAGGTCATGGCAGCGCTGGCAGCTTCCCTTAGGTTATTTAGATGACCTGCTGATCCAGGCTTCCTCCCAGCTGTTGGCAGAGAGGGATCTGGCCACTACGATTCAGGCCTTGCGTGACCATGGGTTTTCGGTGAACCTGTCTAAATGCCATCTGGTTCCTACCACAAGACTAGTTCATCTGGGGGCCCTGATTGATACGGTCTCAGGTCAGGTTTTTCTTTCCCAGGAGTGACAGGACAGCATCAGGGCCTTAGTGGGCCAGTTGCGCACCACCAGAGAGGCTCCAATTATTCTTCTGTCGCAGCTGTTAGGAAAGATGGTTTCGTGTCTAGACATCATTCCCTGGGCACGGTTCCACGCCAGGCCACTCCAATGGCTGCTACTACCTCACCAACGGATGGGTCACAGTTCGTTGCTCGCCAGGATTCGTGTCCCGCCGGACGTGCTACGGTCTTTCGGTTGATGGGTATCGGGTGCCATCGAGAAGGGCTGCTTTTTCCGCGATCCGGTAAGACTGTTGGTGACTTCAGATGCCAGCCTTCTCGGCTGGGGTGCCCACTTCGCCTCCCAGGTCGCGCAGGGCAGGTGGTCCCCATCAGAGCTCCAGCACAACATCAACTGGCTGCAGCTCAGGGCGGCCCGGTTGGCCCTCAAAGCCTTTCAAGGAGGATTGCAGGGTCACCATGTTCTCCTCCTGACGGACAACGTGGCCACAAAGGCACACATGAATCGTCAGGGGGGACCCGGTTGCAGCCGCTCATGGAGGAGTTGGACACCTTGTATTGGTGTGCAGAGAATCACCTGTTGTCGCTAAGAGTAGAACATATAGCAGGATCATCCAATGTGAAAGCGGACTGGCTGAGTTGGGCCAGGGTGGACCAAGCGGAGTGGCAACTGGCGCTGGCTCTTTTCCAGGACCTCTCCCACCAGTTCGGCCAGCCGCTGGTGGATCTCTTTGCATCACCGGACAACGCGCACCTTCCCCAGTACTTTTGCCGATTCCCTTCCCGGGGAGCAGAGGGAGTGGATGCCCTCAGGAGCCCCTGGCCGAGAGGGCTCCTTTATGCATTCCCACCTTTGCTGCTGATTCCGGCTGTGATCAGGAAGGTGCTGCAGGAGCAAGCGGAGTTGCTGTTGGTGGCTCCTCACTGGCCCAGGTGCCCGTGGTTTGGCGACCTGGTCGGGCTGTCAACCGCACCGCCCTGGAGAATTCCGCCAGATCGGGTCACCCTCAGCCAGGGTCCAGTTCTCCATCCAGACCCCCAGTGGTTCCAGCCAGCCGTCTGGAAGTTGAGCGGGGCCTCCTAGTCCGGGAGCGGTTTTCCACCGATGTCATCCAGACGATGCAGGCGGCCAGGCGGCCCTCCACTATGCGTATTTATGAGACGACCTGGAGAGCCTTTTGTGCTTGGTGCAGCGAGCGCCATTTGGACCCTCGGGGGGTGGCGGTTGAACATATCCTTGATTTCCTCCAGGGTGGCCTCGCAAAGGGCCTCTCGCCTAATACTTTAAGACAACAGGTTGCTGCTCTGGCATCAGTTTGGGACTCTGGGGACCGGCCATCACTGGCTCATCATCCGAGAGTCCGCCTTTTTTTGCGGGGAGCCGCTAATCTCAAACCTCCGCCCATTCACCGCTACCCCACCTGGGATTTGTCCCTGGTACTGCAAGCATTGACCCGGCCTCCGTTTGAACCTCTGCGGGAGGTTTCTCTACGCATTTTATCATGGAAGGTGGCGTTCTTGGTGGCCATCATGTCGGCGAGACGCATATCGGAGCTAGCGGTGTTGTCTACGCGCAGAGACCTTTGCGTCTTCCATGCAGATAGGGTGGTTCTGCGACTGGATCTGGTGTTCCTGCCCAAGGTCAACTCCATCTTCCATCGCACTCAAGAGTTGGTTTTACCCAACTTCTGCCCGGACCCGCGCTGTGAGTTGTAGATCAGGTGGCATACACTGGACGTGCGGAGGGCTCTTCGCATCTACATTTGCAGGACCACGCCCATCAGGAAGACGGAGGCCTTGTATGTGTCTTTCTGACCTTCATCGTTTGGCAACAAGATTTCACCATCCACGGTCGGTCGGTGGCTGCGGGCCTGCATCGCGCATGCTTATCAGACACAGTCACTTCCCATACCTCAAGGCGTGACAGCGCATTCAACCAGGAGTGCGCCCATGACAGCCGCCTGGTCTACGCAAGCTACGGTTGAGGAGGTTTGCAGGGTGGCAACATGGAGCTCGGTCTCTCCTTTCATCCGTCACTACCGCATCGATTCATTTGCTTCGGCTGACACGGCGTTTGGCCAGCGAGTGCTGCAACGGGTGCATGAGGAGCCGAGGAGCCGTGAATAATTATTTACCCGCCCTACTGGACTCCTTACCTTTGGTATGTCCCATCCTGGACTCTTCCTTCGATATGAGGGAAAAGGAGCGTTGGTCCTTACCTGATACGCCCTTTTTCCAAGAATCGAAGGAAGAGTCCAGTCCCTCCCTTAGGTCTGGTTTGGCCGGCCGCCGGGGGATTGGATTTTCATGTTTCGTCAGGCTTTCTGGTTGGACACGAGTTGTGGTTTCCACTGGAAGCTTGCGCCATTCGCTTCAGACTTGTTGTCGACTGAGGAAATACATCATCAGGGGGACAGATCCTCAGAAAATTCAACCCAGTCCATACAGCTATGGGGCTAGAGTAACCCATCCTGGACTCTTCCTTCGATTCTTGGAAAAATGGTGTTTCAGGTAAGGACCAACGCCCCTTCTGAGAGTTGTAGTTCACAAAATGTTAAAGTTGCCAACTTTGGAGACACCTGGTATAGACAAATGAAAATACTTCACCATTAGACCTTGGCTGATTTGACCCCCAAACCCAGAAGCATGGGTTAGGAATCATCAGCATTGACACTTCAATAAATGTAGAGATACGGTTTTCCAGGTTTCCAAACAGAAGCTTGTTTTGAAAGCTTCCCTGTCAAACTCCTCATTCCCATTTCCTGAGCTGTGATGAGAATTCATCAATATGGTGTTTCTGACTTGAATAAACAACCTTGGAATCTCCCAATATTGAGCCTTAAATGATGGCTTGAATGTGAACCACAGATTTTATAACTAATGCAAGATGTCGTATTATATTTTGAACTGCCCAGTTTGAGAGGGAAGTTTGCAGCTGTTCTGTGAGAAGACTGCTTTATGCAACTGGATTGGCCTCTTTGTTTTTCAGATGGGTTATAGATGGCTCTGCCTGCTATAAATGGCAGCACAGCTTTTTCCTATAAAACATATGAAAGCCCTTCACTGTTCTTGTGGATTTAGCTTTCCCACCCAGAGGCCACCAAGAAGGAGCACATGGAAACTTTTAATTAAACAGAGGAGTGGATTCCTTTCTGATAGAGCCAAGTTATTTTCTGGGCTGCTGGAGAAAGTTAAGAACATTCAGGACAGAAAAGAAAGCTTGCTCTTGAACTTAGAAGTTTTGATTAAACAAAGGCAAGAGAAAGCCTTTCTCATACCTTTGAACTGAAGTGGAAAAAGCATAATTACTCTTATGGTGTATGAAACTACCTCCTACAAACGAACTAGTGTGATTATGTGTAGCTCCCATTCATTTTAATGGTATTACACAGAAACACTTCCAAAGGGACTGATGCTTAGTGGTTTTTAAAAACCACAAAAATATGGCAACATCAGGAAAAAAGAATTAAACAAGAGAAAAATTGTGAAAAAGAGGCAGAAACAGCAATATAGTTATTCCTGACATGATTAGGCCTTATGTAGTGCTTTCATGCTCAGCATTCAACATTCTTCATCTTTTCTTCCAAAAGTAATCTTTGGAAAGTTATTATATCTCAGTGACAGAGAGCATGATTTGCATGCCTCAAAGTCAAACCCTGACATCTTTAAAAGGACCAGGAAAATAGAAAGCAGTGATGAAAAACACCTCAACCTGAGACTTTGGCGACAACTACTGGATTACTGATCTGAGATAAATAAACCATGTTAATTTCTGAAGTACTGTAAAAGTGTTTGGTATCTGGCAAGAAAGTGGCCTGAAAGTAACCAGATTCATCTTATGTTGATTGTGGGATACTTCATCCTGATTTCTACCCAATTCTGGATTATGAATATGGAAACTTGGAGGTTTGACTTCCCTTCATCCAGATGGAAATACATAAATGCATAACAGGATTTACTATTATGTGAAGTTAAATAGTTGAAATTTGTAGAGAAGGCAAAGCAGTATTAGAGGACAGAACCCACCAATTTCATAGAATTCAACATAGGAGCTCTTGAGATATATTCCTTTATGTTTTTGACTCTTTGTGATCTGATGGATATACTTCCAGAACTGTCTGCTGATTACTGTATTTTTGAGTACTTCTAATTGAGGGGTGTCAAACTGGCAGCCCGTGGACCAGATGCATCACGTGCAAGCCACGCCTACCCCGTTTCCACAAAGGCAAAAAAAAAACATCATGATACGTCAGGTGACACGATCAAGTTTGACACCCGTGTTCTAATCCAATACTGATGCAATAAAAAAAAGCAGTCAAGTTATGGAAGAATCGAACTTTTGCTTTTTATATATGTGATATATTTCTGGCATTTTTATGGCTTGGATTCTGATTATATTGTAGGTGTACTTGGGATGATAAAAGCCATATGGAATTTTGAAAAACTGAAAAAATGTTAGAAATTGAGAATATGAATAAGCAGTAAGTATAAAGATAGATATCCTGGCCCTGTTTAAAATTGATGAACATGGATTTTTAATTGCTATTTTCTTTAACAATAGCTGCCAAATAATTCTTTCCCTAATTTCCATAGGAATGATGCATCTGAAGTGAAGACAGGTGATGATAACTAAGAGTGGATTTTTATGTAAAAGGAGTGAAAACTACTTAATTCTTGTACTCACAATAATTTCTGGTGTTAGAATTATTTAATGCATTATTATTTAATGCAATTATTCCTTTATTTTGGTTAGAGGCTCTTGAAGTTTTAGAGGGAAAAAATAGATCCCTCTTGCCAGAAAAAAGTCACATCCCCACGGTCACATGATCAAAATTCAGATGCTTGACAACTGACTCATATTTATGACGGTTGCAGTGTCCCAGGGGTCATGTGATCACTTTTTGCAACCTTCTGACAAGCGAAACCAAATGAAGCCAGATTCACTTAACAGTGTTACTAACTTAACTGCAATGATTCACTTAACAATTTGTGGCAAGAAAGGTCACTCAATGGAACAAAATTCACGTAACTGTCTCGCTTTGCAACAAAATTTTTGTTACAATTGTGGGTTGTTAAGTTGAGGACTACCTGTATTGCTCTGTCCTCAGCCCAGGGGTGAAATCCACTTACCTTCCCTACCGGCTCGCAAATGTGCACGTGCTGTCGTCTGCGCATGCGCAAAGCCTTCTGCGCATGCGCAGAATGTGAAAACCGTCCCAAAAAAGGGTCATGACGTTGGCGTGGGTGGGCGGGGCTTTGTGCAGTCGGCCCAACCGGTCCGTGTGTGCCGGTTAGAGCCCGCTGCATTTCACCCCTGCCTCAGCCCAGTAGGGTTGGGTCATAGGTTCCTTTGGTTTCAGAAGCAATTACATGAACACTGAAAGTTTTTTTAAAGGCAGTATAAGACATTACCGTAACATAAAAAAATAGAACATAATAATTAAAGCATATTCAAGAATACTGAAAAATGTGATAAAACAAAGAAAAACCTTATGCCCTTTCTGCCAGTCAGGAATCACCCTCCCCACCAAAAAAATAAAAAAAAAAATAAAAATGCTTTCAAGGCCAGTAAATATATAGCACTCTCCCAATCAGCTCTGCATCAAAGTTCCATCCCAGGAAGATTTCTGATTAGCTTTTATGGGTTCCAAACCATAACTAAACACACTTGCTTTTCAATGGTCTCAATTCACTGAATGTTGCTAAGGTAAGGAGAACTTGTCTATCTTAGATTGGAATGTTTTGCCCTCTTACTAAAAAATGCGGCTATCAAGGTTCAAGGCTGCGGTTTCCTGCCAGGAATGAGATAATCAAGGTTAAGGAGTCTTTGTTTATACTAGGTGGTAATGAGACTAGATCACAGTTAGGGACTGTTTGTCAGGGTTAATTGGATTGAAAACGTAAAAGATCATCCCTCTTACACAGGTGTCTCACCAGGGACAAGATGGAACAAATATAACCCAACTATAATCCATCAGCGACTAAAATGAACGCTTGCTTACCTCTGTACTACAATACTGAGCCATAAGATGAATCTATAAAATCATATGGATTTCTATGTACCATGTACCCTAAGGGAAAGGGGTTCACACCCTTACTTAATTTGTCTGCATCAATCTTCTGGCCAAACCACCAACACTACAGCAGTCTCAGAGTTAATGACACACTATCATTCTCCCCATTGCAGGTTACCAAATAGGAAAAAATCTGAGGTTCCAGGAGAGAGAGAGAGAGAGAGAGAGAGAGAGAGAGAGAGAGAGAGAGAGAGAGAGAGAGAGAGAGAGAGAGAGAGAGAGAGGGGGGGGGGGAGGGGGGAGCGAGAGGTGGGGGAGAGAGAGAGAGAAAGAAAGGCATCTTTAAAATAACTTCATTTAATGTGTGGCTGGAATTGTCTATGTTCACATGAAAGGGCTATTCAATCAATTTCTGTAATAACACAGTACAATACATTAGTACAGTACACACTGTTCTCAAAAAGATGAGCCAGAAAATTTATCGGAGAGTCCACAGTGTGTATATGATTGTGTCTGTGTGCATCTGTACTAAATGGGGTAAGCAGAACATGCCTGATTGACAATACTTGATTTTTAAAAATGGGAGATAAGTTAGAAAGCATTAGGCAGCACCAGGAAAGAGCTGGGCTTAGACCTTGTTCTGACTGTGATTTCAAAGTGTGTGTGTGCATGCTCCCACATATTCAGGCTGCGGAGAAATTCAAAGGGCCAGTAATTGTTTCATACACACAACTTCTCTAAAGCAATTCATTTCCCCACTTCTAAAGAGCAAAGTAAAGCTACTATGTTTGTCTTGTATCTAAGACTTCTTTCAATAGTCCAGCAGCAGAAACAAGCATTAACAGGTTGTTAAGTGAGGTACCATGTGATCACAATCAATTTTATATTTTTTTTTTGTCATGGCCATTAAACAAGACATCACATGAATGCAATTTGTGATCTTCCCTGCTGGCTTCCCCATTGACTTCGCTTGGAATCCAGTTGGAGCCTAGCTAGGAAGGTTGCACATGGTGATCATGTGACTGCGGAATGTTATGACCATGATAAATGTGTGACAATTTGCTAAGCAAATTGTGATCACATGACCACGGGGGCATTGATGTTGTAAGTGTAAGGGTCAGTTGTAAACCACATTTTTCAGGGTCATTGTAATTTCAAATATTTGCTAAACAAGTCAAGGACTACAAGTATGCAATCTTGCACAAAGTTGAAAGCAGAAGCTTCTGAGAAGTTAGGACAGCCCTTCAGCCTCCCAGAGGCTATCCCTTCCCTAGGTCATTTGGTGACATCTTGACGTCACTTGAAAGAATATGGTATTGAAGAGAAACTTGGAACAAGGAAATCTCAGATAAGTAAAACCTCTACTAATCCCATCCCTCCCCCCAAGTTCAAAGTCATACCACTGAAAATAGAAAGTTTGAAGGTGCAGTCTCAGGGTCTGGGGTCCAAAAGTGGGGTTCTTGGGGGTTGAATGAACTGTGGTTTGCTCTCTTCTCACTTAGGGAAAAACACCATGGTGGCCTTGCACATGGATAAGAGACAACATAGTTATTTGCGAATTGGCTCCACAATTAGTTAGAATGAGACAGCCATCCCAGGTACGTAATTTCAGATATCATAAAAAAATCATTTAAAAAATTATATTTTTTAATGCTAAGGAGGAACGTGGCATCGTACAATTTTTTTAACAGTGCTATCAGTAATATGGGCAGTACTCCACTTCAAGCCTTCTATTACAGAGGTGGAATAGAAAGAAATCCAGCCAGCTTTTCTTTGGCCAAGAGTGAATTTTTGCACATGGATTGCTTAGGTACAAACCCACTCATAAACTATTCACTCATTATGTGGTTTGTTAAGTCTTGGCTTAGCCTGTTGTGTGAACCCAGCCAATTGTGGCTTACTCAGCCAACATGGTAAAGCAAGCCATAGCTTAGCTCTTTCTCCCTCCCAATAAAAAGAAAATGAACATCGATGAATCAATCTGTTGCTGCAAATTGGCTATTTACAAATGATTTGGCAGAAATAGAGTTTCTTCCACGTCTTACTCTCCAATTGGTTATAGATGGATATTTTTCAAGCAAGGTACTTTGGCAGGAATACTGAATATTTTGGCAAGCTGGAATATATTCTGGGTAATTTGAATGACTAAGAAAGATAGGAGGCAAATTCAACAGCTTGGATTATAGCCAGAATTAAAGAGTGCCCTGATATAGGAAAATATATACTATTTTCTTAAACTAATCAGAAGTTAACTCCAGGGAATAGAACCCACAAAACTACAAAGGATATAACTGCCATCGTCTTTGGCCTGATATACAAGAGTTTTCATAGGATAGATATTATTGATATTATTGTTCCTATCAATGTGGCTCATGAAACAGCAATTGAGTCAGGCTTTGAAAGGGTAAGGAAGGAAAAATAAACCTAGCCTGAATGTATGCTTTGCTGATGCACAGGGCTCTCATCTCTGCAACATGAAAATGTAAAAATATCAAGGGAAAATGTGTAAAATAGCCCAACCAACCAACCAACCAACCTCCAAATACTATCTGTATAATGATGCAAAGAAATTGGCCATATACTGTCTGCTACAGAGGAATCTTTGAACTACAAACTGGCAGAACAGTCTGTAAAGAACCTCTGCCTGTCACTGAATTAAAGCATTCAGCCACGTTCAGAAATTCAAGAAAAGGTTGAGCCAAGGAAAGCTGCTGCCAACAGACTGGAAGAACTGCAAATGTTTTAAAAAGCCATGTGGATGAGGGAGAAAGTATGTATTTGGGGACAGACATGAATTATTCTGTGTACATATAAATAAAAATCCCCCCCCCCAGCTCTGCTTCTGGCTCCCATCCAGAACATTGCAGATTTATTAAAAAAAAAATGAATGGTGCAGTGTGTTAACAAGCAGTTGATGAAGAAAACTACCCTAAGGGAACAGCCTTAAAAATGGAGCCTTCAGTGGGAGTTGCTTGGCTCAAAATGGTGATACAAGAATGTAAACACTATTCCTATCCTGATTTATGCTGTTTTTAAGACTTTTGAAAGAGGTGTTAAGGAATGTGTGGGAGTGGATATGAAACACCCCTTTTTTGAATAGTTAAAGCAGCTGTATTGTTTTTTTTTTGTGGCTCACAGTTACATTTGAAGCTGCTTTTGGATCTCTTTCATGTGACTTGAAGTTGCCTTGAACGTCTGAAAAAAATCTGCTTTAATGCTTCTGAGTTGCATAGCTCTACTAATTTTTATGTCACCCTCATGGTGGCAAGGGCTATTTGTTAAGAAAGCAATTTTCAGAAACCTTTCTTCTTGTTATCCATTGCATTTCTCCCCAGAATATTCTTACATACTGTATGGGATCCATCCATTCAGTGATTTTTTTTTAACCCTGACTTATTTGGCAATTATAATGAAAAAGCCACTAAAAAGTCTAAGTACAGGTAGAATTTCTTCTCGGGTTTAATAAGATTTGTTACTTCTTGAAGTCTTCACTGCAAAGCTTGTAATTTTCCAAGTTTCTATGAGCAGAAATCTTTAGATTCACTTCTAATTGTCTTGTAATTAAAATTGAGTTAAAGCAGAAGAAATTGGTTTGTTTTGAATGATTTTACTGTTTACTCTATTTTGTTTCCCTCAAAATTTTTAAGTTTGTTTTTTTAAATAAAACACTCAATGCTACCTTTTCTATATGCTGACTAGAAATATCTATAAACTTTATCTGGGAATAAGCCTCAATGAGTTAATTGGAATTTATTTCCAAGTAGGCAGAGATTGGTTAGGACTGCATTCTGTTGGAAATACAGAAGATTGTGTTAGATTTTTTTTTTTTACTGATCTTGATAATCTTTTGATTTTGCTCAGCATTTCTCACATGTTTTTACCTGAGAAGACGCTCCTTTCAAATTTAGTCAAAATATTTGTTTCCCTCTTTGATTTCTAGGCTGCCCAGTCTGTTCTGTTGGCAATAACTCTGCATTGAACTTCATTATTGTGGCTATATGTGTATAGTTTTCTTCATTTCTGTCTCTTAGAAGATAATCTAATTTTTGCATTGGCTATTCTGCAGTATACATTATATTTTTATCCCATCCCTTCCTCTGAAGAGCTGTAGGCAGCACTGATTGTTCTTCTCATGTCACTCATTCACGGACAACGATCTTGTGAAGGTTAAACTGTAAAACAACTGGCCTTTAGACATTAATGTGTTTCATGACAATGGGAGAATCTGGGCCTGAAGCTAGAATGATAATGTTAGCGTATACCTAATAATAGGTGTAAATGACTTCAAATGATGTTTTGAAATCCAAAATCCTATTTTTTAATTTTTAAGCGTTTATTGCAAAATACTTATGGATAATTCATTTTATATACTTATCAACACATTTGAAATTATATGATTGGAGCTCCATTAATTTTCCCCATTTTAAAAGTGTCATTCTGGCAATTAAGCTATCTTTTATAGGAACTTAACAAACCTCTCTAAACTTCCTGACATAAGTCAATAATATCACTACCCTCCTCTAATTTTGGGGTCACTCAAAAGAATAAGTGAAGGTTAAAGAGTGTCTGCTAGTTTTGTCTCATTCAGATTGCTAGTTCAGAGCCTTCCCCAAAAACTTACTGTTTTTTTCTCTGTTAAAAGACTGGCTTAATTATTTTTCTGGCACTTTTGGTGGTATCAGTATACTGTCATGATCTCATCACCCAAAAAGCCTTAAATCTTCAGAGTGCAGAGCTGGGATGTGAGGGAGGTTTCAAGTTCAACCCTCTGGACAAAGCTAAGCTACAAGGTCTGGAGATTTTCAAACCTTATCAGAAAACAGTATTTTGTGGCATGAAGTCTGTAGTATGAAAGAGGAGAACATAAACTGTACCATATTAAATAGAAAGAACTTTGGATAATAAGGTGAAGACATTTGTCAGACTGATAAAAATGAGTGAATATGTTTTTCAATATCCTGAGAATCCTACCCTATTCTAGTGTTGATTCATTTGTAATGAAAGCATATGTAACACAATTTCACCAATATAAAATTATCTCCATACAGTGAAATAGGTAAAGCAAACATTGGAGTTCTCCTTAAATTGACCTTGGGTTGTCTTCATAAGTATAAAAGGATTATTTATGGAACCCCTGCATCAGCACAATAATTGCATTGCTAGGCCTATTTATATGACTTGGGAATTATATTTCCATTATAAGCCAGTCAGCTCTACTGACTGATATCTATTATTAACATGGAAACTATGCATATATAACGTAGGATGGAAACCTCCTTTCCTCAATAAATATTTTTTTTGCCTGAATTTTTGAAAAATCTGAATTTTCTAACAATGTCCCTTAAATCAGTAATGCTCTACTATGGATTTAAGATATTCATTCTGTATCCAGAGATAACCAGAATAAAATTGATACTGTTGAGAAAAGAGCTTGAAAATTCCGATATTCAGACAATCAGAAAATTTGACAGAAGTGAAACAGCAATTAGATTCAAATGAGTGAAACATAAAATAAGAAAAGATTCACAGGATGTAATTATCATTACTGTATAGTATATTGTTCATTTGGTATCTTTTTTGTGGATCAGCTGTTGCAGCCTTTCTATCGCAAAAATAATGGCGACAGGATACTTATATCCTTATCAAGTGTTAGCAGCCACTCGTGTTTTCAGTTCATTGTTAAATATGGATAAAATGTGAAGAAAAGGTGTAAGTGAAGTTGGATGAGAAGCAGGAAAGGATAGAGTATATGCAGATAAAGGTTTGTAATTGAACTTTAAGCATGTTTGGAGAGAGACAGATGGATATACATTCAATGCCCATCGAAATGCCCAGGTGAAATATATGCAGAAGGATGAACGACTGGATAAGAATGACTGGTTATGATAATTATGTGCCACCAACTCACTTAGCTCTTAGCAACTTCATAGATTTTCTACATAATGACCTGTCCCTAACCTGGTCCTGCAGCTGGATATGGAGTAGATATAGATATATTAATAGATGCAGAGTGTGTGCTGATAGAGATTGAAATATGAGTTGCTTGCAAATGAAGATGGAAGGACACACAGGTCTTTTTCAAATCAATCATACTCAAAAAGAAGCAGCAATGTATCTGAAGCTGCTTGAAATTCCTAAATGTTATTTTCATCTAAAGCAATCAGTAGGAAGAACCTGTTAAGATCAAAAGCTTTGGGTAGAGCCATTATTCTTTCTGAAATTTTCTCCTTCAAACAATAGAATGTTACTATGGTAAAAAAAATGCATATATTTTACTTTTAAGCCTTGAAAAGGTCTATATAGGTTATACAAGCATATACATATTGTCAAACCAAGCAAACTAGGCTGACAAACCAGTACTAAAACCATGCACAATTTTCAATTATGGAATAGCACTTTATGAAATAACCTGACTACTACATTTTAAAAGGAGCTATAAGAGTCTACCATAATATCTACTCCCCTTTTTTGTACTTAAAAATACCAGCATTGGATAATTCACCAAGTATCTGTGCTGGCATAACTACAAAATCATTTTGGACTATTAGCATAGTTTATAGTGTGTGTGTGTGTAAACACATGCCAAGACCAACAAACCTAGTAAGGCGGCTTAATGGTGTTCTATCCATGAGGAAAGGTAGTTTCGAAAATAATAAAGTAGTTAAATTTGCCTTTTGTCCTATGAAGCCAATGCATTTGATTTCAAAAACTTAATTTACGTTTTCCAGTCCTATTTATGTTTGATACTAATAGAAAAGTAACTGCATATTGCTGTTAATTTGTGGCTATAATTAACATTAATGGGTCTCCTATTGTTAAATATCACAGATCACTGCAAAGCAAGATACACATTGATGTGCTGTTTATATAGCACTCAATGAAACATGAGCAATAAAAACAGCAGATCTCCCCCATTAGCTTAATAAAATATAGCCTATTAAAAGGTGTTTTAGAAGTAACATCTGACTTTGACCTATAATAGAATATTATCATTAAAACATCAAAGCCAAACAGGAAGCTAAAAATACAGAAATAGCCAGCCTCAAAGGAATAATCACTAACTTACTATAAGAAAATCTTTGAACAATTAGGAAATGAGTTAAAACAACACATCCCATTTGACCTCATAAAACCATACTTTAGAGAAAGTATGGAGTCTTTAAGGAATGGACATGCAAAAATTAAGGGAAAAAAATAAGCTTATGCATAAAGCTTGGGTTATTGGGAAAAGGAAGCTTAACTACTGTATGGGACTAGGAATTTTTTCAGGCTTATCTGATTTTTCAATAATCAAACATTGCTTTACATATGTACAATGTTAGTTGTTCTTTTACTAGATCAAGGTAATTTGGCACCCTGCACATATGATGGTTACAAACTCCATAATTCCTAGTCAGCAAGCTGAAAAGTCAGGAATCATATGGGAAGGTTTTTTTCCCCCCCGACACCAGAATACTTTAGAGCAGGGGTGTCCAACTCGCGTCGTTACAGCGGCGTCACGTGATGTATCGGGACTTTTCCCCCCTTCACTAAACCGGGCGTGGCCAGCACATGACGCATCCAGCCCGCGGGCCGCCAGTTTGACACCCCTGCTTTAGAGGAACAACTTAGTGTCTATTTTTAAAGCAGGCTCTTATTCTAATCAGCCCTTCTGACCAGCCACAGATATGATTGAATAAAGGCCAGAACATCCCAGCTAACAGTTTCTACCTGGGAGCAGTTAAGTGGAGTGATGACTTTTATACAGTTTATGTTCTGACCACAAGCCATGATAACTTTCCTGAAAATCCTAACTTTTGTCTGGATTGATGACATCTTGCTACTCGGCCATTTGAATCCTTGTTGCAGATACTGAGCTTCAAATACTTTTATTGGTGTGACTGTAAATATTCATAATAGGTTTTTGTCTAAGGATTTGTCTTGCTATTTCAAACCAGACAGGGTGGATGGAAGTTATAAACACATGGATCTATGAGCCATGGTGGTTAGAATGCAGTACTGCAGGCTAATTCTGTTGACTGCCAGCTGCTAGCAGTTCAGCAGTTCGATTCTCACCGGTTCAAGGTTGACTCAGCCTTCCATCCTTCCAAGGTTGGTAAACTGAGGACCCAGATTGTTGGGGGCAATATGGCCACAGAAGGGTGTGAAACTGTTCTGAAAAGACGATTTTCTCTTATTGACAATTGGAAAGCTAGTTGATGACACTAAAATGTAATAGTTCAATAGAATGATGCAATGGATAGAAGAAAATGGTAAAGAAGCAAGGGAGGTCTAGACTTCTCAAAATAATCTACCTTTGCAGTGTCAGGGACTGCTTTCCTGTCTCCAAAGAATTAACATTTGATACAATCAAGCACATCACCCTTAAAAAAAGGAAGAAAGTAGGAAGAGCCAAATAAAACCTATTAGAGCAAAATCACAAAATTATTGGTGAGCAAATTCTTTTATGCAGAACTTCTCAATTTTAAATCAGTAGGGTACATTAACTTCAGAAACATTTTAAGAGACAATTGGATTGATAAATGGATTATGATTATAAATACTGTACATGTAGAAACACAATATGACGAAAATTACAGAAGGTTCTGACTAGCATGCCTGATATCCAAAACTGGATTAAACTCCTTTAGATACTTAAAAAATGCAAATGTGACAATTTCTTTCAAAAGTATCATTTATAATGAAAATTACAATATACACATAGGATCAATTATATTTAGAATCAGATCACAAGGAAATTTTTATTTTTTAAATTTCAAACAGCTGTATAAAACCATATACAGGGTAATATATATATATTTTCAATGTAGCCTTCCAAGAACTAATAACAGCATGCATTTTTTTTTAGAAAATTAAAAAAAAGAGAGAATGGGGAAAAAGAAATGTTGGGATCCCTTGTGAAGTCAGTTTAATTAGATGACAAATTAAAACTGTACATTACAAAATAAAACCATTCCCAAACATTCTGGATTCTTCCGCCTTTTTTCAACTGTTCCACATTGTCCCTTTAAAGTTCCTGTCTCAGGAATTAAAAACAATTTAAAACTGGGTTAATTGTATAGCTGCCATGCTGGAACCAATGTAATTCCTTGCTTGCTTCGGCCCTGATCCCCTTTCCTGAGGTCAGGAAAGACACAGGCAAATAAAAAATGTTCTGCAGAACAGAGTATGATGTCCCTGCAGACTTTTAAAGAAAAAGTAGGCATGAAGCACCACCTGAGAGTACTCGGAAACTTCAGCTCATAATTGGCAGGTAAGCAGGTACTGGATAAGTATCCATTTCTCATTCAAAACCTTGCTGACAATTTTGAATTGAAAAACCAGCACCTTGTTCCCACCTGTCAGTCATTAGAAAAATGCATATGTTTTCCTTTCCCATGGCAATTATCAAGCAACTTTCACAAGTCAGTTGAGAACTTTGTTCTGAGCTAATAAACAAAATGCAGATCATCAGCCATAGACTGTATTGTGACCTTAGCACTCTCTCTTTTATTCTGCATGTTTGGGAAACACTATGAAAATAAGCAGTTTATTGAGAACTTGATGGATTAACATATCCGGTTGTTTGGAATTGGCTTAGAGACCCACATGTTTAGCAGGCCTGTAAAAAGCTTGTGTTGTCCCTTATCTTTATTGGAACCACTGCAAAGAAACAGCCTCTCAACAAGGATTTACTTCAGCACTTAAAACTGTGATGAATGTAAGGAATGTCCAGAAATACTAGAGTCCAATGGAGAAAGGTTATTCAAGGCTCCCAGCATTTTGCTTCCCACTTTCTACTACAAAGGCAGAGAAATCCAGAGTCCCATTCAAAACTCCTCCGGGAAGGTAAACACACAAGCTTCCAGCCTGTCTATAATTCTGAAACCAACACTAGATTATTTGGCTAAGCAAACTAAAGAAACTTCTGAATACTTTCCACCCACAGTTTCTTTAGGGAATACCAGAGCAGCTTCTAATATCACAGTAATCAGCAGAGTGTAAACATGCCAATGTCTAACAAAAAATGTAGCCAAAGGATGAAGGACCACGCTACACAACTTTAATATATAACCTCTTTTTTTGCAGTTGCAGTCTTCAGCCATGAGTTGTCTGAACCATCTCATATAATACCTTATTCTACCATAGAAACTGTTTAACTAGATCGTCTGGCTAGGGGAATTCGGGGGTGGGGGGTTGAAGTACATGCATCTTAAAAGTTGCTGAGATTGAGAAACATTGATCTGACTGATCTCACTGAAATACTATAGGAATTATCTAGTAAATTTGGTTGGTATTTTTAAAACTTATCTTTAGCTGTTTTGTGGAATGTAAAAGTCTTCAGATATGCTTCTAAGGAGATAGATAACTTACTAAAGTGGGTAATTAAAAAAACCCATATTCTTTCACATGAGGAAGATGTTTTATCTAGAAGAGGTTGACCAAATATGTATCAGTGGGAATTTGAAATGGGAAGTTATTTTTACTATCAAATTTTAAAATGTGTAGTAGAAGAAATAAGTGATCCAGAATATTTTTTGTCCATGATTCAATATTTTACTCTTTTGTATTTATTATTATAGCCCTACCAAAGACTATACATATATTTTATTTTTGTATTTTGAATATCATTTAATTTAGCTGAAGATCAAGTAATTATGACTGGGAATTTTAATCAAGTTTTCAGTCATTGTATCTTCTTAATGTTGTTCCAGTTAAATGTAGTTATTGTTCATAATAAGTATTAAAACTTTTAAGTTGAAATTTAATTTGATAGATATATGACAACTGTAGAGTCCTTAGTGGTATTTGACCTTGGTTGTTACTTCCATAGGTTTCATCAGAAACCTATGGAAGTAACATCAGATATCAAATATCATCAGATATACAACTTTTAAATTTCTTGCATACACACACACACACTTTTTCTCCAAACTGTATCAGACTTGTTTCTCACTTGACTATTATTTTAGTATTTCAATTTTAGTCATTCAGGCAGATAGGTCCTACAATATCCAATCATGCTCTAGTAACATAGTGACTATAAGACAGTGATTCTCAACCTTCCTAATGCCGCGACCCCTGTCCCGCCGCCGCAACCCCCGTCCCACCCCCTCCCTGCGCGTGCGCGTTGCCAGGCGAGAAGCGATGAGGTGACAAAGGGGGCGTGGCACCAAGATGGCGGGCTAGCGCGCACGGCCCTTCCGTCGGCGCCTGCGCATTCAAGGGCCGCCCGTGCGTCGCATCGTCTCCGGGTGGACAGATATGTGGACAGATAGAGGAGCGGTGTCTCGGTTCCTAAGACCATCAGAAATATGTGTTTTCCGATGGTCTTAGGCGACCCCTGTGAAAGGGTCATTCGACCCCCAAAGGGGTCGCAACCCAAAGGTTGAGAACCGCTGCTATAAGAGAAGATCATCCTATTTTTTCAGTGAGGTATTCAAATGGCATTATTTGATAAAATATTTTATAACACATATCAAACAGGAATTTTAATATTTTCAAAATATAACAGACACTGTAAGGCAGGGGTCTCCAACCCCCAGGCTGCAGCCCACTACCGAGCCATGGCCCATTCAGGACATGGCCATGTGAGCAGCTGGCCAGCGCAGGCAGTTCAACTTGCACAAGCGGCGGGCCAGCACACACAGCTTGTCTTGCGCAAACATATTTTTGTCCCACTACTGGTGGGTGTATATTGGTATATACTGGTTCCCCCCTCCCCCGTCAGACTGCCAAGCCATAACAATTGGGGACCGCTACTGTAAGAGTTCAATGATTACCTGAAATGCTTTTAAAGCATATATTTATGGACATATTACTGTTTCTTCTTTGGGGGGGGAGAATAAAAAATAAATATTGGAAAATAAAATTAAGGAACTTTAGAATGTAAAACAACCAGAATGAATAGCAATAGCAATAGCAATAGCACTTAGACTTATATACCGCTTCATAGTGCTTTACAGCCCTCTCTAAGCGGTTTACAGAGTCAGCATATTGGCCCCAACAATCTGGGTCCTCATTTTTACCGACCTCGGAAGGATGGAAGGCTGAGTCAACCTTGAGCCTGGTGAGATTCGATCTGCCAAACTGCTGGCAGCTGGTGATCAGCAGAAGTAGCCTGCAGTACTGCACTCTAACCACTGCGCCACCACGGCTCATGGTGGCAATTAAAGTTGCTAAACTGGAACTTAGTTTCCTGGTATAGACTAATAATGAATTGCATTCTGAGAATAAGAGGAAATAAATGGTAAATTATTGCCCTCTGGAATGAAATAGCAACAATAAAGTAGTATCATTTCAACTATTAAGGATGCAGTAAGTATATAATGACTCTAATAAATCAGCAGTTTGTTTAGTAACATCTATAATGCTAAGTCAAAGATTACTGAGCAAAGCTATTCTTATTTGAAATGATGTCAAAGCTGCTTAGTTACCTGTACTGTACAAGTATGCCGGCAGAAAATAATAGAAACTATTAAATCTGTAGAAATAGTTTCAATGTATCATATGGAACTAAGGATGCCTTTTAAACCTTTTTTTAATGTTTATTGGACATCTCACAATGTATTTTTAAAAATTGGGCTATCAAATTAATTTTGCTAGAATTGTGAAAAGGAGAGTATACTTGTAAACATATTTTGTCCCACTAATCTACTGATTTGGTTTAATTAATATGCTTCTTAATTAGATTTTGACAAGAGTGAATGTGAGTCAGAACTGTATAACAAAAATTTGGAATTGTCAGGAGCAAGAAATCAGAAGCCACGCTTAGGTCCAAAATGAGTACAAATTTATTCCCTGCTATCTCTAAACAAGAATCTGAACTATTAGTGGTCAAAACAAATTGGTGGTAGAGAAGTATCGATGGAATTCAAGGAGGGTTGGACTCTTGTGGGCACAAAGGGACTCCAAACTTATGACACGCTTGACCCCTCCCTCAGGCTCAGCCCGGTCATCTCTTACAGATATATACTTCATTATATGAAGATATACGCATTTCTCAAGAATGGGATATAGCATAATATGACTGCTCTTTTATGATTTACAGTTGTACAATTTGCAATCTTTGATTCATGATACTTACGTGGAGTTATGGAAAGACTGATCAATATAATTCCATACGGTCATGATTTAACACTGTGTTTAAAAATGAAAGTATTTCCTATTTATGTCTTCCCTTTTTTATTTTTTTGTATATTAAAAGAAATCAAATGTGAGTTTATTTAAGGATCAAGCTTGAGGAATTGTAATTAAAATAGAGAATCTAGCTTCCAAAACAAATCAAATATACACAAGTACTTTAATGTATCTTACTCAGGATAGAAGATGTATGAATAAGTTAATGAAAAGCTCAATATTTTGGTTATGGATAACAGGTTTCCGCACCTTTTCCACAGATACAATGTCACTAAATTTACAGTTAAAAATCCAACCAAATGAAAAAATAAGCTTGGCAAATAAAATAATTTTAAACATTCTTCACTTTAAAATGATCAATTTAGCAAGCCAAATGCTGGTCAAAAACTAGGCAGTAAAATAAATAGTAAGATGGCGGTCAAGTGACATCCTGTTGCAATTCATAAAAGCCATCTAATTGGCTATTCTGTCAAATCTTGGGCTTGATATGTGATATAACTGTTCTGTCTTGCAGTGGGATATTTGTGTAGTACCATATTATATTATGTTCCTTGGTATAGAGATGGAAGTTGTATTCCATTATGTATTGTTTCAAACTGAACTGTAAACTGCTCAGAGATAGCATAAGATAAACAAAAATTTGATCAGGGACAGAAGCCTTCTTTTGGGGCCAGGAAAAAGGATTTTTTGAACAAATCATTGGGAAACTAGGATGGGAGAAAAGATTTCTTCAGGTATGTTGAACCAAGACTATTTGCTATAAAAGCAAATAACATTAAACACTTGTGGATGTTTATGCTGACTTATGCACAAAAATGCAGCTTGCAAATGATGTTAAACAATACAAATAAAAAAGTAATTTGTATAATGAGTACAATAAAAGTCAGCATATGTAACTGAAATATATATACTGGTATATATATAACTAATCAAAGGCTATATACCTCAGAATTAAATTAAGCTATTTGTCATTCCAGGTCTGCCTAGGAAAAGCACTAGACACAGGAATTTTGGAAAATTCTCTTTGCCTCTTTTATTCCACAGTAGGAACACGGAGGGAGCCAAAGGTGGTACAATAAAAATGTGCGAGTAGCTATTTCTGCAAGACATACATAAAGCAGCATTGATTTGTTTAAACACAGACCACGCAGTCTATGCCAAGAATTTTTCTAAGCAAATGGAAAAACTTACAGTATTTTTATTGTTAATGATACATTTGATTTACTACTCAATTTATTTTCTTAATGAGAATGTAGCCTATTATTTGGGCACCAACTCTACAATTTAAGCCCTGAATTGTGTAAAAATGCATTTTCTTTCCCAGCAAAGAAAAACAAATAGCTTTTAGACTAAACATATTTCTCATTCTATTTGAAATATATTTATGTTCCTACTTTTCAGCGTATAACAATCCTTCCAAAGCAGCTTAGAATCCGTCTAGGGCTATTTCTAAATGATTTCCCCATACAAGCGTGGATAGCGAAGATTTTGTGGAAGATTCAACCGAACATGTCATTTGCTTGCCTTCCTCTACTTTTAGGAAGCCTTCCCACTCTATGTGGACACACACGCACCAAATTAAAAGCATAGCCTTATAGAAACGGGCAGGACTTTTCGTCACAAGATCACCTAAGAAGTAAACCAGGTCTTAGATAAGTGATAAAGACCGAATATGATGTGCGAGAATTTGGAAGAGCTTAGCGATCGACTGAAATCTTTGCTCAGCCATGAAATTTGAACGCTTCCACCTTCCAGCTACTGTGCAGGAAAAGAAATCACCCTTTGCCGACTCGATATACATTATATATAAATAAAATGATCGAAGGCAAACGTGAAAAAGAGTTCCGTGTTCCAAGCTTTTCAAGCTTCGTTAACACTAGAAGCAGCAACCTAACTTTCGCGGCAGGGCAACCCTCTGCCAGCCTTCAGGGCGCCGCGTGGCAAAATCTCCCGTGGTGGTGTGGGGGGGGGGGGGGGGAGGCGGCAACGTGAAAAAGAGTTCCGTGTTCCAAGCTTTTCAAGCTTCGTTAACACTAGAAGCAGCAACCTAACTTTCGCGGCAGGGCAACCCTCTGCCAGCCTTCAGGGCGCCGCGTGGCAAAATCTCCCGTGGTGGTGGGGGGGGGGGGGGAGAAGGCGGCGTCAATCCTTTCGGCTACAACTCGAGCTTGCTCGCTCGCTCTCTCCGGAAGTCCCCGCCTAGTGACACGGAAACGAAGAGAAATCCGTAGCCGGGAAAGGTCGTTTTCTTCTCCAAGATGGCGGCGCCCAGAGAGTCGTGTTGAAGGAAATGAAGGGCAGGCTGAGCGTCGGGGCCGGGGCCGGTCCCTCCGTTACCCGCTTTACCTCAGGTTAAGGCCGGCCCTGAGATTGAAACGCCTCAACCCGACCGTAGCTTTTTGTTCACTTCGCGGCGGTTGGAGGCGGATGCCTCAAGGTAACGACTGTGTGGGAAAGGTCGATGCCTCGGACTTGCTTGCTTGCTTCCACTCCCTGGATTTATTGTCCCACAGGAGCGGTGGATTGGAATGGTTGACGGGGGAGATGCTTCTTCCTCCCATTATTTTCTCTTCGTCAGATTTCTGCTTTTCCTCCGGATGTTTCAAAGGGTGATTGGAGGTCAAGATCGTGTTTTTAGGTTCAACCGCTGCTTGTTTCTTTGCTTTTCAAGACACCGTAAACTCAGAGGTTTCAATCTGAGATCATCCGCGGGAAGACAAGGGAACGATTTTCGATTCTTTTTATGTTACTTATCCTGAATCGAGTTCTAGATCCCGGTGACAGCACGGACCAATAGTAGCCATCTTGATCAGTCCTAACATTAAATCAAAGCTCTTGCAAGGATTTTTTTTTTTTGCCAATCCGTTTGTTTCTGCATATTTGTGCAATCCTCAATCTTGACAAGCATCATTTTTTTTTCTAATCCATTTACACACTACATTATTAATCTCCTTAATCTGCAGTGTTAATTGGTGAAAGTAAAACTTTTAATAATGCAAATGTTTTAAGTTTTCCCTTCACTGTGAAAAAGTTTCTCATTTTAAAATGCCTATGTGGCTAAAAGAGTGTTTCTTTGCTTCCTGGAGACATGTTCCATTAAATACTTGTACGCTTTTAATACTTACACTATGTAAAAATTAACACATACCGGTACATAGAAGCATATTTTGTGCCTTTGAGCCAGTTTTTGATTTCTCACATTAGCATCATTAAGCAGGTTTCTTGGCAATATTTCAAAAGTGGCTTGCCATTGGTTCCTTGCTGGGGCTGAGACAGAGTTACTGGCTCAAGGTCAGCCAGCTGGCTTTATTATTATTTATAAAAAATAATACATAAAATACAATTAGTACTCACGGTTTCTAGTTTTCTACCTGGGTTATTTAACCACTATACCAAACTAACTCTCAAACGTATTTTATGTATGTATAAAATTTAGAGGGAGTCTTTGGTACTCTCTGAGCTTGCTTGTTTTCTGATGATATCTAGTTTGAGTAATGAAACATCTGCAAGAAAACAAGCAAGGTCAGAGAGCACCAAGGACCTTCCCCCGCCCCATTTCAACCGTGAGCTATAAATATTCTCCTTTTTATATATATAGTTATTAAAAGGAATTTTTTTAGTTTGAGATTACTGAAACTGCTTTTTAGTGAATCTTTAGCAGAACTATGATATATGAGTTTGAGCAGGAACACATACTTTGGAAGGCTTTTTTACTCTGACAGTTAAAAAGCTGAAATTTTATGGTTGCTTTATATCATAGCAAGTAATTTTTAAGTTCTGTAATAAACATGTTGCAGCTGGTTAAACAATAAAATAAAACAATCCTGATGTTAATGTTCAGTACTTTTATGAGCTACTTTTAAACAAATGTTCCATCTTACTGATGCTTGTCTAATTGTAAACAATTTTGTAGCCAGTGGGACTAGTAAAAGAACTTAGGTTGTTTGTTTGAAAATAAATACTAAATGATTTTCCTTTGTATTTGGAAAATTGTATGTAATTTTGGTTTTTTTTAATCTTATTTCTCTTGTGCATCTTCCTCTTGCTATTGAATTTGAAGATCTATATAATTTGTTTTTAGGAAATGCAAAATGTCATGCACAGAACAACTATTTTTGAAATGGTTTATGTCCAAATTAAAGTGTATGGTTGGATATATATTGAAACAGTCCAGCTATGGTCTAAAACATAGCCATTCTTGCACAAGTGTTGTGGTTTAGGAATGGAGAAAACCCTAAAAACATTGGCAGTGACAACCGAGGAAAAGTAGGGAAGGAAATATACTGGCAGGCAGGACACTAGGAAATATTACCCTAGGGTGGAGACAATGGCAGCCAAGCGAAGGGAAAATTCTGCAAAGATCAGGGAGAGGTAGGCTGGTGAGATATAATGCATTGGGACATTGGTCCTGACAACTGAGAGAAGGCAGAAGGAGGTGTGAAGAGAAAAATTTGTGAAGATCAGTGCAAGGTTAGGTTGGTTCCTAGTTTGCTTATATTTGATAAAACTATGAAACCAGTGTTATTTGAGAGAGCATCTGGAGTATAATGGTTGCCATTGAGATTAGGTACTATGAGTAAAGGGTTTCTATTGCATATTTTTCCATTTATTTCCATTTATATGCTTTTCAATTTGTATTGTATTGTTTCATAGTTTTTATTTATATTATTTTAGGTAAATTGCTGGGAATAGCACTGTGAAAAAAATAATATACCAATGTTATTAAATAAATGGCTTGTGTCAATGGTAGAGGGGAAGGAAGGAAAAAAATGAATGCTGGAAAACGTGGGCTGGTGAGATAAACTGTCTTCAGAATAGTTTCATGGAAGAAGGGAAATATGTATACTAGTCTTACCTTTCTTGCATTGGGATCTCTGCATAGTTTATTTAGGCAACTGAGAACAGCAAAGAAGTTTTTAATTTTATTTTGTTGAACAGTGGTTCATATAGGATGGCTTGGCAGAACTTCTCCTGCATTATGTTTGATGTATACACCTGTAGTTTGCTGTAATATTTATTGTAAATGTTTTTTAAGAGGAATTCTCTTTTGCAGGAAAATTTTTGCAGCACATCCAAGAAAAAACATCATGCAACAGATGCCATGCAAGTTCGCATGTTTCTTTAGAGTCGTCAAAGTAAAGGGAGTTACATTTCAACAGCTGAACTTCTTCAGGCGAAAAGTAAGCTTATATAACATTGCATACCACCTCAAAAGCTGGAATTGATTACAGCTGTACAATTTCTGGATTGATTAATTATGAGCCATTATGTCATTGTCAACTCTTAGCAACAACATAGATAAACTATCTGGCCTTTTAAGCCTCTCATCATTTTGCCCATCACTGTTGTAATTGAGTCCATCCACTTTGCTGCTGTTTGTCCTCTTCTGTCTTTGCCTGCACATTTTCTTTATGTTCATATCCACTTGGATATGATGGCACTTCAGTATTTGGAATTTATAAATGGAGATGAAAATACATATGTTAAATATCCCAAGGGAGAAAAAGTAACACACGGGTAGAATTAAATTGTTGTTGCTCTTGGGTTATATTTTAGTCACATCATCCATGGATTACATTTGTATAGCAAGGAAGAATTGTACCGTATTTTTCGGAGTATAAGATGCACCGGAGTATAAGACGCACCTTAGTTTTGGGGGAGGAAAACAAGGGGGAAAAAAATCTGCCTCCCAGCAATTTGCCTCCCAGCAAACAGCAAACAGTACAGATGATATACACTGTTTGCTGTGTATTCTGTGCATGTGTGCCTGACTCATAGAAATAGCAAAGAATTGGAGAAATGTACATTATGGAAGTATATTAATGCCAGAAAGTTTTCTTAAATGTAGTCACACTAACTCCTCCCAATTATTTAAATAGATCTACTCCAAACATGACTAAGTCAGGGTTTAACTCAGCTGCCTTATCTTAATACTAAAACAGGACACTGTTACATTTCAGATTATTACTTGTACAGAGCATTCTATAGGCATTCATAGTTATTGAATTACTTCCTTGCATCCAGTTTCAGCAGTCTGATTTGCACAAGAAAATAAAATGCTGCCTCTGCCTCCCAGCAATTTGCCTCCTTGCAGTTCTAGTTTCACTTTCATTTTAGCACATGGGCCTGCCTGCAGCCTCTCAGCTGATGGTCGGGAGGCTGATAATCAGTTGCTTCTGCTAATCAGGCTCTGCATTGTTTGCTGCAAGGAGGTAAATTGCTGAGAGGCAGAGGCCAAAGGGTGGGGGTGGCTGGGTGGGGCTACATTCGGTGTATAAGACGCACCCAAGTTTTCACCCTCTTTTTGGGAGTAAAAAGGTGCGTCTTATACTCCGAAAAATATAATAATTTATTTAAGGTAGCATTCATGTGTGGTGTACAGAATGTAGCTAGAAAAACAGGTACATCTTTTACTTTTCTGTATATTTCTGTAAGCAAATGGGTGGTGTCTAACGATTCACAGAGTATTAAAGTTGAAACATTCAACTAGAATTTAAGGTACTCTTAGTAATAATCTTGCATTAGTGTTTTAAAATATAAAATAGCTGTAAGATAAAGAAATCTTTCTGGATGTGTTACTAGGAAAAAAAGCTCCCATGAAATTATCATACATAAATTCAATCAATACAATGTGACTTTTTCAGAAGCATATGGAAAGTGAAAAGTGTGATTTGAAGAAACCTAAATATGTTAAAATGGCTGTTTTACAAAAAAAAAGTGTTTTTCTTTTCCAGTATGTAATGCAGCATAAGAAGACACTTTTCCAGCAAGCAGAGCTGAAGCCAGCATCAGCAGTACCGCCTTGCCTGGGAGGACAGCGTTCAAGTGAAGAGACAATGATTGTCCATGAGGTGAAATCAATTTCACCTCTTCTGCCTCCCTTCTCAGAGAAACCAGTGATGAATGAAGAAACACTGAAGTTGACAGCAGCTACTACTGTTGCAAAAACTGTGGAAGAATCAGCATCGAAAGAAGAAAAAGATTGGAAAGAAATGAAATTAAATGTGGATACTTTACCTAACATTTTGGCTCGTTTGACCAAAATTAAACTTACAGGTAGGTCTTTTTTTTCTTTTATGGAACTGTTTTATTACATGTACCGTATTTTTCGGACTATAAGATGCATCGGTGTATAAGACACACCAAGATTTTGAAGAGGTAAGTAAGAAAAAAAAGTTTTTGTCTTCCCCAGCCCCCAGAAGCACTGCAGGCCTCCCAAACCCTCTGTGCACCCCGTTTTTCACAAAAACGGGCCCATTTTTTGCAAAAATGGGAAACGGGGGCGGGCTTCGGGAGGCCAAAAATGGCTGTATTCGGTGTATAAGATGCATCAACATTTCCACCCTCTTTTAGGGGGGGGGAAAGGTGCGTCTTATACTCTGAAAAATACGGTATTTTCTTCTTTGCATTTTTCTATTTTGATTTTTCAATCATTTAAAAAAAAGTTCTGCAGCCTCATACAGTGGTTACCCAAAAGTTGGTAAAAGTGGTTTATCTTCGGACAGTGACACACCAACCCATTACCCAATCACAACAGGGACATTTAAATTAAAGTGTTTTACCTACATTGGGTAAAAAGGACTTTCAAATTAGCAGTTTTGGGTAATGAGGGAAAAAGTTTGAAAAACACTGATTTAATCTTACATCTATTTAGCAAAAACAAAGAGCTCCAAATTCAGTAAACATGTTTGGCATTGCAACCTTGTCTATTGTTAATCACTTCATGTAAAAAAAAATGTGTTCACAGTTCAAAAATAATTTGAATCTTCAAATTATTTGAAATATTATAATATGTGTATTAGTGATAAATATGCTACATAGATAGCTTATTGACTGCCTCATTTAGCACCCATTTGAAGTTACAATGGTGTAAAAAAATAACCCAAGGGGAAGCGAGGTTGTAATCCTGTTGCAAGACATGATTTTCTGCTCAGCATCTTTGGTTCCTAAATGAGTACTGCCTATAGTATTTTTTCCAGTTACAGTTGCAAGAAAAAGTATGTGAACCCCTTGGGATTACGTGGAGTTTTGCATGAATTGGTCATAAAATGTGCTCTGAACGTCATCTAAGTCACAACAATAGAAAAACACAGTCTGCTTAAAATAATACTACACTAATACTACACAAACATTAGATGTTGCCATGGTTTAATTGAACATAACATGTAAAAATTCACAGTGCAGGGAGGAAAAAGTATGTGAGCCCCTAGCCTAATGACTTCTCCAAGAGCTAATTGGAGCCAGGAGTGAGCCAACCTTGACTCCAATCAGTG
>QLTV01002664.1:3180307-3206311 GCA_003457575.1 Thermophis baileyi
AGTTTCTCCAGATCGTTGTGCAGGTCTGATATGCAACTCCAGGAAACGTTTGGTTGAGGTTATTGCTGCCAAAGGAGGGTCAACCAGTTATTAAGTCCAAAGGTTCACATACTTTTTCCTCCCTGCACTGTGAATGTTTACATGTTATGTTCAATTAAACCATGGCAACATCTAATGTTTGTGTAGTATTATTTTAAGCAGACTGTGTTTTTCTATTGTTGTGACTTAGATGACGTTCAGAGCACATTTTATGACCAATTCATGCAAAACTCCACATAATCCCAAGGGGTTCACATACTTTTTCTTGCAACTGTAAGTGACATAGCAGACATTCTTAAAATATCAACTTTTAATTTTATAAATATCCTGCTGCTCTACTATACTATGCAAATTCTTATCTGATTTTATAGATTCTATGTAGCCACTGTAGTCAATTATTATTTCTTCTTTGCTTGGGTTCTCAGGACAGCAAAGGTAGAGTATTATATCTTGGCTTATGTGTTAAGTAGGCATTAAATTATACCACTTTGAATTTGGGAGAAGAAAAAAATTAGTATCTTCTGTGAGTAGCAAAAATAAAAGTATGGATTCTAGCAACTGTTTACATAATATCTAAAAATCCTGATTTAACATATATTCTAGTAAATGGTTACATAAATTAGCAAAATTTGTGAATTGTTTGCTACATGATACAGCAAATTAGAGAAAAGGATAGGTTTGCAGAGGCTTGTGTAATAATGATAGTATTATGAGTGAATGTTGTTAGCATTACAGTGTGCTTTTTTTCAAGACCGTTTTTGTTTTTTTACAAAAGTTTTGCTTACATTTGGTTCAAATACTGTCAATTGTGAGTATATTTTAAGAATATGAATTCCTTCTAACGTTCATGATGTAACTGCCAGTGAAACAACCGTATAACTAGAAACAAATCTACGTTTACTATGTAAACAAATTGAGTCTCTTACCACCAATGTTACTCTTACAGTGTTTCAGTGAGCAAAGTGTGAAAGTACAAGAAGAAAAATATTGATACAGACATTTTTATTTTAGCTTTCCTTGGGGAAATATTAAAATTTAGAGTCGTATGATGAAATTCTCCAACTATTCCCATTAAAGCAAAAACTATACTTTTTTTCTCATTTTCGCTACACATTTATCATAAAATTTGTGATAATGATTGGTATGCAGGGTTGTATGATGAAGAATACCACGACTTAGTTGGAGGCCTTTGAGGCAGTAGGCTAAGGGGGGGGGAGCGGGGGGCGGGACATGGCAAATATTGCCTGCAGCCCCAGAATTTCCAACCCCATAAACCCTGCCTAGTTCTTTTAGACCTCTTAATGACATTTCACTATAGGTAGTCCTCGACTTACAAGCACAATTGAGCCCAAAATTTATATTGCTAAGTGAGATATTTATTAAGTGAGTTTTGCCCCACTTTACAAATTTTCTTGCCACATTTGATAAGTGAATCACTGCAGTTGCTAAATTAGTAACATGGTTGTTAAGTGAATCTGGCTTTCCCGTTGAGTTTGCTTGTCAGAAGGTCACAAACACTGATCACATGACCTCAGGACACTGCAAACGTCATAAATATGAACCGGTTGTCAAGCATCCGAATGTAAATCACATGACCATGGGGATGCTGCAATGGACACAAGTGTGGATAATGGTCATAAGTCACTTTTTTCAGTGATGTGGTAACTTTGAACAGTCATTAAATGAACTGTTGTAAGTCGAGGAAGCTCGTACTTACAAGTGTTGGTAAGTACGAGCACAGGTATTCCTCATTTACTGACCATTTGTTCAGAAACCATTT
Source organism: Thermophis baileyi (assembly GCA_003457575.1). NCBI lineage: Eukaryota > Metazoa > Chordata > Lepidosauria > Squamata > Dipsadidae > Thermophis > Thermophis baileyi. The sequence continues at coordinate 3,182,127 of QLTV01002664.1, forward strand.
GAAGTTACCATGATGCTGAAAAAAATAACTTTACGGGCCGTTTACAACCTTTGCACTACATCTTAATCACGTCATCACCATTACAGTCAGTATAATGTCCTGTGCCGGACCTGCATTTCCCCCCCTTTTTTTCTCCCTTCACAGGGAGCAGATTGATTGGAAAGAAAGGGATTGCAGGAGAGCTCGGGGCTGGAATCTGTGGGAAAATTATGCAAACATCTTACAGGTTTGTTTTGAAATCTTTTCCTTTCCAATCAATTTCAAATAGGAGTAAACAACTTATAACCCCAATTCGGACCAGAACTTCTATCGCTAAGGGAAGTAATCATTAAATGAGACATACCTCATTTTACAACCTTTTTTTTTTTTTTGCAATGGTCGTTAAGTCAATCCCATGATCATTAAGTGAAGCTGGCTTCCCTCATTGACTTTGCTTGTCAGGAGCTGGCTAGGAAGGTTGAGAATTGTGATCATGTGACTCTGGGAAAGATATGCTGGTTGCCAAGCTTTCAAATTTTGATCAGAGGACTTTGGGGATGCTGCAGTGGTTATAAGTGCAAGGACACGGTCATAAGTCACCTTTTTCCTTTGGATGTGTTTAAAATAGCAAACAGTTTACTCGCTTGAAATCCATCTCCAGTCTCTCTGCTCTGAAGTGTGGGGGATAAGGGTCAAGCAAAGGAGAAATTGCAGACACAGATTGCTTGCTTTTTTTCCTCCTTTGCAAAGCAGAGAAATTGGAGAGGAAAGAAAGAGAGTTCAAGAAAGCATGTTGGTTGCATAGTGCACCCAGCACCTAGCCTCAAGTTGCAATTGATTGCAATGCTTTTGATGTATACAAAACACAGTACGCAGCACTTGAGTAGTCCAAAGGGCGAGGGAGTGGTTAGAAGGCAAACAAAAGCTGAAAGTGAGAAAATGGGTAGTCTTTTCAACCGGAAAGCACAGGGGTGGTGACTTGATTTCCCAATTATTGACCGCTTAGCAGTGGAATTCCCAATCCCAAATAGAGTCTTCAAGTAAGGATCACGAGTAGTATGCTATGTTGGTTCCACTGCTGCCTAACTGAATGGATTTAGTTGAGGGTGGGAAGCTGAAAGGTAATCCGAGAGGTTCCATTATTTCAATAAGATTCAGAATAACAAGAGTTGGAAGGGACCTTGTAGGTCATCTAGTCCAACCCTGCTCAAGCAGGAGACCCTATGCCACGGGTGTCAAACTCGGCATGTCACTTTGCTGTACCGTGATGTTTCACGACGTTTTCCCCATTTGCAAAGCTGAGGTGGGCGTGGCCTACGTGTGACGCATCCGGCCCACAGGCCGCCAATTTAACACCCCTGCCCTATACCATTTCTGACAAGTGGCTGTCCAATCTCTTCTTGAAAGCCTCCAGTGATGAAGCACCCTCAACTTCTGAAGGCAAGCTGTTCCATTGGTTGATTGTTCTCCCTGTCAGAAATTTGTCCTTATTTAGAATAGAATAGAATAGAATAGAATAGAATAGAAATAGAAATAGAAATAGAAATAGAAATAGAAATAATAGAATAGAATAGAATAGAATAACATTAGGAAAGAATGAAATTAGGAAGGAATGAAATTAGGAAAGAATGAATAGGCAACAAAGTTACAGTCATACAGTCATTTGTGAGAGGAGATGGGTGATGGGAACGATGAGAAGATTAATAGTAGTGCAGACTTAGTAAATAGTTTGACAGTGTTGAGGGAATTATTTGTTTAGCAGAGTGATGGCGTTTGGGAAAAAACTGTTCTTGTGTCTAGTTGTTCTGGTGTGCAGTGCTCTATAGCGTCGTTTTGAGGGTAGGAGGTGAAACAGTTTGTGTCCAGGATGTGAGGGGTCTGTAAATATTTTCACAGCCCTCTTTTTGGCTCGTGCAGTATACAGGTCCTCAATGCAGTATACAGGTCCTCAATCCTCAATTTCTTGGTTGAATCTCTCCTTGATCAGTTTCCATCCATTGTTCCTTGTCTGGTTTTTGGGTGCTTTGGAAAGTAGATTGTCCCTCTCCTCTCTGTGACAGCCCCTCAAACATTGGAACACTGTTATCATGTCACCCCTGGTCCTTCTCTTCACTAGACTAGCCATGCTCAGTTCTCGCAACTGTTCTTCATATGTTTTAGCGTCTAGGCCCCTAATCATGATTCATGCCTTTTACTCCTACTTTTTAGCCATATGAAACCTTTGGGGGATGTCAATCAGCTGGATAGGATGAGATGGTAATATTCAGTATACATCATTACCCAGGCCATAATGGGGATCCCGTGGAAGTCTTGACCCAATGTCTGGAGGCTGTGAAGGATTGGAAGACAAGTATCAGTCCTATAAGTAGGCCAGACTAACAATCCAATGCCATATAACTCAGGACTATTACTGTAACAATGATAGGAACAAAATCTTGCAAGACTGAATGTGCTTCTAGCTTCCCTCATAGGGAAGGGCTTGCCTGAGGCATTTCCAAAACTAATTTCTTGCCCTTGGCCCCAGCCCTGCTGTACTGACCATTACCTTGGTAGCGACTCTTCCACCTGTCATTCAAGGCCATTTCTTATGTTGTGTACAGGAAAGAACAAACTGAAATTAAACCCTTATAATAATTAAATAGAGGTACTATTTTTAAAATTTGATCCGATTATTGTTAGGCTGAGGTTATTACTGTGAATAAAATAACAGTGCCAGATAACAGTGTTCTTTAAGGAATATGTTTGTGACTGAGCAGTCATCCTAGATCCATAATTACTACTAGATACACAAGTGGAAGGCCTAGGGGGTATGTTTGCATAATTTCAGCTGGTGTATCAGTTATAGTTCTGTTTGGAGGTCCTGATAACAATCACCCATGAATTTATCAGCTCTAGCAAGGACTGATGAATTATATTCTACATGGGGCTACCTTTAGGGACTGACTGACTGGAAACTGTAGTTAGTACATAATGCAGAAGCCCATCTTCTGGTGAGTGAAAGCCTTTGGGATTTTATATATAACACCAATGTTGAGGTACTTTACTGATTGCCATTCAGTTTCCAAATACAATTCAGAGTGCGGGTTGTCACCTCTGGAGCCCTATGTGCCTCAATTCCTAGTTACTTGGAAGATTTCCTACTCTGAATAGAATATTATTCCCAGTTAGGAAGCTTAAGACTTGAGATTTAGGGAAGAAGCGTTGAGAAAACAATGCTTCTTGAATATACTTTCCATTCGTAAGGAATTCCTTACTTTTAGAGATTCAGATTGAACTCTCCCTGCTGATTTTTAACAGGGTGGTCAAGTGAAATTGTTCCAGAGAATATTATGCAATTATTCCTGAAATGGATGCCAAAGGTGATAATGCTCTTTGTAGGACTTTATGATTGTATTATTTTTGATATATATATAAATCTTCAGGAATCCCGATGGAATGCATGGTATGCAGAGGTTATAATTAATAAATAAATATGTGAAACTCTTGTGTTCAGTAACACTATCTTATCTTGGGTTAGTTCACCATGTTCTGTGGCAACTATACCCTTCAAGAAGCTATAGGAAGTTTAACATAAGAATACTTTATAGGAGTTGGCCTTACAGGTAAACACATATTTATTTGTCAAAGACTGAGATGATGTACTTGACACTAAGAACTTTGTTTATAGATATAAGGTCTGAGCCAGCTTACAGCAATAGCCAGCCAACTGGATAAAGTAGAATGTATTACAGCTGCTTTAATGAGATCCTGATAAGTTACAATGAAATTAACTTGGAGAAATCAATGAATACTTTAATTAGAACACTGGCTCTGGTGTGCTAGAATTCTTTGGGGGCATTAAAATAATAATGTTACACAGACTGCTCCTCATTTCCCTATTTATAAATCGGCTAGTATCTTGCTATTATACATAAGTTTAAAGCAGTATCTCTGATAAGTTTTAATTAAACTTCTAGTTGCAGTGGAAAAGAAAATATATGCCTTATTAATGGAAACCTGTACGTGTAGCAAAACTTGATAAAAACCAAATAGGAAGTCAGCAACATATGCCATTTGCATTTTTAGCTGTTACCACCTATTTCTTTGTTCTTTTTGTTCATAAGCCATCAAGAGTAGCTACAGAATCAAGTGGCTTTTAAATGTGGATGAATAAATACAGATAAAATGTGGACGAATAACTGTCAGTACAGTTAGTCCCTGATTTATGACTACAATTGAGCCCAAGATTTCTGTTGTTAACAGAGAAATTTTTAAGTGAGTTTTGCCCCATTTTATGACTTTTCTTGCCCAAGTTGTTAAGTGAATCACTGCAGTTGATAAGTCAGTAACCCAGTTGTTAAGTGAATCTGGCTTCCCCATTGACTTTGCTTGTCAGAAGGTCGCAAAAGGCTATCACATGACCCCGGGACCCAGCAACGGTCATAAATATGAACCAGTTGCCAAGCAGCTGAATTTTGATCACATGATCATGGGGATGCTGGAAAGGTCGTAACTATGAAAAACCATCATAAGTCACTTTTTTTTAGTGCCGTTGTAACTTTGAACAATCACTAAACAAACTATTGTAAGTCGAAGACTACCTGTACTACTTTTAATGGTTATAAATGTAGAAGGGCAAATTAAGATTGTACCTATATTCTCCAGAGCTTTGTCCCTAATAATGAAAAGATACAATTTATTCCCTAGAGATTACTAATTCACATAAGGTGCACAATTACACAAGAGGAACACATTTCTGTGGGAATATCTTTACTTTTTAATTTTTTAAAAAAAAACACTATGACGAAATAAAAGAATAAACATTAAAATGAACAATTTTAAAAGAATATAAAAAATAATATAGATGAAAAATTTACAAACAGTAAATTACAGTCTAATGGCCAGCAAATCTAAAATGTTATGGCTAATATAATCTAGTACATCTATTAGAAATTTCATATCCATTTTTTTAATCAGAACATGTTCTCTATTAACCTTCAAAACCTTCTGGTTAACGTAACAGAATTGAAATAATTAAAGGAAAAGGAAGAAAGAAGCATAGGCCAAATTTCACCAATAGTCAATAAATTATAAATTGTGCTTAACAAATATTCATTATTGTGTGTTGTAAAATTTTAAAATTCAGTCATATTTCTCAGTATTCTCCCTTGTCTTATGTCATTCTTTTGTAGCAACGCTACTTATTTGAAAATACTGGAACCAGTTAACCAGAATTTGCCTTGTTTTTCCTGCATTCTGTTAAGGCAAGAAGCAGGATTATTGCTGTTCCACAAATGTAGCACTGCTGTCCATGATTATTGTCCATTAGTACCTTATTAATAATGTAACTGACGTGTAATGAATGCAAAAGTATAAATTATCTTCTGTTCGTTTATTAGTGCTGAATTGTTTGTTCATATTTCAGTCCTGGTTGTAGGTACGGCTTCAGCTGGATTTGCGCTTGCACCCATGCCGTTTGACTTAAGCTGCTTCCTATTAGTCACCCTTGGAACAGGCTTGTCATCGTGTGCAGCTAATTCAATTAATCAGGTCAGTGTTTTATTAATAGCTTTTTCACATGTTTAGATCAGAAGCGACTTAAAAGTTTTCATTTGTACTGCTGAGGTTATACTATGGTGAATCAAAGGGTAAGCATGTGGAAACGAATGTTTATGTTAGGAAAATAAAAATGTGAATTAAAGCAGCATAAGTGGTATCAGGAACGCACAATAGAAAAGAAAGATGTATGTGTGATGTCTGTACAGCACTATGAAGCTTAAGAAATTTAGATTTTGTGCATCAACTTCTATACATCTGGAAAAAAAACTGAGTTGTACAACATTTTCTGAGTTTCCTCCAATTTAAATCAGTGCACCAAGGCATGTATTACTTGCATCAAACAATCAAAAGGCAGAAAGGAAATCCTTTACTCAGACATTAGGTAATAGATTTGAGAACACCGCAGAGAAGATCTAACTGTACCTTTAGCTTTATACAATTCATTGCTTTAGTTGCATTGGCATAACAGTATTTGGAATAGTATGGTATGGAACATCCCATAGCCACCTAATCCAAACAGATAAAGGATACTTTGAAGCATTGCCCAAAGGTGCTTTTTGAAAAAAAAAAGCACTTTTGGGACAACCATGGCCTGCATGATTGAGAATCTCCATAGACATTTGAAGTATTGCCTGTCATTCCAGGAGGAATCACTAATGAATCCAAACTTTCTTTTTTTTTAGGTTTAAAAAATAGTTTGGGCATCTCCCCTCCCTCCCCACTCCTGAAAAAGGAATAAAGCTTTTGTCTGCATTCTGCATGCTATTTCTTAATTTCCAATTTAGAGAGTTCAGCTTCATTGGAATGAATTTAAAGAGAATTGGAAAGAAATGATAGGTGTACAAAATAAACTCATTCATTAAAATGTATCACTAAATAACTTCTTATTTTTACATATATGAGTCTAAGCCTCTTCTCCCTCCCAAGCCAAGAAAAGACTATCAGAGGCTTCTTTTCATTTTTAAGTAATTGTAGCTTAGAATTATGTCCAACCCTCAAACTATAATTAATTCAAATTATGGTCTATTCTAAATCAACACACTGATTTTAATTAAACTATATTTAGTTTTAATATAGTTGATATTAAGGTTTATCTGACTGAACACTGGGTAATTGAAAAGGTACTTGAAAGAATAAGGATGCTTACAAAATCTGCAGACTCATCATGTAAAAATAGAGTACAGTTTATTGCTACATTCAGACTAAGCTACAATGTGTAGGTTGCTTTGAATTGTAGTCTTAATTTAGAACGTGTGTTTTTCAGACATGATAGCAGATTCTGGAAAGTAAAGTTCATATAATCATAAAACATAAGGATTGGAATATACCTTTGAGATCATCTAGTGAAACCTACTCTCCAATGAGAAATCCATTACTACCATGTCCCAAATACCATGTGCAGACTGGACAGATCGGTGATCTGTAGCAGGAGTTTTCTCCTCCCCCCCCCCCCCCGATGTGAACGTTTTTGTTTCCTGGAATGCCTGATCATTTTTTCCTTAGTTTCCTGTGGGACCCCATCAAGTTCTCCTGGGGTCATCCTAGGGTTCCAAGGGATACAGTTTGAAAAAACCTTATGTTTTTTCCCCCAATAACATTATAATTGTTTCCCTTTTCCTGTATTTAGGCGCCTTCATGCCCAAATGTTTAGATATAACTTCCTTTATATATAAAATGCCTCCTCTGCTTGATATAAGATTCAGTTTAAAGACTTTTGGGTCAGACTTACAAAGTATCTTCCCAGTGTATTCTTCACAGCTTTCATGAAGTATATCTCATCTCTTGTCAGGCATCTGTCTTCATGGAAATTCATACCATGATTAAAGAATCCAAAGTATTTCCATAGTCAGTTGTTCACTTCCAGTATTCCTCCTTGTAGTGTTTTCAAAGCATGAATGGCCTGGATCAATGGAAGGAGATTTTTCTTCCTATTCAAACAGATTGTCCATTTCTGCCAGGCCTATGGAATATAATACCATAATAAGAAAGGCAAAAGGAGTAATTTGTTCCATTTTCATTCAATTGCTTCTTTAAATATTATTAGCAAAGTATGCACCAGGCACATATAATTTGTTGATTGACTAATTCAAGCTATGATGATGACTCAGGTTTAGTTGGTCAACATTTGTTCAGTGCATTGATTAGACTTTTGATTTATGTTGCCTTTATCAATTTTAAAGTGGTGTTGATTCAATGCATAGAGAAAAATTGTGGGAAAACTGACAGTTACAACTGTAAATTTGCTTCATTTAATTATAATGATGTATGAAAACAACTGTGTGCAGGATTGATGTGCCATTCCTGGAGGTCTCTCTGTTTCAATACCTATTTTTAAAAAGTTAAATGTGCATACTTGCTTTTGTCCTTTTCATTTTTTATTCCTTCATTAATGTCCTATGTAAAAGCTTGTTTTATCATCTAATAATGAATACTGTACACTTGTTACAATATGCGTTTGAGAGCTGTTTGCATTCCCCTAAGTAGGAAGTTTCTGTCACTTTCTCCTCTTTGGGGCAGAAGCTTGAATCCACTCCTTTTCAGGGCTGAACAGTCCTCTTCCTCAATCCCTGAGGCTTTTGGCAGCAGGTCTTCATCTGGAGGACTAGAAATAATGTTAGCAAGAAGACTCTGGGATACTTTCTAAAGCGGCAGAGAAAAAGAGCTTTCCCTTGTGTCAGTTCTTCCATCTTATCATCCCTTCCACTTGACTTTCTTTCATCATCTGGGAGACTTCTTGGCTTTGTTTGTCTATACTAGACCTTTCAGTGTTCAATCCAAGATTTCTAATCTTCTATAGTAAATTCGAGGATGAACAGTTTGTCTTTAGCCTCTTCATGCTGTCTGCTAAGAAGGCATTTAGGTTGCCCTATCCTTTACTCTTCATTAACTCTTGGCTATATTATATGGAATGCTAAAATTAGTTATGTATAATGTGCATCTTAACTTACTACCCTGTTTCCCCCAAAATAAGACACCCCCTGATAATAAGCCCAATCAGGCTTTTGAGTGCATGGCAATAAGGCCAAGCGCTTATTTCAGGGTTCAAAAAAATATAAGACGGTCTTATTTTTGGGGAAACCCGGTAGGTTTCAGACAGTGAGCAATTTCATATTTGATGATACCAAGGCGTATGGTATATACACGTAGATAAGACAAGCCAAAATTTATTAGATCGTTTTGAATTGACACACTAAAAAGTGTTGCATGGCTCATTGTTTGAGCAACCTCAGTGAGCAAGAAGTCCTATTAGTTGTTTATATACCGTATTTTTCGGAGTATAAGACGCACCTTTTTTCCTCCTAAAAGTGGGTGAAAATTTAGGTGCGTCTTATAGACCAAATACGGGCGTTTGTGGCTTCCCGAACCCTCTGCGTGTTGCATTTTCACCCTCCCCGGCCCCAGAAGCACTCTGCAGTGCTCCACACGACCCATTTTCGCCAAAAATGCGCCCAGTTTTGGCCTGCAGAGTGCTTCTGGGGGCCTGGGAGGGTGAAAACGCGATGCACGGAGGGCTTGGGAGCCCCCAAACGGGCCAGTTTTTGGCAAAAACGGGCCATGCGGAGCACTGCAGAGTGCTTCTGGGGGCCAGGGAGGGCGAAAACGCGACGTACGGAGGCCAAAAACTATTTTTTTCTTGTTTTCCTCCTGTAAATTTAGGTGTGTCTTACAGTCCGGTGCGTCTTATAGTCTGAAAAATACGGTATATATTACTTACACATTTACTAAGTGTTCATAAGTTTTTTGTTTTTTTATTTAGGATATGCATGTGTAATTGATTAGTGATAGTTGTAAGGATAAATAGAAAATTGCTTTTGGGGGTGGGACAAAAAGCTAATTATAGTATCCCTTTTTAGAAACAAATTCCATACATTATGCTATACATTGGTAATTATATTGTAAAGTGCATTAAATGGAACTTCTTCCTCCTAGAGAGAGAGTCCAATCTTTCCAAACAAGTAAATACTTTGGCATCTTATAAAGGCTAGAACAAAAGGCTTGTGGAATTATGAAATATATCAGCTCTAGAGCTTCCAAATTATGCCTCCCATTTTGCTTTTATAAATCTTATCTCCCAAATAAATAAGAGAAGAAAATAAAATCCCACCTTCTCATCCCATTTCTCTTCCAGAAATATTTTATTATTTTTTTCACAATATGAATCACATTTCCAACCTGAGTTTTTTAAGTTAAAGATCCATTTTAGACTTGTAAATCTGTTATCCAATCTTTATGAAAACTGAACATCAGGGTTATAGTAGTGTATATCTTTATGTGGAAAAATACATTATTAAAATTCAGCAACATTAATCTTTGTGTTATGCCACTCCAGTGGAGATAAAACCTGTAGTGTTTACAACAAAATCTATGTCTTTGAAATCTTAAAATAAGTCATATGAATTCCTCTCAGATTGGAATGGTTCAAAGTGGGAGAAGGTTGAAAAATGAAACCAGGATGTTTAAAATGATTTGATTATAGTGGCTGAAATATAAACAGTTGTAGTTGGGTTTGATTGATAATATCTTAAATTTAAGGTAAAACTTAAAATGGATATGAAAGTAAATGTGGTCAGCTAGAAGATAAATAAAAAGGACTAAGATAGATTCTCCAGAATTTATACAAAAGTATGTGGTAATTTGATGTTAAAACCTCCCTCCCTCCCTCCCTCCCTCCCTCCCTCCCTCTATAGCTGTAATGGTGAACCTATGGCACGCGTGCCACAGGTGACACGCAGCACCCTCTCTGTGGGCACGCGAGCCGTCACCCCAGTTCAGCTCCACCGCGCATGCGTGCGCCTCTCCCGCTGGCCAGCTGGTCATCTGGTCTCTGCCGTGCATGTGCGGCGGGTGGGGCGCATGTGCGGGGCACGTGCATGCATGGGGGGTGGGGCAGGGGCACGTACACATGCGCGCATTGCATTTTTGGGGTTCAGGCGCGCGCGCTTTGGGCACTTGGTCTGGAAAAGGTTAGCCATCACTACTTTATAGTGTTTTTTAAAAGCAAAGTGCTGGGTTTTTTGTGTATGTTAATTATATTTCCTACTCTAGCAGTATATCCATAGGCATAGAACCCTATTTTAAAAAATCAGTGTGATGTACATGGAATGTTTCATTGTCCAAAAACTACGGATAAAGCAAAGGAAGCGACACAGTTAAATGGATCAATATGTCTTCTATTCCAAAACAATTTCCCTGGTATTTAATTCCAGAGAAATTGTTTCGGAACAGAAGATATATCAGATCCATTTAACTGTATAATTTCTTTTCCTTTATCCATAGTTTCTATATTTTTCAATTCAGAATACTTCTTTAAAATTCTCAGTTGAAGTTATAATGGCATTAGCATTTGTCTTGCTGTATTTTTGAAAATGAAGAGGTGGGCAGAAATCATGCTGGCAAGATCTTCCTTGTCTTAACTTCTAATTTTGGGTTGAAGCCTGTTGGGAAATTAAAACGCTTGGACCATTTCAGCCAATGCAGGATTTAAAATCTGTTATTATGTTTACAACTGTTGCTGCTCTTGAGGGCCTCAACCAGGTAACAGTTAAACCAGCAAGTTTCCCATAGAAGAAAAGCTTCATTAGCTGTATTGCTTCCAATATGCAACATCTGTAGCAAGAGGTGAGATATAATTTCAAAAAATGTGGAGTGCTGCCTCAGTAATTTTACATTCAAAAGCCCTCCTCTATGAATATATGAATCTTATCAGGTGCTCCCTCTAAGACCTTATTCTAATATCCTCCCCCCCCCCTATAAATCATTTATTTATTAAATTTATATGCCACCAAGCTCACTGTCGTGATTCTGCCTAGCTTACCACATGGTAAAATAACATTATAACATTATATAACAGGGGTGTTAAACTTGTGGCCCACGGGCCACGCCCACCCCGGTTTAGCGAAGGGGGAAAAGTTGCGATATGTCACGTGACGACGACATGACGACACGAGTTTGACACCCCTGTTATATAACATTAAAATAATAAATATAACTCTCAAATTAACAGAATTGGCCAAAGTACGGGGCAGTATACAATGGGTTGGAGGTGGGATCTTTTGTTTAATCCACTAACCACTTCTACAGTGGCATGCCCCTGGGCCAATCAGCAGAGCCAAAAGTTTTAAAGCCCTTTCAGAAGGTGAAGAGGATGGGGCAGATCACCTCAAGCGATATGATGTTCCAAAGTGTGAGTGCCACAGCAGAAAAGGATCTTCTCCTGGACCCCACCAGCCAGAATTCCTTGACTGACGGGATCTGCAGTGTGCCCCTACTACTAGTGCATGAGGAGAGGCCAATCCCATTGGAGTGAGATGGGAGTAAAAAAGAAAGAGAAAAGATCAATGATAAACAGAAATTCAGTTTTGTTTTACTTTCTGGTGGCTGACTTTGGAATTTGATCAATGAGGAAGCTTTCTGATTTCAATTTTTTTTAAAATTTGTTCAGCAGAAAATTTTATTTGCAAAAGATTCTTAGGTATTTAATTTTAATAATATCCAGTATTGATTTCTTTTCTCCTTTTTGATACATTTTATTGCTATTATTTTCCATACTTTCCAATTTTTAAAGAACTTCAGTTAATAAACAAATACTTGTGGTTAATTCAAATATTGATGGTCAATTCAGTTTTCATTTTCTATTTAATTAGCCTGGATATGTATAAAAATGTAACTTTACATATTGAAAGTGACACTTTTTTGCTGCATAATGGCATTTTTTTCCGTAGCTAAATTTTATTCTTAACTACAGGTGAGTAGTTAAAAGGATTAACAGAAAATTAATCTCTGTTGTTCTTGGATTCTCTTCCTGGATCAAGTCAGTCTTAGTCTTTTCCAACTGAAGTACATAATGCCAAAAGGAAGCCATCCTGCTGCTAGTGCTTGGTCACCCACCATATTATTTATTCACCTAAATCAGTTAGAAAAATCAAAAGCAAGAAACCTAAAAAGTAAGCACCCTTCTGGTGATCCTTATCAGATAGTATTGACTGGAGTATTGGAAAATATTTATTTATTTATTTATTTTTATTATAATTTGTCAAACAAAAACAAAAACAGGAATAATATAAAAATACAATGACAGGGACGATACGCACGTTAGTGCGCTTATGCATGCCCCCTCCACGGAAGTATGAAGTGAGGTTCACGGAAGTCAATTTGTGACTGAAACTGAAAATTTGTAGCTGAGACAACTGAATCAGGTAGAACATTCCAGACTTTGACAACTCTATTACAAAAATCATATTTTTACAGTCAAGTTTAGAACGATTTACATTGAGTTTAAAGCGGTTGTTCACGTGTGTATTATTGCGATTAAAACAGAAAAATATAGCCCAAGGAACTGCCCATATTTCATAAATTGAGAGGGAGAAGATAAGCTGCTTGTCTTCTGGTCAGAACATGATGAGAAGACTTTATTAAGCATTACAACCTGCATTTTGCTTTCTTGAAAAAGAAAGTTTTGTATTCCCCAGGAGTAAAGGTGAAATTTGATCATGTGAATATGTCTCAATTTAATCTGGATAAACCTTTCAAGTTACATGTAATACATTGTGATCCTTGGATGAAATACTTTAAAAAAACAGGACTAGTAGCCTAGTGATATTTTTGAATGAATAGAGAATAGGGAGTTAATACGCGTGACTTTTGTGTATTTCATTTGAGATTAACACCTGATGCATCTCTGGTTTTCTCTGAAGTTTTCTTTTTGTTTTGGCTGAGCAGAGGGCCTGCAGCAGGCAGCTCTTCCTTTCATCTTTCTCTGATGATCAAAAGATTCCCAAGTTGTGGTTATTAAAACCTGATGTTTAAGTTCTGGAGTACAAGACTCAGTGTAGGAGGCAGCCGATGATGTAATTTACAGTATGTAATAAATATCTGGGAAGTGCAATGCTGGAATCTATCTCTGTACTCAAAAAAGTTCTGATATATGTTGCTTTGATATTTAACTGTTTGGCAGGCTTCATTAGTGGTTACTTTGAGACTCATAACTTATGAGTCATATAATTCATAACTGGAACTCCACAAGATCAAGTGAGCATGAAGAAATCTTCAATATTGAGGAAGAATGGCTCAACCATAAGCAGTAAAAATGACAAGCACTTAGAGACCCAACCTTCATAAATACAATAAATTTTAAAAGCAGAGATCATCTTTCCAAAGCATGAATTATTTGACCTGTGACTGAAACTTGATAAAGTATCTTTGGTAGAATGTAATAAATTAGTGAGTGATGTTAGGAAGACATCTTGAGTTATAAGCATGCTACGGATACCCATGGAGCATGCAGGTGATGGTGGGGAGGCTTTTCTAATATTTGGTCTCGGGGTTTATTTTATATGCCAAATTAAATGGCTTTATAAACCAACAAAATAATAATTGTAATAAAGTAAAGAAAGTATCTTTCTGATACTACTTTATTTACTTGTGTGATTTCAGACCACTAGAGTGGAACAATGTTCAGGTTGCTTGCAATCTCATAATCTTGTATTATCTCATAAAGAAAAAAACTATTTTTTCTTTAAAAAAAAAACCAGTTTTCAACTTTGGTGAAAGTTCTGAGTATTTAATAGTAGAGATCTGAATGCCAAGGAAACAATTTGCTGTACAATTTCTGTGATGTACTCAATTCATTGGGAATGTTCCTAAGCTAAAATGTATTGTTTAAGCACTCATTTCATTTGTTTTTTAAAAAAAAACTTGCAAAAAAGTAGACTTACATTTGTTTCCATTACAGAGTCTCTTCTAACAAATTCTAATAGATTTCTTTTTAAGAAAATGAAGGGAAGATGCATTCCACAAAGCAGGTGCTATATGAGAGAAGGAAGAGAAGGGACAGAGACAGAGGGAGCATGCTTCTTGGATCCTGCTAAATAATATTGCTTTACAAGACAACCTGGAGGTATCTGGTGAGATAGCCAGAACTGCGGAGAAGTGGTCCCAGAAATAACTTGGCTCTAGCACCTTAATTTAGATCGGGAAGCCCACTGGGAGCCAATGGAATATGTGAAGCAGTAGTGCTATATTAGGCATAGCATGGTGCACCCAAAACTGCTCACACAACTGCATTCTAGACTAGCTGCAGTTTCTGAATGTTCTTTAAAGAAGGTCATGAGTACAGTACATTACAATAGTCCAGCTGGGAGGCAACTAGGACATAGTGACTGTGAGCAGAATCTCCTGTTTAAAAAAAAAATGACACAGACTTACTGTACGTAGCCATGTAAGATGAATTAGTGCAAAGGACCAACTCTTCATGCTTGCCATTTGCTCTTGAGCAGAGCTGCAAATCCAGAAGGATCTCCCTTAACCCATACCATTCAGTCTTACTAAAGTTGAGTTGAAGCCTGTTCTTTCCCATCCAGACCTTTATAGCCTCCAGACATTGGGAAAAAGTGATGGCATCACTTGGATTATGAAGGGCAGAATATAGACGAGTGCATTAGTATATGAAGGCATTTAAGCCTGTGCCAATAAAGGATCCTATTCAGCAGCTTCATGTAGATGTTAAATAGGAGTGAGGAGGAAGTGGAGCCTTGAAGGAGATCCCAGAGTGCAGAGATCTGAAACTAGATCTCTTCACCACCATAACCTTGACTAGTGCTAGCGTGGCAGAGGGAGAAGATCCAACCCAAAACAGATTCACCAACTCCTTAAGGCAGTCCAAAAGGATACCGTAATCAATAATACTGAAAACTGCTGAGAGGTCAAGGATACATGCAGAGTCTCCATCCTGAGACTTCCAGAGATCATTCACATGCATCATCAGTGCCATTTTAGTACTATAGCCTGGCCTTGAACTTGATTGAAAAGGATCCAGATAATCTGCTTTCTCTTTGCAACTGCATGTCTACTACCCTACTTAACAACTTTCCCCTAAAAGGAAAGTTTGGAAATCAAATGAAAACTGTTCAGTTCAGTACGATTCAGCAATGGCTGAATTAGCTGGATCCAGCTATAAGTCATCTTTCAGGGGGCCTTAGCTAGCCAGGTTGGACAGGGATCTAATGTACTTAAAGCCTCAAGAACTTTATCGCCTTTATGAGGACAAATCAACTCAGATTCCTCCCAGATAATAGAATAAGACCGCATCAAGCACCAGGATGGATCAATTAAGTAGTTCCTCCTCCTTTCATAGCAGGGACCACGGTTTGTTTGGAATAAGGGATTATCATAAATCTCCCCCCATCCCCGTGTCAGAATATGTTATCACTGCCCTGATACAAAACTCAGATTTACTATGTGGCTTTTGCAGAGGTCAGGGCATCAATAGATCAAGTCTATGGTGGATATGGGACTCCAAAGTAGCTTGTGATCAAGGGCCCAGGGAAGGCAAATTGAAGATCCCCAGAAACAAGTCTGGGAATTTTACTGCCAACGCATTTACAATGGAAAGCTTCTTAGGGAGGAAAATAGCTATGCAGCAGGAAGTGGTCTGACAATTCGCCACAGCCAACTCACCATGGCCAACTCGCCACAGCCAACTTGCCACAGAACAACTACCCATGGCCAACTCACCTCAGGACAACTCACCGTGGGACAAGAGTTACACTAAAATCAAAGAAATGGTGAAATAGAATAATTAAAGAAAGGATGGAAAAGGAAGGACAAAATGAAACATAAATGACAAAAATTAAAATATTTTAAATAATTGAATTGTTCAATTGTTCCTTGGTCAGTTGTCCTTCAGTGAATTGGTGGTGGTGAGTTGGCCATGGCGACTTGTCCCATTCCAAGAAGGGAGGATTGCAATAGCAGTAGCACTTAGACTTATATACTGGTTCACAGTGCTTCACAGCCCTCTCTAAGCGCTTTACAGAGTCAGCATATTGCCCCCAACAATCTGGGTCCTCATTTTATCAACCTCAGAAGGATGGAAAGCTGAGTCAACCTTGAGCTGTTCAGAATCAAACTCCTAGAGCCATGATGGCGAACCTATGGCACGTGGAGCCATATCTGAGGGCACGCGAGGCGTTGCCCTATGTCAGTTCCAGCGCGCATGTGCGCGCTGGCCAGCTGACTTTCGGCCTTTCGGAGGGCGTGGGGAGGCCATTTTCGCCCTCCCAAGGCTTCAGGAAAGCATCCGGAGCCTATGGATGGCGAAAAACGGCACAACGGGCCTACCGGAAGTCCGGAGGCTTCAGTGAGGACTGCACACATGCGTGGGGGGGCAGCACGGGGGGGGTGTTTGTGCGTGCATGCATGCGGGGACGGCATTGCATTATGGGTGTGGGCACGCGCGAGCATGCTATCGTGCACACGCGTGTCCTTTTGGCACCCAAGCAAAAAAAGGTTTGCCATCACTGTCCTAGAGTGAGCAGTGAGTTAGCCTGCAGTTCTGCATTCTAACCACTGCGCCATCACGGCTCAGTATGAAAGCAGCAATCTCATCTGTTCCTTCAGGCCAACTTCATAAAAAGACTTTCACATCAGACTATCTGTAGTGTACCATTCCTGCCCCACAATCACAGCTGATGTTATGCAAAAAAAGTTGGGCACATCTGTCAGACAGGGTCCCACCCCATACCCAGCCAAGTTTCAGTAATTCATATCCGGTTGGACCACTGATTCACAATTATATGAATGGGGCAAACCATATTACAGATTTATTTTAAATTAAGCAGCAACTGCCAGAGATTGCACATTGATTCTTGGGTTTAGTAGTTTGTGCATCTATGTGCGTATGAATTGCATTCTATATTAGTTCTACCAATATAGAATGCAATCTATATTCTCTCCAGATGTTTTTTAGAGGCTGCGGCAACTGCAGTGTGCTGTCATTTAACTAATATTTTTAAAGTGGCAGTTTGGAGAGAGGGAAACAATTTACCTTTATGATGGATCTTCAGGAAAACTTCAGTTGCATTGCTCCTTTTTAGATGCACTCCAGATTTTTCCTGTAAATTCTGATGGCTGGAAGAACAAAGACATATTAAAGAGCAGCAGTGATGAAATGTAGAGATAACATCAGACAAAGGGAATTTAGTAGTTAATAACATTAATCTGCCCGTGTAATCTACAGTGGCTTTGCATTCCAAAATATACTACTCTCTTAAAACACAAGAATTATTAGGTTTCATTCTGTAGGCTGTATCTTAATAACAGCTTCAACTGTTTTAAATTAAGAATATACTGTATGTTGCATGGCACAAACATTAAAATTTAATGTTAAATGTATGAAAAATTGCTTACTTTGCTTACTTTCATGAAATGTAGCTAAGAAAAAATATTTCTGTACATCAGCTTCTTTATTATTATTATATATAAAACATATTTTGTCAGAAAGACACCTAGCAACCCAATTCAACCCTGTTTTCTCCTCTATGGCAACCCAATTCAGCCCTCTTTTACCCTCTAAAACTGATCTCTTTATTTAAATTCTTTATTTTCAAAACTTTAGCAGGTGTGTGTGTGTCTGTGTATTCTGGTAATCTTTTACAAGGTACATTAGCAGTTCAGAAAGAAAGTCCTCTGTTTATTACATAGTGCAGGAGACAAAACAGTTTCTTGGAAGTGCTCCCTTTTGCAAAAATATTTGAGAAATACTTTTGGCAAGCTGACTGAGCTAATAACGGGGTGGGGGGGAGTTAAACACAAACTTAGCATCTGCCCTCTTTAACTTGTCACTTTGTGACAGGTACAGCCTGATGTTCTGGATGTTTGCATCCCAACTTCTACAAAATTTTAGACAGTTAAAGTGTGATAGAAAGAGAGCAGCCTGGTTAATCCTGGCTGTCTCCTCTCTGACATTGAAGTTTTTCTCATTGTAAGCAATTTAAGTTTCTTTATGGGTAAGACCATAAAGTTCCCAGTAGTAGTACATGTCTCAAAAGTAAAGTATTTCCTGTAGGGTATTTCATTTTCATGAATGTCATTAGAATTTCTGATGAAGAATTTTCTGGCCTTTATCCTTCAGTGAACATTTTCATTGACAGTGGAAGTTAAGTTTCAAAATAAACACATAATACAGCGTAAATAAGATTAAGTTCGTTGGAATAAGATTGATTGTTGTAATTGCTATTGCTTCTGCTAAATTACCTAATATTTATGTGCATGCTCTAGAAAAGGTTAGAATCAAATTTATGTGTGGTTTTCCCCATGTATAAACAGTAGTGCAGGACAAACTGTTCAATTGACTACTTTGCAATGCAAGCAAATAGCTCTTTCTAGGCACCACTTTTCTCTGAGATGTTAAAAACCCTTTCCTGGTTTTTTGATCATGTATGTCTGTGACCAGGTTAGGGACAAATCATCATGGAGCAAATGTATGGGGCCGCTAAGACTAGACATTGACTTGATGCCACATAATCAATCAATGTCTATCACCAGAAGGCATTTCTCCTGGGATTTATGCTGTAGTGAAGCACATATGCTCAAAAGACTGAGAAAAGGCCTCCAGGTGTCTCCTCTGAATTATTAGTAAACCCCTAATAAACAGAGGACAAGGGAAAAGTATACAATTTAGTGTTTAGTGTTTCACGCATTTTGTCCTGTCTCTTCCCTTACCTCTTTAATGATTTTCTTGTCTGCTCCAGGACCATGAAATTGCTACTATCCTGGTTGCCTGTAAATTGTGCATGTAGATGGATAACACATGGTTCCTTCAGTCTTTATGTTTACTTACTGCCATTTTAATCTTGCCATATTTGCTGAACCCTTAATATTTGATTCAGCAAAGTTTTTCCGATTGCTTCATGTGATTATTGTGATATGAGGGGTCCTTGGTGCTCTCTGAGCTTGCTTGTTTTCTTGCAGATGTTTCATTACCCAAACTAGGTAACATCATCAGTGCTAGTACTGGCACTGATGATGTTACCTAGTTTGGGTAATGAAATGTCTGCAAGAAAACAAGCAAGTTCAGAGAGCACCAAGGACCCCGCATATCAACTCTGAGCTAGAAATATTCTCCTTATTGTGATAATTTACCTACAGTCTTTCCCTTTTCTACTTTTACTCTGTTGACCCAGATTCCCAGTACTGTAGCCTGACTTGTTTTAAATTTTCCCCTTTTCTTTTGTGTTTCTGTGCACTACAGATTCCTGTACTGGCTACTATTTGGAGCTAAGTGCCATTATAAAGTTTAATTCTGACTTTTTTGGCACTACAGTGTTGTACTCTCTTCTCTACATTATTAACAGGTACAGCCAATAAAGGCTATTTGTTCTTGGCACTTTTGGCTATTCCTGTTATTCTGACAGCAAATTCACAGTTAAAGTCAAAGTCTCAGAGCTTTGAAATTCACTCCCCCAATCAGTGAATGATGGATGACTTTTTAGTGTTTAAATCAAACTGTAAACACGCTGTAAGTCCTATCTGCTAAAGAATTCCATCTGATGGAACCTAGAGAGATGAGCCATTTCTGCCACAGCACCCATCTTTTGGAACATCATCAGCCCTGAGGTGAGGTTAACCCCAATTCCTATAGCCTTCCAGAATGCTCTTAAAATGTGTTTTTTCTTCAGAATTGTGTATATCCTGACAGCAGGGAGCCCCTTTGGCGGTTGCATCATAAACCTCCCAATTGTGACCCTCTCACAAGTTAATTGTTTTGAAATTGGTTTTATAATACAGGTAGTCCTCGACTTACAACTGTAATTGGACCCAGAATTTCCATCATATGTCATGATGGTCATAAATCAAGATATCCATATGAGTAACCCCATTTTACTATATATATATATATCTATATATATCTATATATATCTATATATATATATCTATATATATCTATATATATCTATATCTATATATATATATATTTATTTATTTATATATATTTATATAACCAAGATCTAAACTCTTTCCCTACACAACGCTATACCGATACACCTTTGCACTCTCTCTCAGACTTGCTATGTTGTTAAGCAAGCCCTTTATCCACAATTGGCGCCTTTGCTGGAAATGGGAAATAAACACTGATTTCCAGCAAAAAAACCATCATAAATCATGGTCATGTGACCAAGGAGTGCTGCAAACAGCCATAAACAGCTGGAGTGAGTGGGGCAGGTCAGTCCGAATGGGGTGATATGGTTCCTCAAGTAACCTGGGCACACCGTGCAGGGCTTTAAAGGTAATAACCACACCTTGAATTTCACCCGGCAGCAGATCGGCAGCCAGTGCAGCTTGGGCAGCAGTGATGTAATATGGGTCTCCCTAGGGACCACAAGAACTCTCTCCATTGCAATAGCCCAGGCATGAGATGACCAAAGCTTGAATGATTGAGCACAGGGACTCCCAATTCATGAAAGGCTGCAACTGGCACATAAGATGAAGTTGTACAAAGGTTCTCCTAGCTGCGACTGCCACCTGCTCTTCGAGCAAGAGTTGCGAGTCCAAGAGAACCCCCAAGTTACAGACCGGGTTTGTCTAGGGTAGTACAACCCCATCTAGAATTAAGTTGGTTAAACTCCCGGGTCTTGAAGCTCTGTGCACCCAAAGCCATTCGGTTTTGCCAGGGTTCAGCCAAAACCTGTTGTCCACCATTCAGGCTCTCACAGCCTCCACAGCCTTTTCTTAATTATCTATTTTCTACTTCAAACTTTAGAAGTGATAGGCTAAATAGTTGGTCCTGAATTGCCTAACTTCTATTCTTATAAGCATTTCCTAAAAACGTTATTACAAGTCACAAATGCTTATTTACAGTTATTTGGTATCTGTCAGAAATGGGGTTCTATTTTCCAAAATGCTATAATCTCAAAAAATAAAACACATTGCAGCTCTTTGTGTTTCTTAAATTATTTTTAACCTTACCAACTTCAAAGACAATAAAAACTCCAGTCTACATTTATCTATTTTCATGTGAAAATTAGTAGATATTATATATTTCCTTGAGAATTTCTTTGGTTTAATAGTTTCATTTCTAGACAATTGTCTGAAGTCGGTTTTCTTTTTACAGTCGTCAAACAGCTGTCAGATTAAGCTATTTTACTCCAATGTTCATTTACATCTTGTGCCATTCTTAGACTGTCTTCTTTGTATCTTAATAGAACTAATGATTGAACTTCAAAACTCAGTCATCCTTCCCCACAGACAGTCACACCCTCTTGTTCTTTAAGTGGTTAGGAAATAGCTGTGTTTCTTCCAAACTTATTAAGGTTTAGTGGTTTTAGAATGGAATGCTGTCTGCCTACAGAAAACAAAAAATGTAGCAGGCCGTAACTGTAATTTAATTTTGTAATATTTCACTCAAGAGCTTTTAAAAAGTCTCTAAAATTCTAGTTTGAGAAAGGGAGGAGAAATTAACATCTGGGAAATCCCCAACATCTCTTAGATTTGCACGATGGTTTTGTGATATTTGCTTTCCACCTTTTAGTAATTTTGTATGCTTTAATAAAACAGATAAGTTGGAATTAAGCGGTATCTGCCTAACAAGGTATTATTTATTTTTGAAAATATCAAAGGATTTATTTTTAATGAGGGAATATAGACATAAGTGGAATCCAGTTTTGTAGCATTTTTCTTGGTGTAAATTTTCATACGCAGGTGACACATTCTGGATCTTTTTTGAAGCAGCAACATGATCAAAGGAATACATTTCTACATGCCATAGATGTCTTGCTACAAAGTAAAGTAGCCTAAGGTTACTATCTACTTTATAAGCATTCCTTAAAGACAGGTTGGACTTTGGGGTTAAATGAGTATTTTAGAGTTCAGTACATTTTCTGCATTAGGATTCAGTATAAATTATTTCGCAAATATTTCTGTTCAGTATTGAACTAAGTCTTAGAGAGTCCTTTTGAAAAAGTAACCTTCAATCACAGCCATCAAGAAAAATTCCATATGCAAATATAATTTGTTTGTTTGTTTGTTTGTTTCCTGCTTTATTTTATTTATAAATAAGTTGGTAACCATACCCAGTATTCCTTCATCCTCCTATTTTCTCCACAAAAACTCTCTGAGATGGATTGGGCTGAGAAAAGGCTGAGGGGATTGTGAGGACTGGCCCAAAGTTACTTAGCCAGCTTTCATCTCTAAGGCACAGCTGTAATTACACATCATGATGAATAAAAGCTACTTCTTGAAAATACAATATGCGCTCTCTCTCTCTCTCTCTCTCTCTCTCTCTCATTGATGATTGTTTGTAAATATTTAAATATTCTTCATTTTCTCTGGTTAAGGAAAAGAATACAGTTGCTAAGTTATATTCTTTCTTGGACAGTGATTGGTCTTTTTCATATGTGGATTCAACTAAATTACAGTAAAATGCAAGGCAAGGTGAAATTGTATGCTAGCTAGGGGAGCAGATAAAACCAACTGAAAATTAATTGCAGCTGTGAAAGTTATTGATAATAGCATGCTTATTTCTTAGCAGTCCTTTGGTAAACCACATTATTCATTACCAGATGTGTCATGCTGTATTTTCAAGGTAAATCATCTGTTTGACTCTTAAGTCACATATTTTATCCATTAAAAATGGTTAAATTAAGGTGTTTTCCAACTGGTATACAGTTTGTGGTACTCGGAGAAATACAAGTGTGTTGTCTTTTTATCTGGGCAAAACAGTAATTGAATAACAGCTGCTAAAATATTAGCAATCGTTTCCTTTTACTAACTCTTTTCTGGACTGATTTAAGTTTCCATCTCTTAACATACTAACGCAAACATATGCCTAACATTGTGCATAATACTGTTTAGAGCAGCGGTTCTCAACCTGTGGGTTGTGACCCCTTTCGGGGTCGAATGACCCTTTCACAGGGGTCGCCTAAGTGCGCACTAGCCTGCCATCTTGGTGCCACACCCCCTTTGTCACCTCATCGCGGGCGGGGGTCACTGCGGCGGGGCGGGGGTCGCGGCATTAGGAAGGTTGAGAACCACTGGTTTAGAGCATCAACCTTTCTTTTCTATTACCAGGCAAAAAGCAAAAAATTAAGTTCTCCTGTGCGCTGCAACGGGAGAGTCCAAGCTGGGTTAAACTTTAGTCGGTTGCTAAGGGACTGAGTTATTTTTAGAAGAAGAAGCACGCCCTCTTTGCCACGCTGGCTCCTAGCCCGCCAGTTTCAAAACTCAGTCGGCAAAGGGACATGCTTCTTTCTCTGCTCTTAGCTAAACGACTAGTTTTTGACCTTTTCTTCTTCAGCTTGGACTCTTCCCTGCTGTTTATTCGCACGTTCTGCCTGCGGTTGTGCTGGTTCGTTCGGCAAGCCGACAAGAACCGCCTCCGCCTCACAGCTGAGGCTGCCGGAGTCCCTGTCCTTCGGGGCTATACTCCCGAGGACGCAGCGTGGGCCGTTTTCAGAGTTCCTGCCCCCCTGGGCTGGCTCTGCATCTCTGAGGCCTTTGGGAGTCCCTGCCCCCCGGGGCTATACTCCGTGCTTTGCAGCCGTGCTCTGATGCCTCCTGGAGCGAGGGATTGTCTTCGGCATTATCAGGCTAGCTTTCTAGCCCTTGCAGCTTTTTCAAGCCTCTCTATCCCTCCCGCGCTGCCTAGCAGCCATTCTATTGGCTGTCCTTCGTTGCCGGGCAGATCTGCATTCCGGCAGCCTTTTTGTAGGCGTTCTGCTGGGCCAGCTGCTACGCGGTTTTTCGGAGGCCGTTTGTAACGGCCGTGAGGGTTCCGGTAGCCATTTTGAGGGCGACTTTCTGTCGAGTGTGAGAGAGAGAGAGCTCTGTGAAATTTGATCCTGCTGCTGCTGGTGGTCCTGCTGTTGCTACTGCTGTTGCTGCTGTGTTTGCCT
>QLTV01002664.1:3213345-3223950 GCA_003457575.1 Thermophis baileyi
TATCTATCTATCTATCTATCTATCTATCTATCTATCTATCTATCTATCTATCTATCTATCTATCTATCAATCATCTATATATATGTGTTTTTTTTTCTCTGTTAAATCACCTGGTATACCCAAATATGGGAGGGAGCATACTGCTTCCTTTTTGCCTTTCGGCCCCTCCAGGTTCTAATCCCATAAGGGTGTGGCTAGCTGATGAGAGCTAAATAGCTTGAAATAGATCTATACTAGTCTCCCTTTATTTATGTAAAAATATGTAACATTATATATATATATATATTAGTTATTATACTATATATTATACTAATATATAGTATAATATATATTATACTAATATGTATATATTAGTACTTTAATATAGATTACAACTATAGTACATATAGTTCAGATTTGCAGAATCAACGTTATTCTTTTGCTGCCCCTGTGATTTCACCACTGGAATCTGATGCAGAAGGGACATCTAGAATTTAAGAATCCTAAATAGAAGCATTTATTATGAATACTAGCAAAGAGTGGCAGTTGTTCCATTAAAAATGCACTCTTATTTTAGTTTTTCTTCATTTACAGCAGTATCATTTGGAGCAGAACTGAGTTATTTGCTGCTTCTCCTAAACATGCCTTTATTTGTTGCCATTTATCCATGTACCACTACAATCCTTATAGATTCTAGATAGCATACAGGTAATAATAACAGCTTACAATAACAGTAATCAATGATACAGTTAGTTTACTCATTAAAACTAATACAATAGATATAGATACCAATGGATCCACAGTTAGTCCCTGAAGGCTTTCTGGGACAGCCAGGTTTTTACCAACCTCCAAAAGGCTATGATAGTAAAGCAATCCTTGGTTTAGGAACCAGACAGTTCTAAAAACAGAAGTCTGCTACAGAGAACAATTTCCTTTGGGCCCACTCCCACTGCACCTCCTGCTAAATGGGCACTATTAATAGGTGATCTTTAGTTGTCTTGATTAGGTGGGCAGAATCTCTCAGGAGAAAGCAGTCTACAGAGTTTTAAAGTTAATAACCAGTGCCTTAAATTGCACTTGAGAACATGCTCATAGCCAGTGCAGCTCCCAAAGCAGTGGTATGATGTGGTAGAAACAAGTGGGCTTTCTGCTACCTAAAGTTTTGAGTTTTGGGAAATAGCCCATGTTATTATAACAAGTGTATGAATGATTGTACTTAGTTGATCCTGTTTCAGGTAACTCACAAGTGGCTGAAGATGAACTAAGGGTCTTCTAGCTACAGCTTTCACCTGCTTATTGAACTATAAGTTCAAGAGAATCTCCATGTTGCAGGTTAAAGATGGTACTGTCCTGGAATCAGTAGACCTCTGAATTTATATTAATTCTATTTTGCTTGGTATTGAGTTCTAGTGTGTTTCTATTGCATTAACCACTGATCCTGGGGTGGTGATGTATAGGTGGGTAGCATTAGCATTTTGATGACATCACGCTCCAAATTCAATTAGTTATCAGATTTTTTTGCTTTGCTCTGTAATTCATGGAGGAGTTTATCGTTAGAGCCTTCTAGCTATCCTGAATAAAATTATGTTATTTAAAGATTAAATGTGCTAAGCAATGATACCTACATCCTATTGCTTTTTGGTTCCATAAGTTTAATTCCAGTCCCATAGAAGCAAGAAACCTTTTAATAGCTATCATATTGAAAAATAAATGAGAAAAGAAATCCATGATCTTAACTTTTGCACTATTAATTTAATAATTTGACCTCTGAAAATTGTGTGAGGTAAAATAATTGGCTTTATTAATGAGTAAAATTAAACTTGTAACAGGAATTTTCTCATCATATGACATAGTTGTGTAAAGGTTTAAAATACATAAAGCAAGAAGGGTGATAAAATACAATTTTATGTAGATCATAAAGTTAATTATATAAAATTGTAATAAAAATATAAATTGAACAAACATTATTTTTATGAATTATTACATAGATTTATTTTAAAGTAAATGGTGTTTTTCCCAAGGAAACTATGAAATAGAGGCATAAATCTACTTTGTTTCAGAGCTAAGCATTTGAAATGTATTCTGTATTAGTTTGGTATCTATAGGTTAGCATGCTCAGTTTGCAATAAAGCTTAGGTGTTATTAATGGTGCAATAAATGTATGTAATTTAGCTTGAAAGCCTAGAAAACCTAGAAAAAAACCTTAAATCTTTCCATATAAAATGGAGCTATGTAGGTAAGTATTTTCTTTGTTCTGCCTTTTAAATGTGCTAGTTACAAGTGTGATATGCATCATTATTTTATCTCTTGTTGCTCAGTTCTGTTTTAAGAATGCAGTTTAACTGCTGTTATCAAGAAAGTAATTTCCTTCATCTCCCAGTTTTGTGTTATATGCCTTTGAAAAAACAGCTGCAGTAGTCTTTTACAAAAATAGCACAAATAGAATAACCTTATAGTAATTTTTCTCCCTAACAACCTCTGGACTGATTGATTGGATCAGTTAATAACTTTCTGTGAAGACAATCCTGTTTTACAAAATATTTTGTTATTGTTAAGTTTTATACCATGGTTGCTTTCTTTTACTTAATTAATTGATTATGAATTATGGTTTAGTGGGAATGAATTAATATGTATAATGTGTTGATAATTGCCATGAATCTGTACAAAGTACAATAGTATATATGAGTTATTTAAAGTCATATAAACCTATCCTATTCTTTAATGTAGATTATATACACTTTAATACTTGCAAAAAGAAGTGATATATTCTGATCAGATTGGATTCAATCCAACGATAAACATGATGGATAATGTTAAATATTTTGAATGCTATTGATTATATAAACCAGATTTTAAAACATGGACATTTTTTTTACATATGGAGAATGCCTCTGATAATTTGGAATGGCCTATTTCATTGAAAAATTGACTGGTAAGAATTTTCTTACATAGAGGTAGTCCCCAATTTACGACCACTGGGTTTGTCAAAAACAGATCATGCCGGACAAATCTTGTTGCGTTCTTTGACAAAGTGACAAAGTTAGTGGACCAGCAAAATGCTGTGGATATAATTTACTTGGACTTCAGTAAGGCATCTGATAAAGTTGATCACAACCTACTACTTGATAAAATAGAAAAATGTGGGTCAGACAGCATCACCACCAGATGGATTTGTAACTGGCTGACCAACTGCACTAGATGTGTAGTCCTTAATGGAACTGCATTTACATGGATGGAAGTAAGCAGTGGGGTACCACAGGGTTCAGGGGTGAAATCCACTTTCCTTCCCTACCGGTTCGCAAATGTGCAGAATGTGAAAACCGTCCCAAAAAAGGGACATCATGACGTCAGCCCGAGTGGGCGGCAGTCAGCCCTACCGGCCCGCGCGAGCCAGTTAGAGCCGGCAGCATTTCACCCCTGACAGGGTTCTGTCTTAGACCAGTACTCTTCAATATCTTCATCAATAATTTAGACAAGGGGATAGAAGGGGAACTCATCAAATTTGCAGATGACACCAAGCTAGCCAGTATTCCAGAAAATAGGCTCAAGATACAGAAGGATGTTGACAGATTTGAATACTGAGCCCTACCTAAAAAAATGAAATTCAATGGTGAAAAGTACAGTTTTACACTTAGGCAAGAAAAATCAAATACACAGGTATAGAATAGGTGGTACCTTGCTCAATAGTAGTAACTGTGAGAGGGATCTTGGAGTCCTAGTGGACAATCACTTGAATATGAACCAGCGGTGTACTGCAGCTGCCAAAAAAGCCAACACAGTCGTAGGCTGCATTAACAGAAGGATAGAATCAGGATCACATGAAGTGTTAATACCACTTTATAATGCCTTGGTAAGGCTACACTTGGAATACTGCATTCAGTTTTGGTCACCACAATATAAAAAAGATGTTGAGACTCTAGAAAGAGTGCAGAGAATAACAACAAAGATGATTAGGGAATCGGAGGATAAGAAAGGTTGCAGGAATTGGGTATGTCTAGTTTAATGAAAAAAAGAACTAGGGGTGATATGATAGCAGTATCTATCTAAGAGACTGCTATAAAAAAAAAGGGGGGGGTCATCCTATTCTCCAAAACACCTGAAGGCAGGACAAGAAGCAATGGATGGAAACCAGTCAAGGAGAAAACGAACCTACAACCTTATAAGGAGAAATTTCCTGACAGTTAATTAATCAGTGGAAGGACTTGCCTCCAGAAGTTGTAGGTGCTCCAACACTGGAAGTTTTTAAGAAGAGATTGGACAACAATTTCTCAGAAATGGTATAGAGTTTCCTGCTTTAACGGGTTTGGACTATAAGACCTCTAAGGTCCCTTCCAACTCTGTTATTCTGTTAAATAAAAACTATGCTTGAAGAGCTTTAAAGAGTGCTAGTTTTTCTTCTTTTTCTTCTTGTTTTCAATTAAAAGCAGAAACCAGTAAATTAATTAGCTGGGATCATCAAGTTTGGTGGATACCTGTGTCTGCAGGGACAGTGGTAGATATAAGACATTAAAGAATTGGAAAAAAAATAAATTTGAGAAATGAAAGAAGTGAGTTAGTAATATACCATTCCTTCTAAGATTATTGTGGAAGTCTTTCTTGTCACTATCATTGTAAATCATTACTACATTTTTTTTTTTGCTATCTACTCCTTTTCATGGATTTCAAATATTTGTACAGTAATCAAATTGAAAAATGTAGCTCTAGAATGGGAAATACACACTTAAGCATTACAGTTGATCTAAAAGGAATAGGTAAGGTATTTTTTGTTTTCTGATTCAAGACTTTCTAGTAGATAAGACCTCGGATTGCATATTGTTCAGTTAAAGGTTACAGGTTACAATAGAATAAATATTTAGCACTCTCCAGTTTTAGAGCTGTGTAAATTCCCTTTAGCTCACAAAGATTACAGCATGAAATAACCTATGCTATTCACTATTCAACAGTCAGTCTGTACTAGTATAAACTCTTATTAGTTGGCAAAAGAGATAACTCTTGCTGTTTGTGGCTAACTGGGTGGTCCTCCAAACATTATAATCAGCATACACAATCTTTCTTATCAATGTGCAGTTTGGCACTATAAATTTATCTTATCATGTGGTAACAGCAAGGGTTTACTCTTAAGAGTTGTGTGAAACTGTCTGCAAATGGTTTTTCAAAAGTGACCATTATGAATTGCATTTAGATTTGGATTTTCTTT
This sequence comes from Thermophis baileyi, assembly GCA_003457575.1. NCBI lineage: Eukaryota > Metazoa > Chordata > Lepidosauria > Squamata > Dipsadidae > Thermophis > Thermophis baileyi. The sequence continues at coordinate 3,218,522 of QLTV01002664.1, forward strand.
GCAGCTGTGAAGATATTCCCCTGGCAGCTAGCTGTAGTGGTGTTCTAATTTTTATTTTTATTTCATTTCATTTATAAAGGGGGGGAATAGGCAATAGACTTATTTCTCTGCAGCAGATTCTTGTTGTTGAAACGAGCCATAACAACTAAGATGATTTTTTTTTTCAGATTAACAGCCATTTGTATTGGATTAATTATAAACACATGCATGCTAGAAATAATCATGATGGACATTCAAAATTAGTTTGATGATAGGTAGGCTATGAAAATTGAAATAACACATATGCATTATTTTATTGGTTGCTTAAATACAAGTTTCGAAATACGGCTGTGAAATGTGTAACCCTAACCCATTTTGCTTCAGCACAAAACTAGATTGTTTGTAAAAGGAAGCTGAAAATCAAGTTATTAAGTAGAGTGAAATATTCTAGATAATTTTAAGCTTATTAAAGGTAGCTCCTTTCTAAGATTTCTTTATAAGTATGTTCTGGAATGTTGAACATTAATCATGGGGAGAGAGAGTTTTTTTTTTTCCTTTTCCCATTCTTCCCTTCTCTTTGGGTCTTCAGTGAAAATAAAGAATAGCCCGCCCCAGACAGTACGAAAAGAGTATATTGACCTGTTTCTTTTATGGTTCTTTTGAGAATGTTCCACTTTTAGTATGCAAGCACTGAGAGGATTTCAGAATTAATGTTCTGGATATCAGAAGACATCTTACCCCCACTTTTAGTTTTTGAAATACATGTCAGTCCTTAAGTTGTGTAGACAGCAGCACTAATCATATTAAGCACAGTCTCTAAACTCATGGGGAATGCATAATTAATTCATTGTTTTAGTTGTGCCCATTTACTGGTCAAAGGCAAGTGGGCCATGCATAGCTTCCCATGTGGATAAAAAGAAGAAAGCCAATGTACTGTTCAGTATGACATTGCTGTTCCCTCTGCCCACTAAATCTTATTTGTTACACCTCTGCCATGAGCCAAAACCATCAAGCAGTTTTCATTAAAGTGCTTGCCACAAAGAGGGCTAATTCAGTGTCAATTAGAAAAATGCTTCGAATGTGGGGAAGGGGTGCAATTAAAAAGAAGGATCTATTGATTTGTTACTAAGTTTCAATCTTATTCCTCTTCTCCCTTCACCATTTTGCAGTCTTGTACCGTACTGTATGCTGTTTTTCCCACATTTTCTGTTACTGTTCTAAAATGAAGCATATTAAGCAATATTCCAAGTATGTCAACAAAAAAACACTAGTGTAAAAGGGCTATACTAGTAAATATTTATCTATTAATGAATTCAAAATTTGAAAAGTTGTAAAGATTTTTTCGCAACTGTGTTGATCTCTGAACTATTCATTTCATTACAAATTAAAATAAGATAAGTAAGTAGTGAAAGGCATTTTAAATAATTAGAAGCAAATAAGGGTGTGACTAATAGAGAAATTCAGTTAAAAATAAACAAAACCAATTTCACAGTGAGGTGGTAGACTCTCCTCTCTGAATGCCTTTTACTGAGGCATAGATATGATAGTTGATGTAATCATCTTAAATTCAATCTCGTCTTTCTTTCAGGTAAGTATAAATATATTGAGCTGATCTCTCTCTCTCTCTCTCTCTCTCTCTCTCTCTCTCTCTCTCTCTCTCTCTCTCTCTCTCTCTCTCCCTCTCTCTCCCTCTCCCTCTCTCCCCCTCCCCCCCTCTCTCTCTCCCTCTCTCCCTCTCTCCCTCTCTCCCTCTCTCCCTCCTTGAGGCTGGAAGCTTCAAATCTTCTATATTTAAAAATTGATTTGACAAATGCATGGAGATTTAATCTATCAAAGTCTAAAAGTCATAGTGAACTACCGTATTACCACTGATACGAGAGGCATGGGTGGTAGTGGTCTTTTTATTGGCATATTGTTGGCTAGCATGGGAATACAAAGCTGAATTAAATGGATCTTGGATCTGAGACAGCACATTTTTTCTGGTATGATTATTTGTATCCAGTCAGTATCTATAGAATCCATGTCAGGATAAAGGCTATGAAAAATGAAGTTATTGGGTAATATATGCAAAATCCAAGTTAAAAATGCAGTGAGTGGTAATGTATGAAATGCCATTTTCATGGTGCCAAGTTGTGTAAAATTTCCAGCATAATTTGGCAACTACATACATTGACAGAGCATTATGCAGTATCTACTATATTGTTCATTTCTGCATATTATCCACAGTGTTAAGAGAATGTATCCAACTACTTCACGGTTGAGCACATTTGCCATTAAATTTGCCATAATAACATGATCTATAGCAACAAAAGCATGCAAGACAATATTGTATGAAATACTCGTTGACTTTAGCGTTAACAGCTGCTTCCACACACTAGAGATACAGTGTGCACCAAAGCTCTGCCTGATCAAGGAATTGTTATTAACTTCACTTGAGGGACCAGCTTCCTAAGTAAATCCCTATGGTATATTGAATTGTCTTCTCTTTTAACGTGAATGGGAAAGCCAAATTCTCCTGGTAGTTTTGTGTGTGCTGTGGGAGTGCTGTTGAGGTTGTACAATAGAAAAAAACTTTTAAAATGAAACAAAGTTCTGTTTTTCCAGTAATGCTACAACGTCTTATGCAGCTTCAGAAGGAATTTAATTGGCAATAGCTATTCTAATTTTCTATTGAGATGTCTTTGTTATAAATTTAAAAATATACATTTCACAAAGATAGTGTGGTCTAGGAAATATTGATTAAGCATCCACATAATTAAATTAATTGACTCATCTACAATTTCTATCTATCTGAACACACTTAAAACTATAGAGATGATAGTAGATTTTAGGAAGAAACCTCCTATTCTACCACCTTTTACAATATTAGGCAAGACAGTATCAACAGTAGAGACATTCAAGGTTTTTGGGTTGTATAATCTCCCAGGATTTGAAATGGACACCTAACATTAGAGCCATCATTAAAAAGACACAATAAACAATGTTCTTGCTCAGAAAGCTCAGACTGCTGATACAGTTCTGCAGAGTAATTCTTGAGTCTGTCATTTGTACTTCTATAACTGTCTGGTTTGGTACAGCAACTAACCAGGTCAGGCACAGACATCAGTGGACAGTTAGGACTGCAGAAAAAACAATTGCAACCAGCCTGTCTTCCATTGAGGACCTGTATACTGCACGAACCAGAAAATATCTACAGACTCCTCACATCCTAGACCAGGGGTCGGCAACCTTAAAAACTCAAAGAGCCATTTGGACCTGTTTCCCAGAAAAAACAAAACCCCCGGAGCCACAAAACCTGGGTGGGCATGGCCAACTCGATGTCACTCCCAAGTCACATGACCCCCCCCTCCAGCTACGCCTACCCAGTTTTTCTGGCTCTGTTTTCTTTTCTATGAGAAACAGGTATCTTTCTCTTTTCCCTCTCTCTTTCTCTCCATCTCTCTTTCTCCCTCTCCAATCTCTCTCCCTCCCTCTCATCTTTCTTTCTTTTTCTCTTTCCCTCTCCCCATCTCTCTCTCTCTCTCTCCCTTCCTCCCCACCCATCTCTCCCTCCATCATCTCTCTCTTTCTCCCATCTCTCTTTCTCCCATCTCTCTCCCCTTCTCTCTCTGTGTACTGAGGAACGATCGCCACCCCCAGCGAAGGCTTCTCTTTGGGTGACCCTCCTCTCCCTCTCGTGACTCCCTGGCTGGCTGTGGCGCGCGCAAGGAGACACTCCTCAAGTGAGCGTCAAAGCGCAGCAAAGGCGCATGCGGAGGGCGGGCGGTTGCTCACTTAAGGAGGGTCTTTGGACGCGGCTTCTCTCCTGCCCTAAGGATCCGGCCATTGCCTTGCTGTGTCCCGTCACGTCACGTCTCTCCCCCCCCTGCAGCTCTTCGGCTGAGCGAGGAGGGCGTGAGCTCCAGCCTGAAGCGGCAGGAAGCGAAGGCTGCCTTATGCGCAAATGTGGCATTAAGGCAGCTACAGGGCCGCTTCTCTCCTGTTGTAAGGATCCGGCCATTGCCTTGCCGTGCCCCCCCCCCCCATGAGAGGAGGAGGGGGGAGGGTCGCTGGAGCGAAGGCAGCCTTCGCTTCCTGCCGCTTCGGGCTGGAGCTTACGCCCACCCCGCTCGGCCGAAGAGCTGCGGGGGGGGGAACGGGACGGGACAAGGCAATGACCAGATCCTTAGGGCAGGAGAGATTCCGCGTCCAAAGACCCTCCTTAAGCGAGCAACCTCCTGCCCTCTGTGCACGCCTTTGCTGCGCTTTGGCGCTCGCTTGAGGGAATCCCCACGCATGCGCACGCGCACCCTCCTGGCCCGACCACAGCCAGCCAGGGAGTCGCGAGAGGGGGAGGAAGGTCGCCTGAAGGAAAGCCTCCGCCGGGGGTGGCTATGTTCCTCAACCAGCGCCGGAGAATCAGCCCCGCCCACTTCTCCATTCCCGCCGTCGCCCTTACCTTCTCAGGCCAGGTGAGGGAGGGGAGGGTGAGGCCAGCCAGTGATGGGACAGGGAGCCACAGCAGGGGGCCCAAAGAGCCACATGCGGCTCCGGAGCCGCAGATTGCCGACCCCTGTCCTAGACATAAACTGTAACAACTTCTCCCCTCAGGACACCGCTATAGGGCATTGCATGCCAAAACAGCTAGACCCAAGGACAATTTTCCCCCCCATGCTATCACTCTGCTAAACACATAATTCCCACAGCACTGTCTTATCCCTAAGGATATTTACCCATGTACTAGGGCTGTATTGCTATTATCCTTCTCATCTTTCTTATTGCCTACTCCTATTGGTATCTTATGATTATCACTTTGTTGGTCGTATCTTATGATTTATGATTGTATCTTATGATTTATGATTTATCACTCTGTTGCTTGTGTGTACACTGAAAGCTTATGTACCAGAGTCAAATTCTTTGTGTGTTCAATCACACTTGTTCTAATTCTATCTTAAGGTGCTGTTAACAAATCAAACATTTTTAATTTCCAAAAGGAGACACCATAATTTACAAAATTCAATTAGTGCAGTTTTATAAAATGCATGTACAGTTGCAAGAAAAAGTATGTGAACCCCTTGGGATTACGTGGAGTTTTGCATGAATTGGTCATAAAATGTGCTCTGAACGTCATCTAAGTCACAACAATAGAAAAACACAGTCTGCTTAAAATAATACTACACTAATACTACACAAACATTAGATGTTGCCATGGTTTAATTGAACATAACATGTAAAAATTCACAGTGCAGGGAGGAAAAAGTATGTGAGCCCCTAGCCTAATGACTTCTCCAAGAGCTAATTGGAGCCAGGAGTGAGCCAACCTTGACTCCAATCAGTGTGATGATATTGGATGTGTCGCTGACAGCTGTCCTGCCCTTTAAAACCACAAAACTGGTTTGGGTTTACTGGTTTCAAGAAGCACTGTCTGCTGTGAACCATGCCTCGCAGAAAAGAGCTCTCAGAAGACCTAC
>QLTV01002664.1:3227133-3247121 GCA_003457575.1 Thermophis baileyi
ACTTTGAACAGTTACAATGGCAGTGAAAAGAGTGCCTTATGACCATTTTTCACACTTAACGACCGACGGTCGTTAAGTGTGAAAAATGGTCATGTCACTTTTTCACCACATTTTACAAGTTGGCCACTCCCACCCGGTCACACGACCGCCAAGCCACTCCCACCCAGTCACATGGCCATCAAGCCACTCCCACCCAGTCACATGGCCATCAAGCCACTCCCACCCAGTCACATGGCCGTCGAGCCACTCCCACAAAATTAAGCCACGCCCACAGAGTGGTAGTAAAAAAATTTGGAACCCACCCCTGGATCTGATCAGAGTGGTATTTTAAAAATAAGATGTGATGTTTAGAAAGTAATTCTTGCCCCTATTCTGTGTGGTGGCATTGTTTTCTATGACTTTAGCTAGTTGAAATTGCACCCTTAAGCAAGAATGAAAATACTATGCAATGTGAAAAATAAGCTCAAAGAGGGAGCTTATTCATTCATTGAATTGCTGACCCTTAAATGAACATTTTACCGTAGTTGATTATCTGCTGATATATATTTAAGTCATAATCCTGAAGATTTATTTTATATTGATTTTTGCTCATTTGCTATAGTGTACTTATAGTAAAATATTTGCATGCTTCTTAAATTAAAATAAAATACAATTGTAATAAACTAGGTGAAAATTATTTTGTAAAACGTTTATGTTGATTTGTTTTTGTAAAAATTACCTTTTTTATTCCTAGCCTGAACATTTTATCCACTGAGATATTTCTCTGATTTGTTATTGTGTGATCTGATATTTCATAAGTATGGTAGTTATAATGACAAAAAAAATGCTACCTTTGTTACTATTAGTGGGAAATAGGGAATGGATTGACTTCTGTCCTATTACATGAAACTAATCTTTTGGAAAAAATCTGAAACTCTCCAGATGTTATCATCAATTTCTTTCCTTTTCATGCTCCTTTGAATCAGTAGAAAAGCTATACTTCCTAATGATCTTTACATTACTTGATATGATTATCATATAAATATAATTTTCTTCTGTAACCTTATTTAAAGCAAATATAACTCTCAGCACAGAATTTGCTTTCATGTTTAACATTCTTCTATTTTGTGTAGTAATAAAATTCCACTTTATTTTTAGTTGTTTAAATTAAACAATTGTGAACATGTTTTACTATCAACAATATTTAATCTTTTATAATTATTAAATCTTTGGGAAAGTAGATTTATTTTATACAGAAGTACTGAGAAGAAAAATAATAATCCTAATATTTTTAAAATATAAAGGCTCTGAACATACATCAGTAACAGTAATGGAAGGCTAAGGCTGTAATCTAGTACACGCTAACTTTAAAAACTGTTCCATTGAAATAATACATTTTCTTTTAGGTAGACATATTTAAGATTGTATAGTAAGCTGAATGACATTTACCACATCTTAATGGAATGTTGTATATATTTCTGCGTCCTTCTGATTCCCTACAAGTCCTATATTTTATAGCCAGGAAGTTAAACATGAATAGTGTTAAAGTTCTTTTTAAATTGCTCAGGATCTCAATACCTTTTTTCAATGTTTTTGAATTGATTTGTAAAAAGTAAATTTTAAGTTCTTAAGCATAATTGCAACATATTTTGAAACTTCTAAAATATTAGCTTCTTTGGAAAGTAAATGATTATGATTTATAGTGAGCCTGGTAATCAGAAAGATATGATAAGCAAAAGTACAACCTTATATTTGTCTGATTTACTCACTCTGTAAAATTTAATTTCAAGTTTACAGGTTGGTGTATGAAAAGTTCTAGTATATTTTTTTATGAAATAGAAGATAATATATATTTATCTTCAAGAAAAAAAGTAGTCCTACCCTAAAAAATTCTAAATAATATATATTCTACTTAGTAATCTGTGTAAAATTTCTTATATCCCAATGATTGCACTCCTATGTAAAAGATTTAAAGAAACTTTGTCAAATGTAATAATACTATTTAAAGACTTACCATTATTTTTTTGTTGAAATAAACACTAATTTGGCATCTTTTCATCTTGAAAATTAACACTGTGTAAATCAGTGTAATCTTAATATTCAAGGGTTTTCTTTTCATTACTTTTTCAGTAATATTCACTTTAAAACCCTTCCAGAAGTGAGCAGAAAAACTGATGGGTCAAATCTGATTCATCACAATAGCTCAATATGTAACTTACTGTGATATGTAATTACTCAATATTTAATTTCTTAAATTTGTTTGCCACCCATCTTGCTGCAAGGCAACTCTAATAAGGCTACTGTTCATAAGAATTATGAGGATAATTTGTAAAATAATTGATGGAAATTTTGAGGGAGGGAAGAGCCTGAAAGTATTTTCTGATTTCTAAGTTTTCAGCTGGGTACTTTGTTTTGGTGAAAATGTAGTATTTGGATACAAGCCTCTTACTGTTTCTATAACCATTGGTTTATTTTTAATGAGCTCATGTGGAGTAAAAAGCCATGTTTCCCACATTTTCAAACAGAAAAAAGTAAATATATTTAGGTTTTCTAAGTATCAGGACTGTTTGTAGCGTATATTGTGTTAAAAGCAGTTTTGAAAATTGTGATTACACTGTAGCCAGTATTTTTCCTACCTTATACATTTTCTAAGTCTAATTTAGAATTAAGCATGTTTTGTTACACAAAAACTTTATGACAGTTAAAAATTAGGACAAATAGAGGGACTCCTGCCATCCCTAATTTTATTAAGATCATTACGTATATAGCAAACCATAGTTTGAAAACAAATTTTACCAATAAAATATGGATATTGATGGTAGCATTCTCTGACTAAAAATAAAAATAATAACTAATAATAAAAATAAATAATACTAATATAAAAAAATAATAACTAATTCCCACAACATTGTCTTATGCCTTAGGACTGTGATGGCGAACCTATGGCACATGTGCCACAAGTGGCATGCGGAGCCATATCGGTGGGCACGCGAGTTCAGGTCCGCCCTCCCCAGGCTCCAAGAAAGGGTCTGAAACCTGGTGAGCAAGAAAAACGGGTGTGCCATCGCATGCTGGGAGCGGGGGGGTTGTCACGCACGCATGCGGGGGGGTGCATGGAATTATGGGTGTGGGCGCGTGTGCGTGCCCCCCGCCCCCCCCCCTTTTGGCACGTGAACCAAAAAAGGTTCGCCATCACTGCCTTAGGATGTCAAATCACGTAGTAGGGCTTTATCACTATTATCCTTCTCATCTTTCCTATTATGGTATCTATTCCTTTAGCATCTTATGACTATAACTTTGTTGTTTGTATCTTACGATTTATGTTGATTGCTTTATTTAGTATCCTATGACTATCAATAAGTGTTTTATATCTTATGATCTATGATTGTATTTTAAGATCATGATTTACCACTTGTTGCTTGCATATACACTGAAGAACTTACGCAATGGAGACAAATTCCTTGTGTGTACAATCATACTTAGCCAATAAAGAATTCTATTCTATTCCTATTCCTATTCCTATTCCTATTCCTATTCTAAAAATAAGATGCACCTTGAAACTAGAATTATCTAGCCACTATACGTTTATTTCAACCCAGAACTACAAATATTCTCCCTTATTGGTACTATAGGTTTTGTAATTTATGAAACACTAAGTTAACACAATAGGTTACTTATTATAGCTTCATCAGTTCACCTGTTTCCTCAAATATTGGATAATTTTTGTTTTCATCTGCATCATAGGTGGGTTCCTCCCGGTTCGCACCGGTTCTATAGAACTGATAGCAAACCGCTGGTGATGTCACAGATCCGGTTCTGTTGGTGCCGGTCCGTGGACGCCACCATCTTTTTTTTTTTTTGAATATTTTTTTTTTAAAATTTTTTGGAATTTTTGACTTTTTTTTTTCTTCTGCGCATGCACAGAAGCCGAATCCCCAGCACTGCGCATGTGCTGCCATCTTGTTTTTGGCTTTTTTTTTTTTTTTTTTTTTTTTTGTGAATTTTCACTACTTTTTGCAAATTTTCACCACTGCGCAGCCACGCAGTGCGCAATGCGCGTGCAGCCACGAGGCACGGGAGGAAGCGAACCGACAGCAAGTTAAGTTAGAACCCACCCCTGATCTGCATTATATTGCACCCTCCAATTCATTGCAGCTTGATCATCTCTAAGGAAAAGAACTATGCTGCAGAACAATTTGTAATAAATATACTGTATATTGCCTATTTATCTTGAAACCTTCTAATATTTCCTGTAGCACAGGATATAATTCGGAAAACCAATAAAGTCTGGAAAAGTTTCTGGAAAAATAAAAAAAATATTTGACTACAAGCAACTGCAAAATTGCATGCCCTAGTGAGCTTTGATGGGGCCTTTGGAATTCCTTTCCAAAGAATACAGATTAAAAAGCAAGGTCAGATTCTGAAAAGAAATATGATGATAGAAGTCTTTGATACTGGAGGGTAGGACTGCGGCCCGGTAACATTTAAAAAGCCCGCTCTGTGATTTGTTATGCAGTTCTGACACTGGGTTTAGATATTGTTCCAGCAATTAACAAGTCTCCATTGAAGCATTTTGTACCATGGATTCCAAAGATTTAGCTACAGGCAATTCCCAATGACCCTGATGATTCTCTTTTCATGGTAAGCTACTACTCTCAAGTAGCCCTTTTGAGTGTTCGAGTGAGCACTTCTGTGTCAAGTGGCTGCTTGAACTTCTGCAATTTCTAAGCATTGTGTGATGTCTCCTATAGCATCTCCTCTGTGAGTTTTGAAACTCACAGTCTAAATTATGGCTCAGGATCTTCTGGCTTACAAGGGAGGGTTGGGGCCTGGCCAGGAAAGTATATAATTTTGCTTTCAAAGCACTGCTATTTAAGTGGTGGAAAGTACACCATTTAGTTCTTTATCTTCTTATAATGCCTTCATTTTTATTTCATTATGCAAAGTCCATTATGCATTGTTTGAAATATTAGATCAAGTATTATTTTGGTGATTCATATCTCAAATATACTGGTATACCTGTATGCTGAATGGCTTTTAAAATTACATAGTCAATGATATATAGCCTGTTGACATAGTGAAACAAATGTAGAATGTTAGAGCCGTTGTGTAAGGCACAATATTTGTGTATGCACTCTCTCCTTCCTGCAGATGACATCAGTATTTTTTCAGCCTTTCAGCAGTCTTTCCATAGTTCCATGGATCTCCATCATCCATGTGAATTAACAAGCCTATGTTGTGTTGTCTTCATTTGATGTGGATACAAAGTGACAAGCAAGGAAAGTAGTGGTGATCTCAGCAGTTGGCAGGAGCAAAGTCAAATGGTAGAGACCACAGGTACAGCTGCTGAAAGCTGTCAGAATGTTGTCTGGTTTCCTACTTAAATGATCTTCAGTGATGGTCTCCCTTCATAGCTGGAGACCTTTCAGAATCCCAACATGTGCTCTCCTTAAGTTTCTGAGCAGAATCACGTGGTGTTTTCCCTGGAAGCATGGCCAAGATTTGATTTTTTTTTTCTACTTTGCATGAAAACATCTGTGCTTTCATTCCTTCAACATTCTGAACTTTGCTCACTCCATGTCCCTAATATTTATCCATTTTTTCCCCTTGGGCATGGCTTTCCAATCCTTTCCTTTTTTTATTAATTAGGTGAAATAAACAACAGAAAAGCAAAACCATACAAACACACACATACACCTCTACAATAAACTTTACACTAGAGGGAGATTGAAGTGAAAATATTATTACAAAAGAACACACATTTTAAAAAGGCAAATCAGACAAAAAAAATACAGGAAAAAGCATGCTAGTAGCCTCTAGCTACTTCTTTTTTTCCCTCCCCTTCTTTTTTTCTAACTGGTAATTGCTACTTAAATGGTTTTATATGCTTTGGACATCTGTGATTGTAGCTCATTTCAATTTGGATTATTTAAACTTTCTGTTTTTCTTAAAAAATCATATTCTATTGTTGCATAATATTCATTTGTTCGTTCATCACATTTATATGGCCACCTAGCTCACAAAATATGACTGTGGGAGGCATACAATAAGAACAGTGATATAAAACAGTGATATAAAAAACAATCAATGGATCCAAACCAGTGGTGGGATTCAAAATTTTTTACTACCAGTTCTGTGGGCATGGCTTGGTGGGCGTGGTGTGGCTTGGTGGGCGTGGCAGGGGAAGGATACTGCAAAATCTCCATTCCCTCCCCACTCCAGGGGAAGGATACTGCAAAATCCCCATTTCCTCCCGATCAGCTGGAACTCGGGAGGCAGAGAATAGATGGGGGGCGGGGCCAGTCAGAGGTGGTATTTACCGGTTCTCCGAACTACTCAAAATTTCCGCTTCCGGTTCTCCAGAACTGGTCAGAACCTGCTGAAACCCACCTCTGATCCAAACAATTAAAATTTTTGATTAAAAGGCAAAAAAGAAATATGGAGCCATCTGAGGAATTCATCAGTCCCTTGGGGCCCTCAGACCTAATAGCATAACCAGGTTTTGAGGAACTTCTGAAAAATCAACAGAGATGGAGCCAACTTTACTTCAGGGAAGATGTTTCCTAAGATGAGTGCCATAGGAGAAAAAGCCTTTCTCCTGCATCCCACCAAATGCGGCTCTGTGGCAGACAGGACTGTAGTATACCTCTTCTGCCGGATCTGATCTGATGGGCAGATGTAGTCAGGGAGATTGATTCTTGCTACTGTCAGATATATCTTAATAAATTGTGGAATTTTTCATTTATTTCCTCTGGGATAATACCTAATAAACTATTTGTGGTTTTAAATTGAACTTTATTTTCAGAACTTTCTAGATGTTTTGGTGTATTTCTTTCCAGTTCTTTTATGTCTTTTTGCATAACCACCATGTACAGGAAAATGCTCCTTCTTTGTTGTGACATTTCCAACATTTATTGTTGTATGATTTGTTCATCTTGGTATGATTTGTTCATCTTGGTAATCTAATTGTTTCCTTGGTTGGGTTTCAAAAGGTGTGTGTGTGTGTGTGTGTGTGTGTGTGTGTGTGTGTGAGAGAGAGAGAGTTGTTGGGGGGGGGGGTGGGGGGGGGGGTGTGGGGGTGTGGGGGGGAGGGAGGGGGGGGGGGGGAGAGAGAGAGAGAGAGAGAGAGAGAGAGAGAGAGAGAGAGAGAGAGAGAGAGAGAGAGAATTTTCTTTAAAAGCATTTCTTATCTATCATGTATAAAATATATTTTATACATATTCTATTCTATACTGTTTTACCTCTTGTTCAGTGACAAATTCTGATTTGGTGGCAATTAACAGAAAGTTATTTCCATAAAGAACTGCAATATATCAGTTTATGAGTTATTTAAATGAGTATTGTTTCATGAATACTCAGTGATCTTTACTATAGGCATTCCACTGAAAACAGTGGAAACAATTCATCATAACACTATTCTTATTTGTGTCAGTACTAAGAACAGAGTTAATGAATCAATCCCTGCCCTCGCTACACTACAATTTGTAAAGATTTGGATTCATTGTGGTTATTTCTTATTCTGGAGGTTCGCCTAAATTTGTCTTTTATCGATCAACACTGTTTCCTATCAATGAATTATCTATAACTTTACAGCCTATCAATATTTAGGGACTCTCTTTTCTGAATCCTATGTACTTTAAAATTTTAGCTGTCCATGTGCATATAGCATGTTTTACTATTCTATTGTTGCTTTCTTTCAAATATTCATTAATAACATTACTCCTTTTACTGATTTTACTCTTCTAGTGGAAGTCTACAATACACTTTTTTCCCTAGATTCTGCTACTATGTTTCAACAGCAAGAAGTTCTGATACATTATCATCTGTCATATCTAACAAATGTTGGATTTTTACTTTTTCTCCTGACAAGACCATATACATGGCATGATCTTCTCTTTAGATTAAGTTTAGGATATTAATAAGTCTTGCTGGTGATAGCTGAATTGAATGAATAATGCCTCTATAGGAAGGTGTTCTTTTTCCTATATTTCTTGCTGTATCTCATAAGATGTATATATAAATGGAAGTATTACTTGAATCTGGTGAAATAGAAATGTATACATTTTCCTGCTAGAAACTGGATTAATTAAAGGCTTTTTTCTCTTGCTACCATTTCTTATTTACACACTTCATTTACCAGGTGAAATTTCTATAGCATAAAAATAGCTAAGCTTTTCTGAGTAGAAATTCATCTCTCAATTTCCCTGCAAATCTTTAATCTAGATTTCATTTGGAGGATGCACCTATGTAATTTAGTTAAGGGAAGATGAAATGTAGCCTAGGCTGCAAGAATTATACTTTATGTAGTATTCCCGTATTTTGAGGGCATGCAGAAAATGAAATAGAGGCAAAAATCAAGTATTTATAAAGCTTTTACTCATAACCAGGGCCTCCAGCTTACAAAATTCCCATAAAGCACATGCCAGTTGCCTCTTTTGCCTTCTGTGGAGATAGGCAAGCATTTCTAATATGGTGTTTGCTTCCCTCTGTGCCAGAGAAATGGTAATATATTTGTTGATGACAAAACCAACAGGTGCCAAGGCTGTTGGGTACTGAAGCTATTTGGCTCTTTGCCTACAGTAACACAGTGGATATATTGAATGTCTGTAGCTTTTGTGTGTTTCTGTGTTCTTTTGAGCAATGGGATAACCCAGTTGAAATACATACTTAAACTCCAGAGGGATTAAATATGTTTCCTTTCTTTTACAGTTCAGAATTTTACAGTTTCTTTGTTTGGGGATTCTCAGATTGCTTAATGATTTGTTCCCTCCTTTTTTGCCCAGATGTGTATAATGGCTGTATTTGAACCTTACTAGGTTTGCTAATTTTATTTCTCAACATATGGTATAGTCCTTAATTTTTTTCCGCCCATTGTATCAGTCTTTTGCTTTAGGGGGCCAGTAAAACATGATGGGAGTCTTACTTTAATTGGATTTCATGAATTTAACCTTTAATCTTTTTTTGTCGAGTTTCAAGGTAGCAGGACTTAAGTTTATTTTAACTTAAAACTTTTTAACTTTAACTTTAAAAAAATATTCTCAAGAAGCTATTTAGATATGGATATCACAATTTTAATGTGGTTTTCAGATGTCATAACCTTAGAATTAAGTGCAACAGTTTTTCTGTTTAAATACAGTAGTTTATGACTTTATTATAATTGACTATGACATACAACCATTGCCAAAATGTAGACAGCATTTTTGAAAAATACGTTTAAAGATTTTTTTTAACCAAATAAACTAAACAGTCTTTTTAAAAGAGCAAAGGCCAATTCCTGGATTATTTTCTCCCCTGTATTTCCAACTTTTTTCCTTGTCCTTCTAGTTAGAGACTGAGCAAAGCATAAAACAAGTGAGCTATGTAAGAAGGACCAGTAATAAGCAGGGTTCCATTTTGCATATCTTTGTTAACAGTTTTATACTTGGTAAGCAACTACAAAACATATTCTCAAGCCACTTTGTAAATTTAAAGAAACCATAGCTTATCTGCTTATCCCTTATCACATATCAGTCTGAATAAAAAATAAATCCTAATATGGTTTAACACAGAGGCCCCCAACCTTTTGGGCACCAGGGACCAGTTCCATGGAGAAAGGTTTTTCCATGGACCGGAGGGGGTGTGATTTCGTGTGCTGCCTGCATCCCGTGGATGGGGCTTCACTTGCTTGCACAGCCTGGTTTCTGGCATGCCGTGGCCCAGTGCCAGTCCATAGATGGGGGTTAGAAGACCCCTGGTTTGGGAACTCAGCCAGTACATGTATCAGTGAAAATGTTATACCATGCACTCCATGATTTTTATTACTCAGTATCTGCATCACATCAGGATCACGAACTCATCTTCTTGTCCTGTCATATAAAGATTATTGCCACTGGTGCCATAATGTTCTTGAATTTGATTAAGATGAAATCTATTAACAGTGATTCACTCTATGGAATTTATATTCTTTATTCCCAGGATTTCTACATGGCATATTTGAATGTCTTCTTAAGCTCTTCATAATCGCTTTGTTTTTATCTATCTGATTCCTCCTTCATAATCACTTTGGTTTTCATCAGCTGGACTCAGGTGCTATGTGGACCAATGATTTTCATAATAGCAATCCATTTGAAATATTCTTTTTAATGGTATATCCTTGCTGCATTCCAGTTGAGATTGATTTCCCATATCACCTGTATTAGAGGTGGGTTCCTGCCGGTTCGGACCAGTTCTTTAGAACCGTTAGTGGGAATTTCCCCCTGCTCGCCGAACCGACAGCGATGGCCGGCTGGACACGCCCCTGAACCGGCTCTCTTGGCAGCGCCGTAGGCACCGCCATCTTGTTTTTTGCTTCTGCGCATGCGTAGAAGCTGGGTTTTTAGCACTGCGCATGCACGCGTGCGCGCAGCGCGTGAGGAAGCGAACCGGCAGCGAGGTAAGCCAGAACCCACCCCTGACCTGTGTTGTCCCCTAGTTCAACGCTTTTTACAAAGAGTGACATATTTTTTTTGTCCAGTATCTAATCTCCACTTTGAAGGGAAGGTGATTGAGAAAATGGTTGCACAGTAATTTCAGAAGACCTTTAAGGAGGTGGATTATCTGAATCTCACTCTGAGTATGGGACAGAAACATCATTGGATAATCTCTGACGAGGGCAGAACAAAAGTTATGCATCTTATGCATCCATTCTTGCCCTACTTAACTTCTTCACAGAGCTTTCAATACCATCAACTATGGATTAGCTCTGAGGATTGGGGATGGATAGCACAGTGTTGTGCTGGTTCACTTCCTTCCTCCAGGGCCAATATCCCTTGGCAGTGATTGGGGAGGAGAGATCCTGTCCTTGGTCCCTGCTCTAGGAGATGCCACAGGGTTCAGTATTTTTCCCTCCTTTTGTTTAAGGCTGCTAGGTGAGCTAATTAGTTGTCATATCATCAGTATGTTGATGACACCCAATTATGCATTTCTGTCCCTGACGAATTAAGCAGCGCTATGAATGTTGTATCCCGGTGCCTGGAAGCTATGAGAGACTTCATCTCAACCCTAGCGAGACTGAATGGCTTTGGGTTTTGGGGCCTTCAGGTTCTAGGAATATGCCATTTGATGTTAGATGAGGGGTACTGCCCCAGAGAAACCCGGTGTGCAGTTTGGAGGTCCTTCTGGACTCATGACTCCTGCTTGAAAAGCAAGTGGCAATGATGGCTAGAAGACCCTTTGCATCCTGCCCCCAGGGTGAAGTCTGCTCCCACCCTCCTAACCTTCCATAAGGACCTGAAGACCTGGCTCTGCCAGCTGGCTTGGGGGCCAATGGGGAGTATCACGCTGGAGGTGGTTGATGGACCAATAGCAGATCCCACTTCACCCCTGCTCCATCCTTCTCCATCTTTTAATTATAATTTGTATTTTAATTTTTAATTAATGTTATTAGAAATATTTATTTTTATTGTTTTATTGCTTTTAATGTTGCAAGCCGCCTGGAATCACCTTCTGGCGAAAGTGGGCAGCAAACAAATTTAATTAATAAATCAAATAAATAAACAGCCCCTATAGCCCCAAGTGAAGTAAGAAAGAAAAATGTTCTTAGCATGTCTTTCAATGAAAAAATTATTTCGCCATTCCTTTGCCTTCTGAGGGAAATCAACTGCTTCTGAGTGTGCAAATCAAGAAACTATAGTTTAAACCCATCCTTCCAAACCTAGATTAGAAAATCTAGGATTTGATGCAAGTTCAAATTCCTAGCTATGTTGAATAGAATGAACGGAGTGCTCAAGGGATAGTTGCTGTTTCACTCACAATTCTGGATGAACATTATAGGTTCAGAATTGTTAGAATACAGCCTGCTACACGCTTATTTTCATTTCAGTAACCTAACATTCAACAAAACACTGACTATGCGCATTAAGACTATATTTTTTCTCATAAGAATAACTATGCCTTACAGTGACATTTTTGTGGTCATTTTGGTGTTCTTTACCATAGCTAGTACTTTCATGTTGCATGATAAAATAATAAATTATAATTTAAAATTTGTTTGCACAAATTTCACTGTTTGAAAATAAACACTTAATTTATCTACATTACAGAGGCATTGTGTCTTAGATAATTCAGTAGAAAGGTCTGAAGAACGTTTAATTCTAATAGCATTTCTGAAGTGTGTGTGTACCCATCTGTCTTCTCAGTTTGAACAATCACATAATTTTGCTTTATTACTAGCATATCTTTTGTATTTCCTCTATGAAATTGGGATCATTAACCCCCTGCAAGGATACTCAAAACTAATTTTAGTGGTGCTTTATGTTGCTTTGAAGATGTGAAAAATTGTTAATGTATGCCAGTGTCTTTATTTAAAGAATAAAATGTTTAACTCCAGCATAGTGTGGAACATTTAGCAGCCTCCGTGAATTGTAGATTGTGAATGCTAGAAAAATTAACTGTACAAAGTATTTAAGTTATTTAACATATTTATATTTTTCAGCTCAAAGCTTTCCACAGGCACCTTACAACTGGATTCATTAGTTATTGCAAGAACATGCTTTCAATGATTGATAGCTCAATCTACCTTCAGTGTTTCCAATCCAAACTCTAATGACTACTAGCCATATCTGTAGACTTTTTGCTTATGCTGTTCACTTCAAGCTACTTGCCATTTCTTCTTTAGATAAAGATGTGCCTGCTTATGAAATTTTGTTATGAAACAAAATTGAGAGACTATTAATTTGAAGCTAAGTAGTGCTCAGATTTATTCTACTTCTGATAGGAGTCTAT
This sequence comes from Thermophis baileyi, assembly GCA_003457575.1. Lineage (NCBI taxonomy): Eukaryota > Metazoa > Chordata > Lepidosauria > Squamata > Dipsadidae > Thermophis > Thermophis baileyi. Next base: position 3,239,854 of record QLTV01002664.1, read on the forward strand.
GAGAGCTGCAAAGTAGACTAGGAATTAAAAACCACCACCGCCAGAAGAAGACAATGGCAAACCACTTCTGTACAGTACTATTGGCAAGGAAGCTGCATGGCCATATCTGGAATGGAACTTGATTTGATGGACTAAACTTTACTTTCATTTAGGTGTGGTTTACACGTTTCTTCAAAGTCCTTCAGATGAATTAAAGGCAGTAATTTAGTAGGGTCATAGAAGTTTGCTGAATACAATGGAAAGCTCCTGGCCTCAACAACAGCAACTAAGAATAGAAAGCAGAATTTACAGTGTTGATTTTTGTGATATGTGTCTTTAAAGTTAGTCCTTGATCAACTATTTCTGGCTAAGCTATCTGGATTTTTTTACACAATCATCTGACATTAAATAACTTTATTTAAAGAACATTTTATATTTTATAAATCTCGTCAAGCTTATATAAAAGTAGAACATGTAGCTATTAGAAACGTTATGTATGTTTCAGTGCTGAAATTAGATAAGATTTTAAACCTTATAAAAATATTTCTATGCCTTGAGTAATAGCATATATTTTTCTTCATCTAATTTTTCAGTATAAATTCAATGTATTTAAGCTGTTTAGAATTAACCCACCTAGTTTCTCTGCTTAACAATATGTTTATTGTTTAAAAAATAGGAAAAGAAAAGCTATGTACGCCCTCAGATTACAGTAATTCTGCCAGTAAAAAATTTGAAACATAATCCAAGTGAAAAGCAACATTGGTCATTATTAACATTTAGAGTAGCTCAGAGCAAACAGAGAGAGGATAAAATGGTCCAATACATCCAAGGCAGCAATCTCTATTTCTTAAAAACAATAATCAAAAGAAACCCCAATCTCACTTTAAAATACTCAGAAAAATTAATATCACAAGGAGAGTTTGAAATCATATTTTTAGCATATGAGAATTTAGGTGCAGAGCAGATCCACAGTTTAAGGGATAATGTTGTTTGACAACTATTCTACATTACTCAGATAGTTTTGAAAAAAAATATTTTTGAATGGGTATTCCCCAAAACTATTATAAATACTTGAAAATTGAGGATTCACAATTCCTAGTATCATACAAATGTACACTCAAGTCCACCCTACTAGTTCCTTCTACTGTAATAATGCAAAACGTGGAAAACCAGGGAAAGCAGTGGACAAATAAAGCAGGAAATGAGGGAAAAGAATAGGAAATATAGTAAAAACTAACGTACATCTACTATATCTACTATATATACCATTTACTATACATCTTCTGTCCTTGCAAAGCAATTTTGCTTCTACCTCATCCTCACATAGGATACATATATCATATTTTCTTCTTTAAACTTCTCACCTCTCTTTGAACATCTTGTCAACATCATTTCTCCATAACTTTCTCCATCATTCCTTTCCCCTCAACTTTTCCACATTTCCTATATTGGTTTTACAAAGCTGACTTTATTATTTTTCTCTAAGTGACCAGCCTGCTTCTTTTTTTCTTTCAGTCACTCACTTCTTACTCACTCTTTTTTTTAGTCTACTTTCATTCAGCATTCTTTTTTGGGAGGATGGGGGTGTTATCACACACACACACACACACACACACACACACACACTTCTTTAGTGTTAAATTTCCAATGCATCTACTCTCAGGTCCAAATAACAAAGTGCCAAAAGAATTCTCTTAGACATAGCCATTTTTGCTTTATTCGACATTCATTCCTTACCAGAGGCCAGAGATAAACTGTCTTCTCCTTTCTACCAGTATTTGCATGACTTAAATTTTCTGTACCAATTTTCCTGTCTTCGGTAAACATTCTACCAAGGTACACAAGTTTATCAACCTGCTCTACTTTTCATCATTTATAACCTGCAATTTTTCATTCCGTTTTCCATGTCAGTCATAACTGTCTTGGAGATACTATTTTTTTATTGATTTGCAGAGCCATTGTTCTTGCTAAATAAAGAACAATGTTTTTTCTATGCTGAAAGAAATCAAGCATCAATTTTCTGAAAAGTTGAAATCCTTTGTATAGTATTAAGTGTGAGTTTTGTTATATTTTGCTGTATCATTAGGATTTCACCTAACTTTGAATGTGTTGTAATTATTTTATTTATTTATTTATTTTAAAAAGCCATGCTTTTTTCTTAACCTTCTCGATTGGAAGGATGTTTTGATAAACTTTATGCATATTCCATATACCCATCAATTATATGTCACTGTAGAGGTACCTCTTACTTTTATGTTTGAATACAAGTGTTAAAGGCAGAATATACAATAATGCAAAGTACTTGAATCAGGTAATACTTGAATCAGAGGCGTGTTTCTGTATCTAACAGGAAATACTATCTAATCTGCTATAAGAATAGAGCAAACCCTGGGTACACTATAGCCTCTCATCCTCCAAAATGTTCCTTAAACAGAAAAGCTTTGTGAATGTTACTTGATTATGTAACTGACTTAGCCTACATACTCAAATGTAAACTAATTCCAAGCTTGTCCCCATAATTGTTAATGCATCTCGAAACTATTTCATTTAGATAATTTATACATAATGTTGTATATTTTGGGTAAGAACTACAGCAAAGCTTTAACATTTAATTGGAAAAATATTGAGTTAATATTTTACCAAATTGACTGGGGACAGAGTAGTTTCTTTCTATTTGAGAAGATCAAATAATTGCAGATTTTTGTGTAAATATTGTACACAGCAGGGGTGAAATTCAGCAGGTTCTGACAGGTTCTGGAAAACAGGTAGCGGAAATTTTGAGTAGTTTGGAGAACCAGCAAATAGCATCTCTGGCTGGCCCCAGAGTGGGGTGGGAATGGAGATTTTGCAATATCCTTCCCCCAGGAGTGGGGAGGGAATGGGGATTTTGCAGTATCCTTCCCCTGGAGTGGGGTGGGAATGGAGATTTTGCAGTATCCTTCCCCTGGAGTGGGGTGGGAATGGAGATTTTGCAGTATCCTTCCCCTGGAGCGGGGTGGGAATGGAGATTTTGCAGTATCCTTCCCCTGGAGTGGGGTGGGAATTGAGATTTTGCAGTATCCTTCCCCTGGAGTGGGGAGGGAATGGAGATTTTGCAGTATCCTTCCCCTGCCACACCCACCAAGCCACGCCCACAGAACCGGAAGGGAAAAATTTTGAATTTCACCCCTGGTACACAGGCTGTGGCTATTTAGTTTTTAGTTCAAGTGAAAGCCTAAGCGACCTAGAGTCTATGGTATTCTGTTTCAGTTTAGCATACCTTAGATGCATGTTGAACTTGTTTTTAATTTGATGCTAATTTGAAGTGGAAAATAATGAAGAAATTTATAAATAGAAAAATTGAATACGTTTTTAGCTGCCTAAAAGTTTCAAAAAAGACCAACTTTTAATCCCATTGGTTCTGCTTTATGTTCATATCTTGAGGACAGGCAGGTGTTAGGTGCAGTTTCTGAAATCAAACATTCTCTACTATTCCTACTCCCAAAAGACTTCCGAGATTTTCCTTTGATGAAATAGTATAGGGTGTTTTCAAGATTTGCTCAGTCTGTGTTGTAGACTTTTGTTTCCCATAATGATTAGTCAAAACACAAAAAAATAATCTTAAAATTATTTAGGCAGAAAGTGATCTTAAAGCTATTAAAAAAAATAAAAAAAAATAAGTAAGATCTCCTTTAAATCCTATCACTTTATGGACATCTTTATGCACTTTTTTTCCCCCACAAGAGTTTGTCATTTCCTTTTGTCTGGAAAATTGATCCTTCTGATGGATTTCAAACAAGATCTGAATCCATTTAGTACAGCAAACATGTGCTATCTATATATTTTGTCAAAAGCTTTTTCAGCATCTAATGACAAAATTACAAATAGATCTTTATTTTTTATTGAAATGTAGTAAATATGCAACTAATCTAATATTGTCTGCTCCTTACCTAGTTTTTATAAACTCTGCTTGATAATTCTTAATAATGAACGATATCACTTACTGTAATCTAGATAGCTATTAATTCATGATTGCTGTTAAGTTTTTTCATCAACATTAATCAGCGAGATTGGACGATAATTAGCACATTGAATATGATCTTTACCTGATTCTGGTGTATTTGCAATATAAACCTGATTAAATGCCTCTGATAATATTCCCTTATCAAGTATCTCACTATTTAATTTTTTTTTAAGGGAAGCAACTTAGACTTAGCTAGAAATTAGACAAAGATAAGATTTTGTTCCTCTCATGTTAGAATTCAGGGTTATCTAATGAAATGAGTTAATGGGAGATCAAAAACAAAGAGAGTATTCACACAGTGCTTAAATACAGAATTCTGTAGGTTGGGCATCCTTTGAAAATGATTTGGAAGAAAGCCTTTAAAATATGCAAGAGTGCCATTACTGCACTTCTAGCAGTATTTTTTCCCCCCAAATTTGCATAGAACTCTGGGGAAAAAAATGAGCTGTTTTAAATGAGTGCTGCACTTGGGTGTTCCAGATTCCAAAACATGTTTAAGAAATCATTTTCAAAGGATGCACAGCCCTAAAAATCAATATTACAATAAGACATTAATTTGAGTAACTTTGAACTATACACTATTGTAGAACATAGAGCCGTGATGGCAAACCTATGGCACACGTGCCACAGGTGGCACGCGGAGCCATATCTGCGGGCACGCGAGCCGTTGCCCTAGCTCAGCTCCAGCGCACATGCGTGCGCCGGCCAGCTGATTTTCAGCTGGCCCCACCTAGCCACCCGTCCCCTGCCAAGAGTCTCCATGCAGCCTGTTTTGGATGCCAGGTAAGTACAGGGTTAGGGTTAGGGTTAGGGTTAGGTGTTTTCGGCCTCCAGAGGGCCAGGCTCTGGGAGGGCATTTTTGGCCTCCGGAGGGGGGCGGGGGAGGCCATTTTCGCTTTCCCCAGGCTCCAAGAAAGCATCTGGAGCCTGAGGAGGGTGAAAAACGGGCCTACTGGGCCTACCAGAAGTCTGGAAATGGGCCGTTTCCGGCCTCCGGAGGCTTCAGGGAGGCCTGCTAGGCCCAAAATGGGGCACGGGGGTCATGCGTGCATGCGCAGGGGGGTCATGTGCACATGCACAGTGCCAGCACGCGTGCGCGCGAATTATGGGTGTAAGCACGCGCATGCGCATGATAGCGCACGCGTGCGCACTTTCGGCACCCGAGGGAAAAGAGGTTCGCCATCACTGACATAGAGCATCAGTAAATCTTTTTTTGTAAAAGCTTTTTTTGAAAGCTTACAATTTCATCCTTTTTTTTTACCCTTGCTGACTGACATGACCAGGAAGGTACTGTTGTCCAGCTTGTTTAGTTCCCCTGTTGGCTTCAGTATTGGTCACAGTAGAAAGAGAAAGCCATAGTAATTAAATATTTGATTTGATTCAGAACAGTTTTTCTTATATTCATATTGTACTATAGATTTAGCCCTTTCATTAGCAAATAAATCATGATTTTTTACATATGTCACAATTACATATTTACATAATTACATGTCACAATTATTTTTTATTTCTCCCTTTCCTCTGTATATCTTTTTCTCTTTCTCTACTTCACTGAGTAGATATATAAGTATTATTTTCTTTTTAGAGTGACTCACCAAAGACATTTAATAGCCACTAAAAGAAAATTGTGGCAGTGTCTTAAGTTGTCCCATAACCTATTTGTGAGTCATGACCCACCATCTGAAAACTACTGAGCAAGAGAGCTCTTTAATCTGGCTCTAAATCTGATTGATATTCAAGCATCAGTTTTATATTTGTATGTAAAATCTGACATTTTCACGCAGTTCTAATTCTTTCATAAACATGATAAGTGAAGGCCAGTGCAGAAGAAAACTGATGAGAAACATATGATTGTTCCTAACATTAAACAATAAAATAGCAGTTGACCTCACACTTTTAGAACCACAAAATGTAATTATGTTGTCAATTCAATGAAAGCTATGTAATGGGAATGATCTTTAACAGAAATTTACCCACAAGTCATATTTAATGTGGTTTTTCTCAACATCATGATTTAAATATTTATTTCTACTGATTTCAAAAGTTCCGTATAATCTTAATATCACAGCCAAGTTATGAGGGTTAATGGTGCTCTATCACTGTATATTTAATTCTCTATACATCCTCCTGCTGTTGAAATTGCCAGAATTGTAGGAAAGGTAATCTTCTGCTTCGGTCAAATTAAATGATGCATTCAGACTTCCTGAGGAAACAGCTTTTGTAAGCAGCTAAAATATTTATTTATCCAGGTTTCATCTTACAGGTTTTTTTTAATTTTCTAAAACAAGCAAAACTATCAAGTCTCTAATGATCTAATCTAAAACCAAGTCTTACCCCCTGCTTGGAACTAGAAATAAATGACATTTGAAATACATTCTTGAGGAAAATTAGAGGGGTACTTTTGTCCCCAAACATCTGGGGGGAGGTATAGAAAATCTGATAACTGATACCTTGCTGATATTATTTGGATCTGAAGTGATTGTATAAACACTTTTTCTTAGATACTGTCTATTTATAAAAAATACTTTTAAGTATCACAGAAAGACAAATTAAGGAAACACATTAGGAACTAGGTTTAATATACAATATCTGTACAGACTTCTGTCTCACCCACTTGTACCCACCTAGAGAAAATGGAGCAATGATACTGGATAGTCCCAAGGAATATGTTACTTTTAATTCCTAAACCTGAAGAATTTTAGCAGCTGAATTATTTAAAAAGCCAAATTGTATCTTCTGCATTATGAAACAAGATCTTGAGTACTTTCATGTGTAGAAACATAAAAAAGATGTGCTGGATTAGATTTAGACCCATTTAATCTAGCATTTTTGTTCCCATTCTAGTCAACAAAATGCTTCGGTAAGAGCACAATCCTCCTATGAAGACAGGAATACTCTCAAAACATCTGGTGTTTAAAAGAATCCTTACTGAAGCTAAAAACAAAAAATGTGATTTGGAACAATTGATAGCCATATCCTACGTGAATTCTCTATGAGAGAAATGCAAGTTGGTGGCTATCATCTTATTTGATAGTAAAGATACGTAAATATTTCTCTTTTTTCCTTCTCAATTGCTTATCATTCAACTACAGTGGAATGCTTCTTTTATTGTGGACACATTCCATGTATTTATGAATAATAAAATATTTTCTTGGTGTGACTAGTTGGAGATGTGAGGGTCAAAATTATTGATAATGGAATAACTGTGATATAGAAATCTGTCTGTGTCTGTCAATCTAATATAATAATATATAATAATAATTATAATATAATATAATAATATAAT